>JAOWBW010000203.1:483251-1083251 GCA_026119855.1 Campanula takesimana | reverse complement strand
CATGGAATGGATAAGAATCTCTCTGAGTTGCATGGGATGCTTAAAACTGCGGAGATGAAGATTGCGGAGAAAGGTTCTCCCGTGCTCTTAGTTCATGATGGGAAGAAGGCTAGTGCCAAAGGAAAGGGTAAGAAAGTTGTCAAACCTAAAATAAGCAAGGTAAGTGTTGCCAAGGCTTCTGAGGCAAAACCCGATTCACAAAAGGATGCAATCTGTTTCCATTGTCAAGAAATTGGTCATTGGAAACGTAATTGCAAGGCTTTCTTGGAAGAGCAAAAGAAAAAGAAGGGCAGCAAGGCTGCGTCGACTTCAGGTATCTATATGATAGATATTCTCATTTCTACCACTGATTCTTGGGTATTGGATACCGGATGTGGTTCTCACATTTGTTTAAATGTGCAGGGTCTAAAGAATAGGAGACTACTTAAAGAGGGTGAAGTAGACCTACGCGTGGGGAATGGAGCAAGAGTTGCTGCATTAGCCGTAGGGACTTATGAAGTCACTTTACCTTCCGGATTAATTCTTGTTTTGAACAATTGTTATTATATTCCGGATTTAAGTAGAAATATTATTTCAATTTCTTGTTTGGATAATGAAGGTTTTAAGTTTCTTATTGAGAATAAGAGATTTTCTATTTATTTAAATGATGTGCTTTATGGTATTGCTAATTCATTTAATGGCCTTTATATCTTGGATGTCAAGAATGAAAATAATGACAATGTCTATCATGTAAATAAGAAATCTAAACCTAATGATGTAAATCATACCTATTTATGGCATTGCCGTCTTGGTCATATTAATGAGAAGCGTATCTCAAAACTCCATGGGGACGGACTTTTAGGTTCATGTGACCTCGAGTCATATGATACTTGCGAGTTGTGTCTTCTTGGAAAAATGACTAAGACACCTTTTACCAAGTTGGGTGAAAGGGCAAGCGACTTATTGGGGTTGATACATTCCGATGTATGCGGACCATTAAGTAGCAATGCTAGGGGAGGATTTCAATACTTCATAACCTTCACTGATGATTATAGTAGATTTGGGTATGTTTACCTAATGAAACATAAGAGTGAAGCATTTGAGATATTTAGAATATTTCAAAATGAAGTAGAAAAACAACTTGGCAAAAGTATTAAGGCACTTCGATCAGATCGTGGCGGAGAATACTTGAGTCAAGAATTTGATGATCATCTAAAGAGTTGTGGAATAGTTTCACAATTGACTCCACCCGGAACCCCACAATGGAATGGTGTGTCCGAGAGGAGAAATTGGATTTTGTTAGACATGGTTCGATCAATGATGAGTCAAGTTGATCTTCCAATATCCTTTTGGGGTTACGCTCTAGAAACCGCTGCTTTCACACTAAATCGTGTTCCAACTAAATCGGTTCAAAAGACTCCATATGAGATGTGGAGCGGAAAGAAAACTTGTTTATCTTTCATGAAGATTTGGGGTTGCGAAGCTTTTGTCAAAAGACTTGTCTCTGACAAACTTGCACACAAATCTGACAAATGTATTTTCGTGGGATATCCAAAAGAAACTAGAGGATATTACTTTTACAACCGTGAGGACAACAAAGTGTTTGTTGCCCGAACTGGTGTCTTTCTAGAGAAAGAGTTTCTCTCCAAAGAAATCAGTGGGAGTAAAATAAATCTTGAAGAAATTCGAGACCCAGAAAATAACATTGAACCAATAGTGGAACAAGAACAAGATCCACAAGGAGTTGTGGAACCTGTTCAAAATACACAAGCAACTCGCAGATCTAGTAGGTTACGATCCGAGCTCGAGAGATATGGATTTCTCGTAACGGATAGTAATGAGGTAGAAATCATTGAGAATGATGAACCGTCAACCTACCAAGAGGCGATGTCTTCTCCTGATTCGGACAAGTGGCTTGGAGCCATGGAATCCGAATTACAATCCATGGAAGACAATCAGGTTTGGAATTTGATTGATGCGCCCGAAGGTGTAAAAACCATAGGATGCAAATGGGTCTTCAAGAAGAAGAATGACATGGATGGGAAGGTGCATACTTACAAAGCTAGGCTTGTAGCAAAGGGTTATAGGCAAGTTCATGGTATTGACTATGATGAAACTTTTTCACCCGTAGCAATGATCAAGTCTATAAGAATTTTGCTTGCCATTGCCGCATATCATGACTATGAAATATGGCAAATGGACGTCAAGATCGCTTTCCTAAATGGAAAACTCCAAGAGGATGTGTATATGACACAACCAGAAGGTTTTGAACAAGATTCTAAAGTATGCAAATTGCAGAGATCCATCTATGGATTGAAGCAAGCTTCTAGGAGTTGGAATCTCCATTTTGATGAATCGGTCAAAGAGTTTGGTTTCATCAAGAACGAAGATGAGCCTTGTGTATACAAGAATATTAGTGGGAGCATAGTGCTATTCCTTATTTTATACGTGGATGACATATTACTCATTGGAAATGATGTTCCTACACTTCAGTCCGTAAAGACTTGGTTAGGAAAATGCTTCGCAATGAAAGATATGGGTGAAGCCGCATATATACTTGGCATTAAGATCTATAGAGATAGATCAAGGAGGCTACTTGGTTTAAGCCAAAGTACATACATTGACAAGGTCATTAGTGTTGGCAGTGGTGCCCTAGGCACGTTTAATAAACGTTGTAATTGTTATCATTTATTTCATATCAATAAAGAGATGTTTTGATTATTATTGTTGTTCATGTTTACTTATAATAATCTCCGTCCCTAGTACTTATTAAGCACTAGTATAAATGCTAAATGATCATGGGATGATCATGTTAGATTTATGGGTACTTGTTTGGAACAAGGTACTGGACATGACCCACTGTATGAGATTTATGTCATGGTCTATGTCGAACATATATCTCATATTAGTTATGTCATTTGAATCCTTAGACATGAAGTTATTATAGTCTTCCACTTGATGAACATTGTGTTTGACATATTCAAACGCTACCTTAACACGGTAGTTATAAAGGGTATGATTGGCATAATCGGATTCCCGTTGGGAAGAATAATAAGCTAAATGGATTTGTCCCTCCACGGAGAGATGTCAAGCTTGGGCCCCTCGAAGGAATGATGTTGATGAAATGTTCGGCCGGACTCAATGGATTGATTGGATCAATAGCATTTGAATTATCAACATATTCGGAATCGAGAAAGTATTGAACAAAACAAGTTGACTGTTTGACCATGACTTGTGTTCAATGACATCGTGGACAAAGGGATTATGACATATTCTAAAGGAATGCGAACTTGTATCTAGTTATACTATTTGGGTAGGTGTGACGGTTTGCTAGAACCTAATCATATCTTATGGTTTCATGTTTGAACCCATTGCCAACTTAGTATAATCCTAGAGGGTCACACACAATAGAACGAATCTTTAAAAGGACTAAATTGGAATTTTGGAAATTCTGGGGAAGTGGGCGACCGCACAGTGTGGACTGGGCGGCCGCACACTTAGCTCAGATTTGTACCAGTTTGTTTCAGATAAATGTGCGACCGCACAGTGTATTCTGGGCGGCCGCACAGTACTGTTGGCTGGCACTTTCCTAATTCGATTTGGAATGTCTTTTGACACAAGGTTCCTATTTGGAATAGGTCTTGCTTGTGTATAAAATGATGATTTCGGCCAGAACCTCAGGGATAGCCTTTTGTGAGTCTCCAAAGTGTTTGAGAGAGAATTTATTTTGTTCTAAGATATCCTTGATTGAGGAACAAAATAATTCACAAATAAATTCCATATAGTTCTTTATTAAATTGTGAAAGTGTGTTTCATAATATTGGTCTAGCAACCAAGATCAAAGAAGCTCCTTTGATATTCGTTCGAAGTGTGGATACCGCTAGAGGGTGAAAATCATCATCTTCAAATTTCGTGTTCAAGCTTTGTGATCGTGATCAAGTCTTCAAGTTTCTCCACCAAGCCCGAAGAAAAGTTCATAGCCATCAAGGGTTAGTTATTCCTCTATTCATCTTGTTGTATTTGATTTAATCATATGAACGGATCTATGGCTTTGGATTTTCTTAAAATTTTAATTGCTATATTCCGCTGCGCATGTTACTTGGAAACCCAACAGTGGTATCAGAGCCCCGTTCATGTTGATTATTTCAATACCTAGATCATTTTATGTGTATATAAATTGTTTATGTGCCTTGCATGATATGAATATTGGAATATATGATGCTTATGTGTTTTGTGATTTTATGTGGTTTATTGTTTTGCAACTTTAATCGCACGATTCAATCGCAATAAATAAATTATGGTGGATTCAGAATTGTTGGTTATTAATTTTTGATTAGATCAAAGTTTTAATAATCGGGGAAAAACAATTTTGAGACAAATTTTTCGAACTTGAAAATTCTGCACCTTCTGATGGCCATGGGCGACCGCACATAAGAGTCTGGGCGGCCGCACACTTTTGGGCGACTGCACAGATCGTTTTGGGCGGCCGTACACCAGCATCAGAAAGTCAGATTTTGGTTGAAAACCAGAATCTGGAATTTTTCGAAAAATTCAACAAAACCAGTAACAGAACCAGTCCAGACTTGCTGATCTGGAATGGGTTTTGGGTAGTTGGTTTGTGTGTGGATTTTGGGGTTTGATTTTCCTATTTGTTTTAGTCTTGTGATTCCTAGATTGGTTCAAGTTTTGGATGGCTAATCTGCGTTCATCGAGATTGTGTTTCCCAAAATTGATCGCAATCAAAGTTTCAAAGATAAAACGAAGTTAGAATTATGAAGAGTTCATAATTGCTAAAATTGAGAAACAAAGTTCTTGATTCAAAGTTTGGAGATCCATGTGGAATTGTGAATGCAATTGGCCTACGTTCATCGAGACCATCTATTGCTTAGTTTCGGCCACATGGACTACTTTCTTGGTTTCTTGAATTGGTGTGGGATTGTGGTTTCCAAATGGCTTAGTTCGACCGCACTTCTTGTTGTCTTGATTTGGAGATAATAACCAAAGTTGAAATAGTCTCATCCTCATAATTATAGAGAAACTAATGACACATAAATATCATGCTTAAATTAATGGAGATTAATTTAGTGACTAAACTTGATGTGTAACATGTTTATATTATGTGCTCATAAATGTGTTATATGCTATATGTGATGAACCTTCAAATAAAGTTTTAAGTCCTTCTTTGCCATGCCATGATTAAAAACACTTGTTTATGCATGGGTAATCTTGATGTGGGTTCGCCTCCGCGAGGTGCATTAATCTTATTCATGTATGAGCAAGATGAGGTTCATTAATTTAATGTGGGCTTACCTCCGCAAGGTGCATTAAATTGAATGGTTCCTATACGTTTGAAATGGTTGGACTTAATTAGGCGTCAAAACAGTTTTGGGCCTAGGCAAAAGATGAGATTAAACATGTTTTTTTGAAATTGGATTTCTCAAAGAATCTCATAAAAGGATCTAAGAATCATATGGGATATGATTGACATGATTGTCTACCTAATTAATTTATTTTTTGAGCGGTCCGCCTCCGTGGACTCAAAAGTTAAATTAAAGTTGGATCTTAGCCCAATTAAATTATATTATACATTGGATGTATATGAAGGTTATATAATTTAGTGGGAGTATTTTGTTTGAAAATACATTATTTATCTCTTTAATAAAAAAACCGGTACTTATTAAATTTTGGAAATTTTTGCATATTTTTAGATAATGACTAATAACACTCAATCAATGTCGTTGCGATCGATCCTTGAGAAGGATAAGCTCGAAGAGAATGGTACTAACTTTATGGATTGGATCCGTAGCATAAGAATCGTTCTTAGGCAAGAAGATAAGTTGTACATTCTCGATGGGCCTCTCCCTGCTGAACCACCGCCTACTGCCCCTAGGGTAGAAAGAGACAATTACAAGAAACATCGTAATGATTCTAGAGATGTAAGTTGTCTCATGCTTGCTGCTATGTGTTCAAAACTCCAACAAAGTTTGGAACATTTGGAAGCCTATGAGATAGGCGTGGAGTTAAGAACCATGTTTCAAGAGCAAGCTAGGCAAGAGAGGTACAAGACCATTGTTGCATTCACTACTTGTAAAATGAATGAAGGGCAACAAGTGAGTCCTCACTTTCTTAAAATGAAAGGTTATATAGAGCACCTTGAGAAACTTGGCTATCCAATCCCATTGGAGCTAGCCACGGATCTCATTCTTAATTCATTGCCTAAAAGTTATAATCAGATTGTAATGAATTATAACATGCATGGAATGGATAAGAATCTCTCTGAGTTGCATGGGATGCTCAAAACTGCAGAGATGAAAATTGTGGAGAAAGGTTCTCCCGTGCTCTTGGTTCATGATGGGAAGAAGGCTAATACCAAAAGAAAGGGTAAGAAAGTTGTCAAACCCAAAATAAGCAAGGCAAAGGTTGCCAAGGCTTCTGAGGCAAAACCCGATTCACAAAAGGATGCAATCTGTTTCCATTGTCAAGAAATTGGTCATTGGAAACATAATTGCAAGGCTTTCTTGGAAGAGCAAAAGAAGAAGAAGAGCAGCAAGGCTGCGTTGACTTCAGGTATCTATATGATAGATATTCTCCTTTCTACCACTGATTCTTGGGTATTGGATACCGGATGTGGTTCTCACATTTGTCTAAATGTGCAGGGACTAAAGAATAGAAGACTGCTTAAAGAAGGTGAAGTAGATCTACGTGTGGGGAATGGAGCAAGAGTTGCTGCATTAGCCGTAGGGACTTATGAAGTCACTTTACCTTCCGGATTAATTCTTGTTTTGAACAATTGTTATTATGTTCCGGATTTAAGCAGAAATATTATTTCAATTTCTTGTTTGGATAATGAAGGTTTTAAGTTTCTTATTGAGAATAAGAAATTTTCTATTTATTTAAATGATGTGCTTTATGGTATTGCTAATTCATTTAATGGCCTTTATATCTTGGATGTCAAGAATGAAAATAATGACAATGTCTATCATGTAAATAAGAAATCTAAACTTAATGATGTAAATCATACCTATTTATGGCATTGCCGTCTTGGTCATATTAATGAGAAGCGTATCTCAAAACTCCATGGGGACGGACTTTTAGGTTCATGTGACCTCGAGTCATATGATACTTGGGAGTCGTGTCTTCTTGGAAAAATGACTAAGACACCTTTTACCAAGTTGGGTGAAAGGGCAAGCGACTTATTGGGGTTGATACATTCCGATGTATGCGGACCATTAAGTAGCAATGCTAGGGGAGGATTTCAATACTTCATAACCTTCACTGATGATTATAGTAGATTTGGGTATGTTTACCTAATGAAACATAAAAGTGAAGCATTTGAGATATTTAGAATATTTCAAAATGAAGTAGAAAAACAACTTGGCAAAAGTATAAAAGCACTTCGATCAGATCGAGGTGGAGAATACTTAAGTCAAGAATTTGATGATCATCTAAAGAATTGTGGAATAGTTTCACAATTGACTACACCTGGAACACCACAATGGAATGGTGTGTCCGAGAGGAGGAATCGGACTTTGTTAGACATGGTTCGATCAATGATGAGTCAAGTTGATCTTCCAATATCCTTTTGGGGTTACGCCCTAGAAACCGCTGCTTTCACACTAAATCGTGTTCCAACTAAATCGGTTCAAAAGACTCCATATGAGATGTGGAGCGGAAAGAAGCCTTGTCTATCTTTCATGAAGATTTGGGGTTGTGAAGCTTTTGTCAAAAGACTTGTCTCAGACAAACTTGCACACAAATATGATAAATGTATTTTCGTGGGATATCCTAAGGAAACTAGAGGATATTACTTTTACAACCGCGAGGACAACAAAGTGTTTGTTGCCCGAACTGGTGTCTTTCTAGAGAAAGAGTTTCTCTCCAAAGAAATCAGTGGGAGTAAAATAAATCTTGAAGAATTCAAGACCTAGAAAATAACATTGAACCAATAGTTGAACAAGAACAAGAACCACAAGGAGTTGTGGAACCTGTTCAAAATACACAAGTAACTCGCAGATCTAGTAGGTTACGATCTGAGCCCGAGAGATGGATTTCTCGTAACGGATAGTAATGACGTAGAAATCATTGAGAATGATGAACCGTCAACCTACCAAGAGGCGATGCCTTCTCCTGATTCGGATAAGTGGCTTGGAGCCATGAAATCCGAATTGCAATCCATGCAAGACAATCAAGTTTGGAATTTGATTGATGCACCCGAAGGTGTAAAAACCATAGGATGCAAATGGGTCTTCAAGAAGAAGACTGACATGGATGGGAAGGTGCATACTTACAAAGCTAGACTTGTAGCGAAAGGTTATAGGCAAGTTCATGGTATTGACTATGATGAGACCTTTTCACCCGTAGCAATGATCAAGTCTATAAGAATTTTGCTTGCCATTGCCGCATATCATGACTATGAAATATGGCAGATGGACGTCAAAACCGCTTTCCTGAATGGAAAACTCCAAGTGGATGTGTATATGACACAACCAGAAGGTTTTGAACAAGATTCTAAGGTATGCAAGTTGCAGAGATCCATCTATGGATTGAAGCAAGCTTCTAGGAGCTGGAATCTCCGTTTTGATGAATCGGTCAAAGAGTTTGGTTTCATCAAGAACGAAGATGAGCCTTGTGTATACAAGAAGATTAGTGGGAGCATAGTGCTATTCCTTATTTTATACGTGGATGACATATTGCTCATTGGAAACGACATTCCTACACTTCAGTCTGTGAAGACTTGGTTAGGAAAGTGCTTCGCAATGAAAGATATGGGTGAAGCCGCATATATACTTGGCATTAAGATCTATAGAGATAGATAAAGGAGGCTACTTGGTTTAAGCCAAAGTACATACATTGACAAGGTCATTAGAAGATTCCGTATGGAAAATTCTAAGAGAGGAACCTTGCCCGTGTTACATGGAGTTTCTCTAAGCAAGACTCAATGTCCTAAGACAAACGATGAGCGTGAGAAAATGAATGATGTTCCATATGCTTCGGCAATTGGGTCCATCATGTATGCCATGATTTGTACAAGGCCAGATGTATCTTATGCTTTGAGCATGACAAGTAGATACCAATCCGACCCTGGCGAAAATCACTGGATAGCTGTAAAAGCGATTCTTAAGTACTTGAGAAGAACTAAAGACTCGTTTTTGGTCTATGGAGGAATGGAAGATGATCTCGTTGTAAATGCTTACACGGATGCAAGCTTCCAAACCGACAAAGATGATAGCCGATCGCAATCGGGTTTTGTGTTTATGTTAAATGGTGGAGCTGTAAGCTGGAAGAGTTCCAAGCAAAGTATAACCGCTGATTCTACAACAGAAGCTGAGTATATTGCTGCATCGGATGCTGCAAAGGAAGCTGTTTGGATTAAGAAGTTCATAACTGAACTTGAAGTGGTTCCTAGTATTGCTAATCCAATAGACCTTTATTGTGATAATAATGGTGCTATTGCTCAAGCAAAAGAACCAAGAGCACATCAGAACCTAATCATATCTTATGGTTTCATGTTTTGAGCCCATTGCCAACTTAGTATAATCCTAGAGGGTCACACACAATAGAACAAATCTTAAATAAAAGGACTGTATTGGAATTTAGGGTCGAAGGACCTCAAAGGAATTTTTGGAAAATTCTGGATTTTCTGGCAGGCGAGCGGGCGCTCGGTATGGACCAGGCGGGCGCTTGGTCTAGGCGGCAGAATGTTTCCTAATTCGATTTGGGAAGGTTTTTGGCACAAAGTTCCTATTTGGAATAGGTCTTAATTGTGTATAAAAAGCCAAGTTCGGCCAGACCATTAGCCCTAGTGTTTTTGTGTGCCTCCAAAGAGTTTGAGAGAGTTATTATTTTGTTCCAAGACATCTTGGATTGAATAACAAAATAATTCACAAAATAATTCCATAGAGTTCTTTATTAAATTGTGAAAGTGTGTTTCATAATTATTGGTCTAGCAACCAAGATCAAGAAGCTCCTTGATATTCGTTCGTGGTGTGGATACCGCTAGAGGGTGAATTTTATCATCTTCAAAGTTCGTGAATTTTGTCCGTGATAAAGCTTCAAGTTCTCCACCAAATTCAAAGCTAGAATTCATAGTCATCAAGGGTTAGTTTTTCCCTTATTCATTATGTTGTATTTGATTTAATCATATGAACGGATCCATGGCTTTAGGTTTCATAAAATTTTAATTGCTATTTTTCGCTGCGCATGTTACTTGGAAACCCAACAGATACCACCTTACATGCTGTAGTGGTGAACGAATTTTTGTACATAAATATATTATTTTAATATTAATTTCATGTTTTTTTTTTTTGAAGAAAATATTAATTTCATGTTATAAAATTAATAGTGTACATTATTAAATTTTGTTTTTTTATTAAAATTATTAAAAATAAAAATAATTAACTATTCATTATTGTTTTATTAAACTGCACAATTTTGAAAAATTAAACACTCATAAATAAACGAAAAAAGTGAACATTTTTTATATTTTGACATAAACGTCGTCGTTGGCGGAAGAGAAAACCTAAATATATAAAATATTAAAAGATGTCAAATACATATAAGAAAAAATTTAAATCATTTTTAAATAATTAAATTTTAGAAATATGTCAAATATTACAAAATTAATCTATTTATATAGAAAAAGAAATTATTAAAAAATTTAATATTTTACTTAAATAATATAATTTTGAAAATAAAAAAATTACAAAATACACATATAGTTTGAACCAATTTTATTTTACAAATTCGTTCATGAAATGAACTGGAATTTTCGTTTATAGCCACAAACGAATATTCATTCACCACTAATTACCATGAACTAATTTTAATTCACAAAATTGATCATCTTAGTGAACTAATTTTGAGTCACCACTATTCATGATTTTTTTTTTTTTTTTTTTTTTGACAAACTACAACTTATAATGTAGGGGATGGATGGGTTCGAACTAGGGCTGAGCAAAATAATTTCGGAACCGGACCGGACCGGAGGAACCGGACCGAACCAATGAAAACTGAACCGGACCAATACTTTTGGTTTGGTCCTGGTTCTAAATTTCTTAAGAACCGACAAATTGGTCCGGTTCCGGATTTCATAAATTTAACATCGGTTTTGGACCGGACCGGACCAATAATATAACATATATAGTTTTATATAAAATGCTAATATATAAAAATTGTATTTTTCTAGTTATATAACAATATCTACTGTTTGTTAACAAAAATTACAAGCCTATTGTTGTTGGTCTTCTTTTTGCTAATCAAGAAACATACATACATGTATATTTTTTTACTGAACATAAATATATCATGAAAGTTAATGTTCTGTTCAAGTTCATGTAATTCTAGATTGCAGATTGGGATTTCTTAGTTCTGCCCATCAATTATGTGCATCTAGTGAAAGAAAGATTTTCTTCTCTAAATATTTTTTCTCTTAATCTCTTGCTAAAGTTATGACAAAAGGAAAATTAATAACAAATATATATTTTAGCGGAACCGGACCAATGGAACCGGAACCGATGTTTTGGTTCTTGTACGTATTGGTTCGGTCTTGGTTCCAAATTTTCGTAGAACCGAATTGTTGGTTCGGTCCCGGTTTTATGAAATTTTGACAAAAACCGGACCGGACCGTGAACACCCCTAGTTCGAACCCTTGATCTTCCGGAGAGAAGCCAACGGCCTATGCCATTGAACTCATCTGCCCACTAATCATGATGTTATTGAGTTCAACTATGAATTAAAAATTTGAAAAAAAAAAAAAAAAAAAAAAGTGGAATATCAAGCTATCTACTAATTCGATACCCACAACCTCCTCCTCCTCCACCTTCCGTTCACTCTTCTATTGCAATTTGAATGTTCACTTGTCGCCACTTAGGTCTCGTTTAATAGAGCGGTGCGTTTAAAATGAAATTAAAAAAACCAGTTTTTTTTTTTCAATTATCAATGGAAAACTTTCGAGCAGTACTTTTTAAAAATCTTGACCAATTTTATAAAAAATCTATGTTTTTAAAACTGTGTATCAGGCGAGTCCTTAATCTTACACTCCCCCGTCTATTATAACAATATTCAATTATTAGGAAAAACTGCAAATATAGTACCTGAACTATTGGGGTTATTTTGGATTTGGTACCTGGACTCTCATTTTTTGCACCCGTCATACCCAAACTCTAATTTTTACTGTATCCGTCATACCTACCATTAACGACATCCACTTTTTTCCGTTTAGTTAGTCATGTGCCATACATGTGACTAAATTTTAAGGGTAAAGATGTCAATTCTAAAATATCCTCACCCCCTTCTTCCCCAAAACCCTCTCCCATGGCAGCCCTCCTTCAACCTCAAAATCATAGAAATAGAAAACGCTACCCAAAACTCCCAAACAACCAATCCAAAAACCATAGAAATAGAAAACCCAAAATGACGAAACCAACAAAAAATTCCCAATCAATCAACCCAGAACAATTTGATCAGAAATTAGATCAACCAAAAATAGCTAAACATGTTAGTTGGGACTGTGAGAGCTCTCTCTACTATTCGTTCGAGCTCAAATCCTTCGAACGGCAGCTAGATTCAGCCATAGCTGCAGCTAGAACATTATTAATGCCTCATCTCTCCGACCACCGCAAACCACCGCCGCAACAACAACCACAACCACAACCGTCCAATCAAAAACCTCCGGTGAAGAAACCTTCTAAAATCTCACACTCACTCTACAAATTCATCCGCTCTGTCTTCCGACCGAAACACAACAACAATAGTATCTACAACAACAACAACGAGCCAGTAAAAGTATCTACAATCAAAAACCTCCGGTGAAGTCGTTCGTGTGAAGGACTGCATCTGACATAAATATTCTTCTCAACATCAAAATCAAATAAGTAGATAAAATCGTTGATTAAACGGAATCAAAACCAAATCGAACTCAAAATTTAAATCGAAATCAAAACTGAAATCGAAATCGAGATCAGTTATGACAAACATACGGTACGTCACGTGCCTATGTCAGAGGAACGATGGCGGACTTGGCGGAAGAAAAGATTGCAAATCATGAACCCTAATTGAAGAGCTTGATTGGGGCCATGGGAATCAGACTACATTCGGGATAAATTTTGGAAGGAGCTCGATTATTAGACACAGATCTGAACAAGAACAAGAACAATGGGCAAAAAAGCGAAGGGTCTGTTGATGAATTGCAGGTTAGAGGGCTGCCATGGGAGAGGGTTTTGGGGAAGAAGGGGGTGAGGATATTTTAGAATTGACATCTTTACTCTTAAAATTTAGTCACATGTATGGCACATGACTAACTTAACGGAAAAAAGTGGATGTCGTTAGTGGTAGGTATGACGGATACAATAAAAATTAGAGTTTGGGTATGACGGGTGCAAAAAATGAGAGTCCAGGTACCAAATCCAAAATAACCCCAATAGTTCAGGTACTATATTTGCAGTTTTTCCCAATTATTATTATTAGTTATTATAATCAATTATTTTATTTTATTTTATTTTGAGTTAGTCATATGAAAAACATGATTTTTCTTGATTAGGAAAAATGTGTTTTTAAATGAGCGGTGACATTTTTTGTAAACAAGTTAAACTTTGTACCCGGTATTATTTTTCTAAATAAATGGAAATTCGCGTGCTTAGACTGACTCAAAAATCACACAACTACAACTAGCACTGATAAGATTTAACGTTGAGAACGAAACACATTGAAGCATTTGGATTGACGAAGAGAAAACATAGTGTTTAATCTTATTAAACTTCAAATTTTAAAAAAACGAAAAAAAAAATAAAAAAAATTAAATGCAATACATTTTAAAAAAATATATTAGTCCCTCCGTCTCAGTTAATGTTCTTACTTTCCTTTTATGTATGTCTCAGTTTAGTTTAGGTTCTTAATTGTTTTATTCCTTAAATAGCAAAGGATGAATAGTGTTTTGGACAACTTTATCCTCATAAAGTTCATATATTATAAAATTTTCATCCACTTGCTTTATGAATGGACAATTATATCCTCCACACACTACTTTATTGACTCAAATTTCACAAAATCTTGTAAAAAATGTGTTTTACACTAACTAAGTGTAAAACGTGTTTTTCAAATAACGGCTTAAGAGGGATTAAAAGACGCGGTGGCAATTTTGTAAATAAGGGGAACTCATGGAAATCTCAGCAGGCACATTTTAAAACAAGAGGAGGCATTTTACAATACTTCACAGCAGACAAATTTTAACTCTAGAGGAGGCACTTTTTTAGAGCAGGCACTTTTTTAGAGCAGGCATGTTTTAACTCTAGAGGATGCACTTTTTTTGAACTTTTAATAGTACATTTTTTGAGAAAAAATAAGTGCCTGCTCTAGTTAAAAAATGTGCCTCCTCCAGTTTCAAAACATGCCTCCTGAGATTTTTTTGAACTTTTAACATTGTCTTTTTTAAAGAAAACAAATGCCTGCTCTAGTTTAAAAATGTGCCTCCTGCAGTATGAAAATATGCCTCCTCCAGTTAAAAAACATGCTTGCTTTAAAATTTAGAAGTGTCTCTTTGAAAAAAATGTATGTTATAGTTTTACAAAGTGCCTGATGTGAAGTTCAAAAATATGCCTCCTTCAGTTTCATAATATGCATCCTGTAGTTTTAAAATATGCCTCCTGAGATTTCATAAGTTTCAAATATTTACACTTATGCCACCGCGTCTCTTAAACCCTACTTGCCGTTATTAATAAAACACGTTTTACACTAATCCTAGTGTAAAACGCGTTTTACAAGAGACCTACTCCTCAAATTTATTTTGGTTTCTTAATAAATGTGTAAAATCAAATTAAGAACATTAAACTAGGACGGAGTGATTAAATGCAATACTAGTGTAATAGTCCAAGGAAACTTCCAACTTCCTTCTCTCTTTATGAACCTAAACCTTTATAAAGCCCAACACCACCTCTCCCTCCTCCATTCATTTCATCACACCATCAAATTTCTTTGATTCTCCTCCCTTTCCTCTCTCTCAATTAATCTCTTTAAATTTCAATAATCAAATAATCATTCATCTTTTCCACCTTCAATCTCTTCGCATTAGGTGGAATTAAGAATTTATTTCCCTTTTTTTTTCTTTGCAACCATGGATTGCTATCCATTAGATATCACCGTTATCTCCGCCGACGGCCTCAAAAAAGTTAACATCTTCACCAAAATGGACGTCTACGTCCTCGTTTCCATCAACGGCGATCTCACCACCGCCCGGAAGTCTAGCGTCGATAAGGACGCCGGTTCTAACCCACGCTGGAACCACCATTTCCGATTTGAACTCGATGAGTACACAATCAAGCACAGATCCCTTCTTTTTTTCCTCAAATCTGATCGTACTTTAGGTGATAGAGATATCGGCGAGGTCTCCGTTCCTATCTCCGACCTCTTCGATAAATCTACGGTTCCCGCGGATACCACCGCCGCCGTCGTCTCCCCCAAAATCCAACCGGAGGAGCGCGTCGTGGAGTATCAAGTCCGTACAAAATCCGGCAAATCAAAGGGTTGTTTAAAATTCGCTTACAAATTTGGGGAGAAATACACCAGACCAATTGCACCGCCACCGCCGGATTACGCCAAGGCGTATAGTAATTTCAACGAACCGGTAACGGCGTACCCATCAACCGGTTCAAGTACTCAGCCGGGTATGATGTATCCACCATACCCGCATCCAGCGTACGCTCCGCCTCCTTCTCAAGGCTACGCCGGATACCCACCGCCACAAAACGGGTACCCCGGATACCCGCCAACCGGTTACCCGCATTATGGGTACCAACAGTCGGCGCCGGCGCCGTACGTGCAACAGAAGCCTCATAAGAAGATGGGTGGTGGTGGCAAGCTAGGGTTGGGATTGGGTGCGGGTCTGCTGGGTGGGCTACTGGTCGGAGATATGATCGGAGATGTGGGTGAGATGGCTGCTTATGATGCCGGTGATTATGATCTCTAAGTGAATTTTGTTTTTGTAATTAATTACATGATGGTATTTTTTTAATTACTACTCACTCCGCTCCGTCCCAGACTAACGTTCTTACTTTCCTTTTTGGTTTGGCCTAGACTAAAGTTCTTAGTTGCTTTATTACCTAAAATGGACAATGGGTCTCACTTGTCATTCTCACAACAAAAACTTTTTACCCACTTTCTCTCTCCTACTTTTTCCTACTTCACTTTATATACTCATAACATTTACTTTTTCTTAATATTCGTGTAAAGTCAAATTAAAAACCTTAGTCTGGGACGGAAGGAGTACCATTTTGTGGTTAGTTCTTACTGATTCATTGGTTGCTTGGCAAGTAAATAATACGAGTATGAATTACGGATTTCGAACCGTTGCACCCCTAGTTAGTTCCACCTAATGGTTCCGATTGGAGCCACCTCATTTTAGCTCCACCCAACAGTTGAGATGAATACGAACTTGGTGAGACCCAAAAAAATTGAAATCATCTTAGCCACACACCCAAACAGCTCGCCTATGTGGCCTTGATTGGAGCCGTTGGGTGGAGGGGTGGAGCTAACTTGGGTGGAGCGGTTCCGGGTCCTATGGATTACTATTAATATACTCCCTCCTCCTAAATGAATATCTATTCGAATATTTTGTCTCAAAATAATTTTATTTTATTTTTTTGACAATTTTTTTCAAAAAAAAAATTAAAAAAAATCCTTAAATGTTCTTTAACCTAAATATTTTTTCAGCAATGCAAAAATAATAGTATTTTAAAAGTGAAAAAAAGAGAAATTTTCAAGAATATCCCATTTAATAAAATTTGATTCTACATTGAGGCGGACTCATGTGAGACGGCTCACAGCCAAGCCGAGCTAAACAATTTTTATTTATTTAATTCTTTTTTGCCTCCAACTTTTTTCTTCCTTGCCATTTTTTGCTCGCCAGCAAAAGTAACACTTTTTATACAAAAAAGTAACACTTTTTCATCATATGTAACTTTTTAAAAAAAAAAATGTACCACTATTTTACTGAATAGATTAAAGATAACATAAGATTGACAACAAAACTAATGTTACATTTTATAATAAATGAATGTAACATTTTCTTTTCTCAATCAGTCAATTGTAACACTTTTCTAGGGTTTTACATTCAATTGAAATGCAAAACCGATTATATACATGAATTTTTACTCTTTTTTAAAAGAAAATGTAACATTTAACATATAAAACTGTTACATTCATCTATATAGGATATTACAATCATATATGCATTGTGTTACACTTCAATTATTACTTTTTCTAACCACAAAAACTATTTATATTATTTTGCGAAACTGTTGTTACATCTTACAATAAAGTGTTACTTTTTTAATACCAAACTGTTACTTTTTCATAAGAACGTGTTACATCTCAAGAGACGAGCAACCCACTATTTTTTTTTTGTTAAAAAATATGTTTTTAAAAAAAATAAAAAAAATCAAACCATATCATGACCTATTTAGTTTTTTTGTCTCGTTGAAACGAACACACCGGTATTTTTAGATTTTTATTTCGACTTCAAAATCTCAAGATATAACATTTTAAAGTTATTGAGACTTTTTTTTTTTACCTGCGATACGTGTCGCAATTTGGGAGGAGGAAGGCGCTGGTGCGGGCGGGTTCACCTCGCGGGCATGGGTAAGCTCCATGGGTGGGTGCGTATCGCTATTTGGGAGGAGGAAAGCGCTGGAGCGGGCGGGTTCACCTGGCGGGCATGGGTAAGATCCATGGGTGGGTCCGTCTCACCTTGTGAGACGGTCTCACTCAAGTTTTTGCCTTCTACATTTAGGGACGGTGGACAAAGGGAGCGGGTTCGGGTTTCCTTCTACATTTAGGGACGGTGGACAAAGGGAACGGGTTCGGGTTTCTTGTCACATGCCCTAAACGAGTCAAGTTTTACGAGTTTGAGCTCGAGCTTCTTTAAAACTTATCGGGTTTGGGTTTCATGTCATAGGCCCTAAACGAATTTGAGCTCGAGCTTTGTTTTTCTCCCTCAACTGTACAGCAGTACGGATGGTTTTAAGGGTATTGATTAAAGAGGTGGTCTCCCATGAGAAACAGGGGATCCGTCTTGTTGGGTTTCGTAGTAACATGAGCAGCGGAATTAAGCATTTAAAGTTTATGAAACCCAAAGCCCATAGATCCATTCATATGATTAAGTCAAATACAACATAATGAATACTAGAATACTAACCCTTGATGCCTTTGATTTTGCAACCTTGAATTCGATGGAGGCTTGAAATCTTGATCACGAACAAAGCAAGAATCACGAACTATGAAGATGATAAGTTTCACCCTCTAGCGGTATCCACACCACGAACGAATATCAAGAACACTTGATCTTGGTTGCTAGACCAAATTATGAAACACGCTTTCACAATTGTAAGAACTATATGGAATTATGAATATTCTTGTTCTTCACTTTTGGGATCTTAGAACAAGAAAATAACCTCCCAAAACCCTTTGGAGGCACACATAATCATGTGTCTAATGGCTGCTGAAAGAATCCTTTTATAGGTCCTAATCCTTAACCCTTAAGGACTTAGGAACCATAAATCCCGTCACCAAATTAGGCAACAAGGAACTCGGGCCGACTTGACTGGCACGGTCGTGCCCTATAATCTGGCACGGTCGTGCCATCAGGTCCGCATGATTCCCCCATATCGACAATTTTCGGCACGGTCGTGCTTGTCTTCTTGGCACGGTCGTGCCAAACATGCCGACAGGTTTTGCCTTGGTTTGGATTTATGGCACGACCGTGCCATTTTAAGGCGCACGACCGTGCCAGAGCCAAAACACTGATATTTTTCCATAATTCCCATTTAGTCCTTTACGATTCGTTCTATTTGTGTGTGACCCTCTAGGATTACACTAAGTTGGCAATGGGTTCAAACATGAACCCATAAGATATGATTAGGTTCTAGCAAACCGTCATACCTACCCAAATAGTGTAACTAGATACAAGTTCGCATTCCTTTTAGAACATGTCATAATCCCTTTGTCCACGATGTCTTTGAACACAAGTCATGGTCATCAAGTCAACTTGTTTTGTTCAAAACTTTTCTCGATCCCGAATATGTTGATAATCCAAATGACATTGATCCAATCAATCCATTTGAGTTTGGCCAAACATTTCACCAACATCATTCCTTCGAGGGGCCCAAGCTTGACATCTCTCCGAAGAGGGACAAATCCATTTAGCTTATTATTCTTCCCTACGTGAATCCAATCATGCCAATCATATACTTTATAACTACCGTGTTAAGGCAGCGTTTGAATATGTCAAACATAATCTTCATCAAGTGGAAGACTATAATAACTTCATGTCTAAGGATTCAAATGACATAACTAATATGAGATTTATATATGACATCGACCATGACATAAATCTCATACCGCGGGTCATGTCCAGTACCTTGTTCCAAACAAGTACCCATAAATCTAACATGATCATCCCATGATCATTTAGCCTTTATACTAGTGCTTAAGAAGCTCTAGGGACGGAGATTATTATAAGCAAACATGAGCCATAATAATAATCCTATTATCTCTTTATTATCATGATAACTTACAACGTTCAACAAACGTGCCTAGGGCACCAACACCAACAATCTCCCACTTGCCCTAGGCCCAATCTCTAGGTATCCAATACCCATGGACCTAAGATGACCATCATGTCTTAGCTTGTGGAAGTCCCTTTGTTTAGTGTGTCCGTAACGTTATCATTAGTAGGTACTTTGCATATATGTATGTCTCCCTTATCAACGATTTCTCGAACGATAAGAGAACGCCTAAGTATGTGTTTGGATTTGGGATGTGCTCTTGGTTCCTTTGCTTGATCAATAGCACCACTATTATCACTAATATGGTCTATTGGATTAGCAATACTAGGAACCATCTTAAGTTCACCAATGAACTTCTTAATCCAAACAACTTCCTTTGCAGCATCCTATGCAGCGATATACTTAGTTTTAGTCATAGAATTAGTGACTGTACTCTGATTGGAACCATTCCAACTTACAGCTTCACCATTAGTTATAAAACTCGATTGCGATTTTTCTATTATCTTTGTCAGTTTGGAAGTATGCATCCGTGTACTCATATACGACGAGATCATCTTCCATCCCTCCATAGATCAAAACAAATCTTTAGTCCTTCTTAAGTACTTTAAGAATTGTTTCACAGCCATCCAGTGATTCTCACCGGTTGTCGGATTAATATCTACTCGTCATGCTCCAAGCATTTAGATATATCCGGCTTAGTACTTATCATGGTATGATGGATCCAATTGCCGAAGCAAATTGCATCCCATTCATTCTTCTCATGCTCATCATTTGTCTCAGGACATTTGAGTCTTTGCATAGAAAACTCCATGTAACATTAACAACCGTCCTCTCTTAGAATTTTCTTTGCGGAATCTTCTAATGACTTTGTCAATGTATGTACTTTGGCTTAATCAATTAGCTTCTTTGATCTATCTCTATAGATCTTAATGCCAATGACATATGCAGTTTCATCCATATTCTTTATTGCGAAACACTTTCTTAACAAAATCTTTGCAGACTAACGTGTAGGAATGTCGTTTCCAATGAGCAATATGTTATCCACATATTTAATTTAAGGAATATCACTATGCTCCCACTAATCTTCTTGTGTATACAAGGTTCATCTTCGTTATTGATCAAGTCAAACTCTTTTGATTTATCAAAACGGAGATTCCAACTCCCACAAGTTTGCTTTAATCCATCCAGTGGATTTCTGCAACTTTCATAATTTATCAGAATTTTCTTTGACTGTCAAAACCTTTAGATTGTATCCAATACATCCTTAAGTGAGTTCCCGTTGAGGAACACTTGTTTTGACATCATTTTGTCAATTTTTATATTCCAAATATAAACATGTGACTACGAGAATTCTAGTAAATTTCTTTACTATCCATGTAAAATTTTCTCCAAGAAAACTCATTCCTCTCCTTTGGTTTTTACACCTTAGGTTAGAATGATCAAGTTCCAAACTTGATTATTACACATGGGTTGCCTTTTAGATTTCATGACTCCAAGTCATTAATCTAAATATGTGGAGTTGACATTGCATCTTTGATAGATGGTAAATACTTCATTCCAAATGAACTTTACCTCAACATTTTCTATTTCGAAATATCCAATATTTCTTGCAATAGATTGTGTCCTATCACATACGCAAGTTCTTGTATATCTTTTGAACAGACTTTTCAGGACTCCTTGTGAGAACTTGTTCAACTTCCATCTTAGGTTAAAATATATATTTTCTAGGTCTCGAACCATTCGAGATACATTTTACTCCCACTGATTCTTTTAGAGATAAACCATTTATCTAGAAAAGTATCATCATAATCAACAAACCATTTGTTTCTTATGAGTAAAATTGTTATCCTCAAGCTTCCTTAGGATATCCCATGAAAGTATATTTATTGGATTTAAATGTGAGTGTGTCCCAGACAGCTCATTTCCAAAAGGTCTCACCATCTTAAATCTTTACGAAAGACAAACCGAGTTTTCTTTCATCATTTAACCTTTTTGATGGAACTCAAATTAGTGTAGTTATAGCAGTTTATAATACATAACCCCAAAACAAATAATGGAAGATCAATTTTTGATTTTATCATCTTATGAACCATATCCAATAAGGTTCTTATACTTCCACGCAGACATATCATTTAGAATGATATTCTTAGTGAAGTTAATTTGTGAAACCATTCCACAACTTTAATGATGACTGTCAAATTTTCGGTTTAATTATTCATCATCATGATCCAATCATAATTTTTGATTAGTTTTACCAAGTATAACCAAATTTCTCTTTTAGCATTTCTTCTTAATGCACCATACACATCAAAATGTATTAGGTCAATTAAGACATTATCCTTTTTACCAATCATAGTAAAAGATGTCTTGATCCAAGTAAATAAGATTTGCATAAATCATGTGATTCCAAATCATATGACTTAAAACTCTGTCCCATAGAATTTTAGATATGCATTTCTCATTTATTTGATCAAAACAATAATGCATAAAGAATTTTAATTATTTATGTTATAGTCTTTATTATTTTGTTCTTCAAGATTTAGGATATAAGATTTATTTATATGATAACACAATGAAGTAAATCATAATAAATAAAGCACTTTTCTTATTCCAAATAAGAAATTAATATCCTTCATTATCTTATAACAAAATAATGTTTTCTACTTCATCAGTCACTTTACAAGTGTTCTACGAACAATGTTGCAACCATTGCATCATTACTGTTTGTAGATAAAACTTTACTATAAGTAGTCTTTCATCTTACTAATTATTCTGGTATCCAATACCCAATAATTAAATTTAGAAAGAATAATTTATAACATAAATATTCCGAGTGGTAGTCCCACTACCATTCTTTTATTGATCACCCAGAATTTTGACTACAAATCTAAATGGTCAATCCAATTGCCATTTTACCAAATTGCATCTATTAGAGTTATTATTATAACCAAAATTATTTCCTTTAGGTTTGACAACTCTTGTCTTACTTTTCTTTTGGCATTTGGCCTCTTTCCATCATGAACTATGAGCATTGGAGAACCATTCTCCAATATCTTCATCTTCGAAGTTTTTCAGCATGTTAATGCAATTCGAAGAAATTCTTATTCATTTTAAGCATGTTATATTCCATCACTAAGTGATCATAACATTTAAACAACGAATCAAGAATGAGATCCATGGCTTGTTCCAATCCAATTGGACAACCAAGTTTCTCAAGATGCTCTACGTAGCCTTTATCTTAAGCATGTGAGGTTCCACTTATTGCCCTTTACTCCTTTTGCAAGAAGTGAATGTAATAATGGTTTTATACCTCTCTTGCCTAGATTGCTCTTTGAAACATGTAACTCAACTCCACGCCTATCTAATAGGCTTCTACAAGTTCCAAACTTTGTTGGAGTTTTGAGCACATAATCGCGAGCATAAGACAACTCACATTCCTAGAATCATACTCATGATTCTTGTGATTGTCTATTCCGGCTTTGGGTTCTTTAGGAATAGGCCCATCAAGAATGTACAACCCATCTTCTTGCCTTAGAACCATTCTTAGGCTCAGGATCCAATCCATGAATTTTGTACCATTCTTTTGAAGCTTTATCCTTAACAAGGATTGATCGCAACGAAGTTAGTTGTCATTATCTACAACTCATGCAAAATTTCCAAAATTTTACAAGTACCAATCTCATTAAAGAGATAAATAATGTATTTTCCAAAAATACTCCCACTAAATTATATAACCTTCTTATACATCCAATGTATAATATAATTTAAATGGGCTAAGATCCAACTTTAATTTAATTTTGAGTCCACGGAGGCGGACCGCTCAAAACTAAATTAATTAGGTAGACAACCCTGTCAATCATATCTCATATGACTCTTAGATCCTTTCATGAGACTCTTTTGATATTGGGCTAAGATCCAATTTTAATTTAACTTTGAGTCCACGGAGGCGGACCGCTCAAAATCAAATTAATTAGGTAGAAAATTTCTTGTCAATCATATCTCATATGATTCTTAAGGATCCAATTTCGAAAGCATGTTTAATCTCATCTTTTGCCTAGGCCCAAAACCGTTTTGACGCCTTATTAAGTTCAACCATTTTAAACGTATAGGAACCATTCAATTTAATGCACCTTGCGGAGACAAGCCCACATTGAATTAATGAACCTCATCTTGCTCATACATGAATAAAATTAATGCACCTCGCTGAGGCGAACCCACATCAAAATCACCCATGTATAAACAAGTGTTTTAATCATGGCATAGCAAAAAGAACTTAAAACTTTCTTTGAAGGTTCATCACATATAACATACAACATATTTATGAGCACACAAGATAAACATGTTACGCATCAAGTTTAGCCACTAAATTAATCTCCATTAATTTAAGCATAATATTTATGTGTCATTAGTTTCTCTATGATTATGAGGATGAGATTATTTGAACTTTGGTCATCATCTCCAAATCAAGACAACAAGAAGTGCGGCCGAACTAAGCCATTGGCAACCACAATTGACATGCCCCCAGGTCCCGGGATCTCCTAATAGAACCTCGAACCTGGATGGGAGTGCCTAACGAGAAACAAGAAACTTAACAAGTAACTTAATGACATTTGTTTAACAAATTGACATGATATATATACTCTAGAGTAAGGAGCTATACTATCTCACAACACAAGTTCTAGACAAGAAAATTAAAAACCAAACTTAATACATACACAGCGGAAACATGCCTAGCACATAAGCTGGCATTAAGAGTACTATACAAGATGTCTAGTGACAACAAGAACTGAACAAGACTGTCTACCCCCAAAATAAGGAGTTATACAAACCCATAATACATCATCCTCACCAAGTGTAAAAGGACACAAGCCCCAAAACAATCACGACCTGCGAAGTAAGCTCCCAACTATGTCGAGCCTCACTGCGCACTATCCTTCCTTTCCTGGGGGGGGAACAAATAAAGGGTGAGATAAATCTCAGTAAGCTATTAGATACAACTACATGACATGTTATCATGCAATTCAAGTAGATACTCAAATAATCATATCTCAAGTATCATCAAGTAACAAGTATATGAGAGGATAATCCACTCATCAAATAGCACATAAGGCTAAACAAGCAAGTTATAAGGATATTGCTTCCTTCCTTATTCCTCCCAAGAATACCATTGTTGTCGTAGCTTGTATTACTTTGACAATCACGATCAATAACAGGAACTGATTATTCAGTATATATCAGAAGACCCGGTAACCAGTGTCATTCTCAATATCAGTACTCATGATTATTCACGAGGTGTTCGGGACGGGAGTTTAGCATTCACTTAAGTCAGGCTTATTGCTCCAACTAAGGAAGCTATGCCCTTACTATGGCCGGTAGTAAGGGGTCGGGCGGAAATACATAGGGACCCGATTGTCACTTAAACCCCAGCTCTCGCGACAAGCGTGAACCTATACATTTTCGAACAAGCAAGGAGAACCAGCTGGACTCACACAAGAAAGTACAAGTAGATATTTACTTGAACAACGGGAGAAGAACTAATCCAAATGTAGTGGACTAGCTCAACAAGGAACATGCTTCAAGTACTCAAGAAGTCACCTTGTTATCAAGCAACTATATGCAATGTTTGCACATACACAACAAGAACCTGTCTCATACACGTTAGTGCTGGTTCATAGCACTTTCTAGTTCACTACCATACATATGTATTGGTGTCAAGCCAAGTACAAGATTTTATTATCTTATATTCAAGTCTTAATCCATTTCTATGGATGTTCAAGTCATGTACAAGCTTTTAATGTCTTATACTTCAAGTTATAACTTCCAATCTTTGGACATTCAAACAAGTATAAGAGTTATACATTTACTCTTACCAAATCCCACTCCTATTCTTAGGATGTTCAAGTCTAAGACCTTATGCTAATGCCTCTAAGGTGCACGATCATTGGATTCACAACAAGTATAACACATTAGTGCTTGTTCATAGCACTTTCAAGACATAAAGAAGAGATACTACTCTTATACTTATGTTCTCATTTTAATTCAATGAGTATACATGTTTAAGACCAAGTCTGATGCCCCTAAAGTATCACAACACTTGCTAGGACATCTTATACTAAGGTTATATACCTTAACTAGGGTTACTTCCAACTTATACAAACTTTAAACAAAATCTTTGTTTTTCAGACGACTGTGCGGTCGCCCAAAATGGACTGTGCGGCCGCACACAACCAAGTCAATTTCTTTGAAAAACCCTTCAGAAAGATGTGCGGTCGCACACTAAATTTTGTGCGGTCGCACAGTATACTAAAATGCGAAATTCTCATTTCTTTCCCAGTTTAAGAATTGTCCGTCCCAAAACGTAGGAGTAACTTTCTAGTAACAATTTCAACAACTCTAAAATGTAACCCAAACTAAATTTCCCATTTCAAGTTACTTTTGCTTTCTTACACAGAGGGTTTCATACTCCCTTTGTCCCAAATTTACAAATACCACAAAAATCATCCCAAACACAAAATTAACCATCACAAGTATCGAGAATAACATTTATGCATGTTATTACAAGCAAGGGGGAGCTAATAACTTACCTAGTCAAAATTCAAGTTGACCAAAACTTATTTCTGTTCGGCCTGGAACGCTCTATTCAACGCCACGAATATTAATCCGGGATCGGAATCAAGAACGGAGGGATAATTAAACTCGAGGAGTCGGGAATAGGGAAAACTTTTAACCCTAGCTTTCAGAACAGAGAAAGAACGAGAAGAATGAAAATGGAGAATTCATTCTCTGCAAACCCACATGATAAACATTTAAGTTTCAAAGAATTGCACTTAGGCCCCTCAAGTTTCACTTTTAACAAAAAGACCCCTAAAGTCCAATTTTCACAAATGACCCAAAAGTCAAAACTAGACATTTAACCACTTTAACTATTTAAAGCAGATAAAAATTTAACCCAAGTAAAACTAACACATAACATGCAAGTTCAAGTATTTAACAAGTATGTCAAATATTTAACAGGAAATTCGATGGGTGTTACATCTTCCCCACCTTAAAGAAAATTCGCCCACGAATTTTACTTACCAAAGTTTTCAAATAGGCTCGGGTATTTATCTCGCATCTCTTTCTCGGTTTCCCAAGTAGCTTCTTCAATTTCATGATCTCTCCAAAGGACCTTCACAATAGGAATCCTTTTGGTACGCAATACTTGCTCCTTCCAGTCAAGAATTTCAACAGGTTGTTCCTCATAAGACAAATCAGGCTGAAATGGAATAGCCTCATACTCAAGAACATGTGATTCATCTGCCATATACTTGTGAAGCATAGATACATGGAATACATCATGAATACCAGATAAAGAAGGAGGTAAAGCCACTCTATAAGCCAACTTACCAACTCTTTCTAGAATCTCAAATGGACCGATATAACGAGGAGATAACTTTCCTTTCTTCCCAAATCTCTTTATACCTATACGAGGAGAGACCTTCAAGAATACAAAGTCACCTACCTGAAATTCAAGATCCCTTCTACGATGATCTGCATAACTCTTTTGTCTACTCTGAGCTGTGCGCAATCTATTTCGAATAAGTTTCACACTTTCAACTGACTGTTGAACCATTTCAGGACCCAAGAGTCTAGCTTCTCCCACTTCATCCCAACATATAGGAGATCTACATTTTCTGCCATAAAGAGCCTCATAAGGAGCCATTTCAATGCTAGACTGAAAAATGTTATTATAAGCAAACTCAGCCAAAGGAAGATGAGTATCCCAACTGCCTTTGAAATCAATAACACAAGCACGTAACATATCCTCGAGAATCTGTATAAGTCTCTCAGATTGCCCATCAGATTGAGGATGAAAAGCAGTACTGAAATTCAATTTAGTACCCATGGCACCCTGAAGAGCCTGCCAGAATCGAGAAGTAAAACGAGGATCTCTGTCAGATACAATACTCACAGGAACTCCATGGAGTCGGACTATCTCCTGAACATACAAAGATGCCAATTGAGACAATGAATATCCCATGGAAACAGACAAGAAGTGAGCTGATTTAGTCAACCTGTCCACTATAACCCAAACAGCATCATGGCCTCGTCTGGTACGTGGCAAACCAGTCACAAAATCCATAGTAATATGCTCCCATTTCCACTCTGGAATTTCCAGTGGTTGCAACAAACCTGCTGGACGTTGATGTTCCACTTTTACTTGTTGACAAGTCAAACATTTGGAAACATACTCAGCAATTTCTCTTTTCATATTGTTCCACCAAAAATGTTTCTTCAAGTCTTGGTACATTTTAGTACTTCCAGGATGAATAGTATACTTGGCTTTGTGAGCCTCTTCAAGAACTTTCTTCTTTATCTCAGGATCAACTGGAATACAAACTCGACCTCGGAAGGTAAGAATTCCATCACTATTGAAAGAAAAATCTGGTTGCTTTCCTTCATTCATTCCACTAATGATTTTCTGCAATTCAGAATCAACTACCTGAGCTTCTTTGATCTGTTGGAGTAAATCTGAAGTAGCTTTTATATTAGCAAAATAACTCCATGATTTGATTCACAAGGATTCCAGTCACTCAAATCTTCAAACATCTTCCATTCACGAATCATCAAGCAAGAAATATAAGTCTTTCTGCTCAGTGCATCTGCCACAACATTTGCTTTTCCTGGATGATAAAGGATAGTACAATCATGATCCTTCAATTTCTCCATCCATCTACGTTGCCTCATGTTAAGCTCTTTTTGAGAAAACAAGTACTTTAAACTTTTATGATCAGTGAAAACCTCAAATTTGGTTCCATACAAGTAATGCCTCCATTTATGCAAAGCAAAAATAATCGCAGCCAACTCTAAATCATGAGTAGGATAATTCTTTTCATTAAGAGATAATTTTCGAGAAGCATAAGCTATTACCTTGCCATCTTGCATCAGAACACAACCCAATCCTTCTTTAGAAGCATCAGTATAAACCATGAAATGCTCAGAACCATTAGGCAAAGCCAAGATTGGAGCTGTAGTCAAACGCCTTTTCAACTCCTGAAAACTTGCTTCACATTTGTCATTCCACTCAAAAGAAATAGCTTTTCGAGTCATATTAGTCAATGGAGTAGCAATCTTGGAGAATCCCTCAATGAACCTCCGATAATAACTAGCCAAGCCCAAGAAACTACGGATTTCAGTCACTGTAGTTGGCCTTTTCCAGTTAACAACTGCTTCAACTTTGGAAGGATCTACTGCAATACCAGTAGCAGACACAACATGCCCCAAGAATGAAACCTCTTCTAACCAGAAAGCACATTTGCTGAATTTTGCAAATAATTGTTTCTCACGAAGAACTTGTAATACTACTCTGAGATGTTGTTCATGCTCAGCCCGTGACTTAGAATACACAAGAATGTCATCAATGAATACCACCACAAAACAATCAAGATATTGCTTGAATATACGGTTCATCAAATCCATAAATACAGCTGGAGCATTTGTCAAACCGAATGGCATAACAATAAACTCATAATGCCCATACCTGGTACGGAAAGCTGTCTTTGGTATATCCTCAGATCTGATTTTCAACTGATGATAACCACTTCTCAAGTCAAGCTTCGAATACACTACTGAACCCTGAAGCTGATCAAACAAGTCATCAATATGAGGTAACGGATATTTATTCTTGATAGTTACCTGATTAAGATCTCTGTAATCAATACACAATCGCAGAGTCCCATCTTTGTTTCTGACAAATAACACTGGTGCACCCCACGGTGATACACTAGGCCTGATAAAGCCCCGATCAAGCAATTCCTCAAGCTGTGTTTTTAACTCTCTCAACTCAGCTGGAGCCATTCTATAAGGTGCTTTAGAGATTGGTGCTGTACCTGGTAATAACTCAATACAGAACTCGAGCTCTCGATCAGGTGGCATGCTATACTCAGAAGAGAACACATCTGAAAATTCAGACACAACAGGAATATCCTCCATCTTGGGAACAGATAAACTCTGATCAAGTACACATGCGAGATACCCGGCACAACCACGAGATAAAAGTTTTCTAGCTTTTAAAGCAGAAATAACATGTATAGCACATAAAGGCCTATCACCTTCAAAGGTAAAATCAGGCAAACCAGGGATAGAAAAAGTTACTACTTTTCTATAACAATCAACAGATGCATGATGCACATATAGCCAATCCATGCCCAGAATCACGTCAAAGTCCCTTATAGGTAACACGACTAGGTCAGCAAGAAGGGCATGATCACCCACAAGGACCTCACATTTCTTGTAAACCTCAGAAGTAAACATGCAATCTCCCATAGGGGAAGATACTTCTAGCACATAAGGCATAGAATCAGGAAGAACATGCAAATGCGACACAAAATGAGATGCCACATAAGAATGAGATGAGCCTGGATCTATCAAGACTCGCGCTCTCGTACTAGAAAGTAATATAATACCTCCTATGACTGCAGAAGACTCAGCTACACCCTGCTGATCTAGAGCAAACACTCGACCCTGAACTTTTGGTCGACCCCCACTATCTCTCTTGGAACCTGAGGCTGGTTGACTTGTACCCCCAACTTGATTTACTTTACTTTTAGAACAATTTCTCGCAAAGTGCCCCGCTTCACCACACACTATACACTTTTCTTGCTTTAGCCAACACTTGTCTTCAGAATGGCCTTCTTTCGAACAAAAGCCACATACTCTCCTGAGACCTTGGACTGTTGTCCTCGACCCCGTTGATACACTACCTTTACTTTCAGTTGGCTGTCGGAATCGACGATCTTGGCGGCCAGATTTACCACCTTTAGAACCAGATCCCTGAGTTTTCTCCGATACACGACCAGTCATGGTTGTTCCCAACTTCACCTTGTGTTCTTCGATATCATTTTCAATGGTATAAGCCTTCTCCACTGCTTGCTGATAGCTAGAGAGCTGTAGAGAAAGAAGTTGCTTTCTATACTCAGTCCTTAACCCTTTAACAAACCTCTGTGCCTTCTTGGCCTCATTTGGAACTAAGTGATCACAATACCTTGCCAATTCTGTGAACTTGGTTGAGTATTGCCCCACGGTCAGACTTCCCTGCTCCAGATTTAGGAATTCCATCTCCTTTCTATCTTGGACCACTGTTGGAATAAACTGCGACTTAAAAGCTTTAAGAAAATTCTCCCATGTCGGTGGTACACCTTCCATTTCCCAACTTTTACTCAACACTTGCCACCAATGTTCAGCGGCTTTCTCAAGTTTAAAGGTTGCAAAGGTTACCTTATCACCACCCGCACATCTCAAGGCTGTAAAGATCTTCTCAATACTTTCAATCCACTCTTCTGCCTTCTTAGCATCAAATTCCCCATCAAAACTACGAGGTTTCAGCTTCAAGAACCTTGTAAGGCGATTAGGATAATCCCAGTCAACATTATCAACCATTTCTTCTTGAGGAGTTATAGATCTCAGCTGATTACTGCCACTAGTACCTTCAGAACTCATTGTACCTGTAGGTAAACACTCAGCGTTATTAATAACACCCCAAGACTCACCCATACCTAGGCCATAGACCCTATCCAGACTTAGAGCAAACCAAGGTAGCTAAACAGGGTAGCTAAACCAGGGTAGCTCTGATACCAACCTGACATGCCCCCAGGTCCTGGGATCTCCTAATAGAACCTCGAACCTGGATGGGAGTGCCTAACGAGAAACAAGAAACTTAACAAGAAACTTAATGACATTTGTTTAACAAATTGACATGATATATATACTTTAGAGTAAGGAGCTATACTAGCTCACAACACAAGTTCTAGACAAGAAAATTAAAAACCAAACTTAATACATACACAGCGGAAACATGCCTAGCACATAAGCTGGCATTAAGAGTACTATACAAGATGTCTAGTGACAACAAGAACTGAACAAGACTGTCTACCCTGACACGCCCCCAGGTCTCGGGATTCCCTAATAGAACCTCGAACCAGGATGGGAGTGCCTAACGGGAAACAAGAAACTTAACAAGAAACTTAATGACATTTGTTTAACAAATTGACATGATATATATACTCTAGAGTAAGGAGCTATACTAGCTCACAACATGAGTTCTATACAAGAAAATTTAAAACCAAACTTAATACATACACAGCGGAAACATGCCTAGCACATAAGCTGGCATTAAGAGTACTGTACAAGATGTCTAGTGACAACAAGAACTGAACAAGACTGTCTACCCCAAAATAAGGAGTTATACAACCCAATACATCGTCCTCACCAAGTGTAAAAGGACACAAGCCCCAAAATAATCACGACCTGCGAAGCAAGCTCCCAACTATGTCGAGCCTCACTGCGCACTATCCTTCTTTTCCTGGGGGGGGAAGCAAATAAAGGGTGAGATAAATCTCAGTAAGCTATTAGATGCAACTACATGACATGCTATCATGCAATTCAAGTAGATACTCAAGTAATCATATATTAAGTATCATCAAGTAACAAGTATATGAGAGGATAATCCACTCATCCAGTAGCACATAAAGCTAACCAAGCAAGTTATAAGGATATTGCTTCCTTCCTTATTCCTCCCAAGAATACCATTGTTGTCGAAGCTTGTATTACTTTGACATCACGATCAATAACAGGAACTGATTATTCAGTATATCAGAAGACCCGGTAACCAGTGTCATTCTCAATATCAGTACTCATGATTATTCATGAGGTGTTCGGGACGGGAAATTAGCATTCACTTTAGTCAGGCTTATTGCTCCAACTAAGGAAGCTATGCCCTTACTATGGCCGGTAGTAAGGGGTCGGGCGAAAATACATAGGGACCCGATTGTCACTTAAACCCCAGCTCTCGCGACAAGCGTGAACCTATACATTTTCGAACAAGCAAGGAGAACCAGCTGGACTCACACAAGAAAGTACAAGTAGATATTTACTTGAACAACGGGAGAGGAACTAATCCAAATGTAGTGGACTAGCTCAACAAGGAACATGCTTCAAGTACTCAAGAAGTCACCTTGTACAAGAAAATGTATGCAATGTTTGCACATACACAACAAGAACATGTCTCATACACGTTAGTGCTTGTTCATAGCACTTTCAAGTTCACTACCATACATATGTATTGGTGTCAAGCCATGTACAAGATTTTATTATCTTATACTTCAAGTTATAACTTCCAATCTTTGGACATTCAAACAAGTATAAGAGTTATACATTTACTCTTACCAAATTCCAATCCTATTCTTAGGATGTTCCAAGTCTAAGACCTTATGCTAATGCCTCTAAGGTGTACAATCATTGGATTCACAACAAGTATAACACATTAGTGCTTGGTCATAGCACTTTCAATACATAAAGAAGAGTTACTACTCTTATACTTATGTTCTCATTTTAATTCAATGAGTATACATGGTTAAGACCAAGTTTGATGTCCCTAAAGTATCACAACACTTGCTAGGACATCTTATATTAAGGTTATATACCTTAACTAGGGTTACTTCCAACTTTATACAAACTTTAAACAAAATCTTTGTTTTTCAGACAACTGTGCGGTCGCCCACAATGGACTGTGCGGCCGCACACAAGCATGTCAATTTCTTTGAAAAATCCTTCAGAAAGATGTGCGGTCGCACACTAAATTTTGTGCGGTCGCACAGTGTACTAAAATGCGAAATTTCCATTTCTTTCCCAGTTTAAGAATTGTCCGTCCCAAAACGTAGGAGTAACTTTTTTACTAACAATTTAACAACTCTAAAATGTAACCCAAACTAAATTTCCCATTTCAAGATACTTTTGCTTTCTTACACAGAGGGTTTCATACTCCCTTTGTCCCAAATTTACAAATACCACAAAAATCACCCCAAACACAAAATTAGCAATCACAAGTATTAAGAATAACATTTATGCATGTTATTACAAGTAAGGGGGAGCTAATAACTTACCTAGTCAAAATTCAAGTTGACCAAAACTTATTTCTGTTCGGCCTGGAACGCTCTATTCAACGCCACGAATATTAATCCGGGATCGGAATCAAGAACGGAGGGATAATTAAACTCGAGGAGTCGGGAATAGGCAAAACCCTAAACCTAGCTTTTCAGAACAGAGGGAGTGTGCGTAAAGAAATTGGGGAAGAAATGATTCTCCCAGGCAAACCCCCACTTGATAAACTTAAACTTTCAAAGAATTGCACTTAGGCCCCTCAAGTTTCACTTTTAACAAAAAGACCCCTGAAGTCCAACTTTCACAAATGACCCAAAAGTCAAAACTAGACATTTAACCACCTTAACTATTTAAAGCAGTTAAAACTTTAACCCAAGTAAAACTAACACATAATATGCAAGTTCAAGTATTTAACAAGTATGTCAAATATTTAACAAGAAATAGGATGGGTGTTACATCCTCCCCACCTTAAAGAAAATTCGCCCACGAATTTTACTTACCAAAGTTTTCAAATAGGCTCGTGTATTTATCTCGCATCTCTTTCTCGGTTTCCCAAGTAGCCTCTTCAATTTCATGATTCCTCCAAAGGACCTTCACAATAGGAATCCTTTTGGTACGCAAAACTTGCTCTTTCCAGTCAAGAATTTCAACAGGTTGTTCCTCATAAGATAAATCAGGCTGAAATGGAATAGCCTCATACTCAAGAACATGTGATTCATCTGCCATATACTTGCGAAGCATAGATACATGGAACACATCATGAATACCAGATAAAGAAGGAGGTAAAGCCACTTTATAAGCCAACTTCCCAACTCTTTCAAGAATCTCAAATGGACCGATATAACGAGGAGATAACTTTCCTTTCTTCCCAAATCTCTTTATACCTCTACGAGGAGAGACCTTCAAGAATACAAAGTCACCTACCTGGAATTCAAGATCTATTCTACGATGATCTGCATAACTCTTTTGTCTACTCTGAGCTGTGCGCAATCTATCTCGAATGAGTTTCACACTTTCAACTGACTGTTGAACCATTTCAGGACCCAAGAGTCTAGCTTCTCCCACTTCATCCCAGCATATAGGAGATCGACATTTTCTGCCATAAAGAGCCTCATAAGGAGCCATTTCAATGCTAGACTGAAAACTGTTATTATAAGCAAACTCAGCCAAAGGAAGATGAGTATCCCAACTGCCTTTAAAATCAATAACACAAGCACGTAACATATCCTCAAGAATCTGTATAAGTCTCTCAGATTGCCCATCAGATTGAGGATGAAAAGCTGTACTAAAATTCAATTTAGTACCCATAGCACCCTGAAGAGCCTGCCAGAATCGAGAAGTAAAACGAGGATCTCTGTCAGATACAATACTCACAGGAACCCCATGCAGTCGGACTATCTCCTGAACATATAAAGATGCCAACTGAGACAATGAATATCCCATGGAAACAGACAAGAAGTGAGCTGATTTAGTCAATCTGTCCACTATAACCCAAACAGCATCATGGCCTCGTCTGGTACGTGGCAAACCAGTCACAAAATCCATAGTAATATGCTCCCATTTCCACTCTGGAATTTCCAATGGTTGCAACAAACCTGCTGGACGTTGATGTTCCACTTTTACTTGTTGACAAGTCAAACATTTGGAAACATACTCAGCAATTTCTCTTTTCATATTATTCCACCAAAAATGTTTCTTCAAGTCTTGGTACATTTTAGTACTTTCAGGATGAATAGTATACTTGGCTTTGTGAGCCTCTTCAAGAACTTTCTTCTTTATCTTAGGATCAACTGGAATACAAACTCGACTTCGGAAGGTAAGAATTCCATCACTGTTGAAAGAAAAATCTGGTTGCTTTCCTTCATTCATTCCACTAATGATTTTCTGCAGTTCAGAATCCATTACCTGAGCTTCTTTGATCTGTTGGAGTAAATCTGAAGTAGCTTTTATATTAGCAATGATAATTCCATGATTTGATTCACAAGGATTCCAGTCACACAAGTCTTCAAACATCTTCCATTCACGAATCATCAAGCAAGAAATATAAGTCTTTCTGCTCAGTGCATCTGCCACAACATTTGCTTTTCCAGGATGATAAAGAATAGTACAATCATGATCCTTCAATTTCTCCATCCATCTACGTTGCCTCATGTTAAGCTCTTTTTGAGAAAACAAGTACTTCAAGCTCTTATGATCAGTAAAGACTTCAAATTTAGTTCCATACAAGTAATGCCTCCATTTATGCAAAGCAAAAATAATCGCAGCCAACTCTAAATCATGAGTAGGATAATTCTTTTCATAAGGAGATAATTTTCGAGAAGCATAAGCTATTACCTTGCCATCTTGCATCAGAACACAACCCAATCCTTCTTTAGAAGCATCAGTATAAACCATGAAATGCTCAGAACCATTAGGTAAAGCCAAGACTGGAGCTGTAGTCAAACGCCTTTTCAACTCCTGAAAACTTGCTTCACATTTGTCATTCCACTCAAAAGAAATAGCTTTTCGAGTCATATTAGTCAATGGAGTAGCAATCTTGGAGAATCCCTCAATGAACCTCCGATAATAACTAGCCAAGCCCAAGAAACTACGGATTTCAGTCACTGTAGTTGGCCTCTTCCAGTTTACAACTGCTTCAACTTTGGAAGGATCTACTGCAATACCAGTAGCAGACACAACATGCCCCAAGAATGAAACCTCTTCTAACCAGAAAGCACATTTGCTGAATTTTGCAAATAATTGTTTCTCACGAAGAACTTGTAATACTACTCTGAGATGTTGTTCATGCTCAGCCCGTGACTTAGAATACACAAGAATATCATCAATGAATACCACCACAAAGCAATCAAGATATGGCTTGAATATACGGTTCATCAAATCCATAAATACAGCTGGAGCATTTGTCAAACCGAATGGCATAACAATAAACTCATAATGCCCATACCTGGTACGGAAAGCTGTCTTTGGTATATCCTCAGATCTGATTTTCAACTGATGATAACCACTTCTCAAGTCAAGCTTCGAATACACTACTGAACCCTGAAGCTGATCAAACAAGTCATCAATATGAGGTAACGGATATTTGTTCTTGATAGTTACCTGATTAAGATCTCTGTAATCAATACACAATCGCAGAGTCCCATCTTTCTTTCTGACAAATAACACTGGTGCACCCCACGGTGATACACTAGGTCTGATGAAACCCCTTTCAAGCAATTCCTCAAGCTGTGTTTTTAACTCTCTCAACTCAGCTGGAGCCATTCTATAAGGTGCTTTAGAGATTGGTGCTGTACCTGGTAATAACTCAATACAGAACTCAAGCTCTCGATCAGGTGGCATCCTATACTCAGAAGAGAACACATCTGAAAATTCAGACACAACAGGAATATCCTCCATCTTGGGAACAGATAAACTCTGATCAAGTACACATGCGAGATACCCGGCACAACCACTAGATAAAAGTTTTCTAGCTTTTAAAGCAGAAATAACATGTATAGCACATAAAGGCCTATCACCCTCAAAGGTAAAATCAGGCAAACCAGGAATAGAAAAAGTTACTACTTTTCTATAACAATCAACAGATGCATGATGCACATATAGCCAATCCATGCCAAGAATCACGTCAAAGTCCCTTATAGGTAACACGACTAAGTCGGCAAGAAGGGCATGATCACCCACAAGAACCTCACATTTCTTGTAAACCTCAGAAGTAAACATGCAATCTCCCATAGGGGAAGATACTTCTAGCACATAAGGCATAGAATCAGGAAGAACATGCAAATGCGACACAAAATGAGATGCCACATAAGAATGAGATGAGCCTGGATCTATCAAGACTCGCGCTCTCGTACTAGAAAGTAATATAATACCTCCTATGACTGCAGAAGACTCAGCTACACCCTGCTGATCTAAAGCAAACACTCGACCCTGAACTTTTGGTCGACCACCACTATCTCTCTTGGAACCTGAAGCCTGCTGACTTGTAACCCCAGCTTGATCTCCTCTATTTTTAGGACAATTTTTAGCAAAATGCCCCACTTCACCACACAATAAACACTTTCCTTGTTTTAGCCAACACTTGTCTTCAGAATGGCCTTCTTTGAACAATAGCCACATACTCTCCTGGAACCTTGGACTGTTGTCCTCGACCCCGTTGATACACTACCTTTACTTTCAGTTGGCTGTCGGAATCGACGATCTTGGCGGCCAGATTTACCACCTTTAGAACCAGATCCCTGAGCCTTTTCTGATACACGACCAGTCATGGTTGTTCCCAACTTCATCTTGTGTTCTTCGATATCATTTTCAATAGTATAAGCCTTCTCCACTGCTTGCTGATAGCTAGAGAGTTGTAAAGAAAGAAGTTGCTTCCTATACTCAGTCCTTAACCCTTTAACAAATCTCTGGGCCTTCTTAGCTTCATTTGGAACTAAGTGATCACAATACCTCGCCAATTCTGTGAACTTGGTTGAGTATTGCCCCACGGTCAGACTTCCCTGCTCCAGATTAAGAAATTCCATCTCTTTTCTATCTTGGACCACTGTTGGAATAAACTGTAACTTAAAAGCTTTAAGAAAATTCTCCCATGTCTGTGGTACACCTTCCAGTTCCCAACTCTTACTCAACACTTGCCACCAATGTTCAGCGGCTTTCTCAAGTTTAAAAGTTGCAAAGGTTACCTTATCACCACCTGCACATCTCAAGGCTGTAAAGATCTTCTCAATGCTTTCAATCCACTCCTCTGCCTTTTTAGCATCAAATTCCCCATCAAAACTACGAGGTTTCAGCTTCAAGAACCTTGTAAGACGATTAGGATAATCCCAGTCAACGTTATCAACCATTTCTTCTTGAGGAGTTATAGATCTCAGCTGATTACTGCCACTAGTACCTTCAGAACTCATTGTACCTGTAGGTAAACACTCAGCGTTATTAATAACACCCCAAGACTCACCCATACCTAGGCCATAGACCCTATCCAGACTTAGAGCAAACCAAGGTAGCTAAACAGGGTAGCTAAACCAGGGTAGCTCTAATACCAACCTGACACGCCCCCAGGTCCCGGGATTCCCTAATAGAACCTCGAACCAGGATGGGAGTGCCTAACGGGAAACAAGAAACTTAACAAGAAACTTAATGACATTTGTTTAACAAATTGACATGATATATATACTCTAGAGTAAGGAGCTATACTAGCTCACAACACGAGTTCTATACAAGAAAATTTAAAACCAAACTTAATACATACACAGCGGAAACATGCCTAGCACATAAGCTGGCATTAAGAGTACTATACAAGATGTCTAGTGACAACAAGAACTGAACAAGACTGTCTACCCCAAAATAAGGAGTTATACAACCCAATACATCGTCCTCACCAAGTGTAAAAGGACACAAGCCCCAAAATAATCACGACCTGCGAAGCAAGCTCCCAACTATGTCGAGCCTCACTGCGCACTATCCTTCTTTTCCTGGGGGGGGAAGCAAATAAAGGGTGAGATAAATCTCAGTAAGCTATTAGATGCAACTACATGACATGCTATCATGCAATTCAAGTAGATACTCAAGTAATCATATATTAAGTATCATCAAGTAACAAGTATATGAGAGGATAATCCACTCATCCAGTAGCACATAAAGCTAACCAAGCAAGTTATAAGGATATTGCTTCCTTCCTTATTCCTCCCAAGAATACCATTGTTGTCGAAGCTTGTATTACTTTGACATCACGATCAATAACAGGAACTGATTATTCAGTATATCAGAAGACCCGGTAACCAGTGTCATTCTCAATATCAGTACTCATGATTATTCATGAGGTGTTCGGGACGGGAAATTAGCATTCACTTTAGTCAGGCTTATTGCTCCAACTAAGGAAGCTATGCCCTTACTATGGCCGGTAGTAAGGGGTCGGGCGGAAATACATAGGGACCCGATTGTCACTTAAACCCCAGCTCTCGCGACAAGCGTGAACCTATACATTTTCGAACAAGCAAGGAGAACCAGCTGGACTCACACAAGAAAGTACAAGTAGATATTTACTTGAACAACGGGAGAGGAACTAATCCAAATGTAGTGGACTAGCTCAACAAGGAACATGCTTCAAGTACTCAAGAAGTCACCTTGTATCAAGAAAATGTATGCAATGTTTGCACATACACAACAAGAACATGTCTCATACACGTTAGTGCTTGTTCATAGCACTTTCAAGTTCACTACCATACATATGTATTGGTGTCAAGCCATGTACAAGATTTTATTATCTTATACTTCAAGTTATAACTTCCAATCTTTGGACATTCAAACAAGTATAAGAGTTATACATTTACTCTTACCAAATTCCAATCCTATTCTTAGGATGTTCCAAGTCTAAGACCTTATGCTAATGCCTCTAAGGTGTACAATCATTGGATTCACAACAAGTATAACACATTAGTGCTTGGTCATAGCACTTTCAATACATAAAGAAGAGTTACTACTCTTATACTTATGTTCTCATTTTAATTCAATGAGTATACATGGTTAAGACCAAGTTTGATGCCCCTAAAGTATCACAACACTTGCTAGGACATCTTATATTAAGGTTATATACCTTAACTAGGGTTACTTCCAACTTTATACAAACTTTAAACAAAATCTTTGTTTTTCAGACAACTGTGCGGTCGCCCACAATGGACTGTGCGGCCGCACGCAAGCATGTCAATTTCTTTGAAAAATCCTTCAGAAAGATGTGCGGTCGCACACTAAATTTTGTGCGGTCGCACAGTGTACTAAAATGCGAAATTTCCATTTCTTTCCCAGTTTAAGAATTGTCCGTCCCAAAACGTAGGAGTAACTTTTTTACTAACAATTTAACAACTCTAAAATGTAACCCAAACTAAATTTCCCATTTCAAGATACTTTTGCTTTCTTACACAGAGGGTTTCATACTCCCTTTGTCCCAAATTTACAAATACCACAAAAATCACCCCAAACACAAAATTAGCAATCACAAGTATTAAGAATAACATTTATGCATGTTATTACAAGTAAGGGGGAGCTAATAACTTACCTAGTCAAAATTCAAGTTGACCAAAACTTATTTCTGTTCGGCCTGGAACCCTCTATTCAACGCCACGAATATTAATCTGGGATCGGAATCAAGAACGGAGGGATAATTAAACTCGAGGAGTCGGGAATAGGCAAAACCCTAAACCTAGCTTTTCAGAACAGAGGGAGTGTGCGTAAAGAAATTGGGGAAGATATGATTCTCCCAGGCAAACCCCCACTTGATAAACTTAAACTTTCAAAGAATTGCACTTAGGCCCCTCAAGTTTCACTTTTAACAAAAAGACCCCTGAAGTCCAACTTTCACAAATGACCCAAAAGTCAAAACTAGACATTTAACCACCTTAACTATTTAAAGCAGTTAAAACTTTAACCCAAGTAAAACTAACACATAATATGCAAGTTCAAGTATTTAACAAGTATGTCAAATATTTAACAAGAAATAGGATGGGTGTTACATCCTCCCCACCTTAAAGAAAATTCGCCCACGAATTTTACTTACCAAAGTTTTCAAATAGGCTCGGGTATTTATCTCGCATCTCTTTCTCGGTTTCCCAAGTAGCCTCTTCAATTTCATGATTCCTCCAAAGGACCTTCACAATAGGAATCCTTTTGGTACGCAAAACTTGCTCTTTCCAGTCAAGAATTTCAACAGGTTGTTCCTCATAAGATAAATCAGGCTGAAATGGAATAGCCTCATACTCAAGAACATGTGATTCATCTGCCATATACTTGCGAAGCATAGATACATGGAACACATCATGAATACCAGATAAAGAAGGAGGTAAAGCCACTTTATAAGCCAACTTCCCAACTCTTTCAAGAATCTCAAATGGACCGATATAACGAGGAGATAACTTTCCTTTCTTCCCAAATCTCTTTATACCTCTACGAGGAGAGACCTTCAAGAATACAAAGTCACCTACCTGAAATTCAAGATCCCTTCTACGATGATCTGCATAACTCTTTTGTCTACTCTGAGCTGTGCGCAATCTATTTCGAATAAGTTTCACACTTTCAACTGACTGTTGAACCATTTCAGGACCCAAGAGTCTAGCTTCTCCCACGAATATCCCAAGCAAGGGGGAGCTAATAACTTACCTAGTCAAAATTCAAGTTGACCAAAACTTATTTCTGTTCGGCCTGGAACGCTCTATTCAACGCCACGAATATTAATCCGGGATCGGAATCAAGAACGGAGGGATAATTAAACTCGAGGAGTCGGGAATAGGGAAAACTTTTAACCCTAGCTTTCAGAACAGAGAAAGAACGAGAAGAATGAAAATGGAGAATTCATTCTCTGCAAACCCACATGATAAACATTTAAGTTTCAAAGAATTGCACTTAGGCCCCTCAAGTTTCACTTTTAACAAAAAGACCCCTAAAGTCCAATTTTCACAAATGACCCAAAAGTCAAAACTAGACATTTAACCACTTTAACTATTTAAAGCAGTTAAAAATTTAACCCAAGTAAAACTAACACATAACATGCAAGTTCAAGTATTTAACAAGTATGTCAAATATTTAACAGGAAATTCGATGGGTGTTACAACAATTCCGCACTAATTCAAGAAACCAAGAAAGTAGTCCATGTGGCCGAAACTAAGCAATAGATGGTCTCGATGAACGTAGGCCAATTGCATTCACAATTCCACATGGATCTCCAATCATTGAATCAAGAACTTTGTTTCTCAATTTTAGCAATTATGAACTTTTCATAATTCTAATTTCGTTTTATCTTTGAAACCTTGATTGCGATCAAGTTTGGGAAACACAATCTCGATGAACGTAGATTAGCCATCCAAACCTTGAACTAATCTTAGAATCACAAGACTAAAACAAATAGGAGATTTAAACCCAAGATCCACACCCAAAACCCAAACCCTACCCCCGCGCCAAACCCTAGGTCCGGCCGGGTCAAGGCTTGGGTCCACACCACGAACGAATATCTTGCAACCTTGATGCCTTTGATTTTGCAACCTTGAATTCGATGGAGGCTTGAAATCTTGATCACGAACAAAGCAAGAATCACGAACTATGAAGATGATAAGTTTCACCCTCTAGCGGTATCCACACCACGAACGAATATCAAGAACACTTGATCTTGGTTGCTAGACCAAATTATGAAACACGCTTTCACAATTGTAAGAACTATATGGAATTATGAATATTCTTGTTCTTCACTTTTGGGATCTTAGAACAAGAAAATAACCTCCCAAAACCCTTTGGAGGCACACATAATCATGTGTCTAATGGCTGCTGAAAGAATCCTTTTATAGGTCCTAATCCTTAACCCTTAAGGACTTAGGAACCATAAATCCCGTCACCAAATTAGGCAACAAGGAACTCGGGCCGACTTGACTGGCACGGTCGTGCCCTATAATCTGGCACGGTCGTGCCATCAGGTCCGCATGATTCCCCCATATCGACAATTTTCGGCACGGTCGTGCTTGTCTTCTTGGCACGGTCATGCCAAACATGCCGACAGGTTTTGCCTTGGTTTGGATTTATGGCACGACCGTGCCATTTTAAGGCGCACGACCGTGCCAGAGCCAAAACACTGATATTTTTCCATAATTCCCATTTAGTCCTTTACGATTCGTTCTATTTGTGTGTGACCCTCTAGGATTACACTAAGTTGGCAATGGGTTCAAACATGAACCCATAAGATATGATTAGGTTCTAGCAAACCGTCATACCTACCCAAATAGTGTAACTAGATACAAGTTCGCATTCCTTTTAGAACATGTCATAATCCCTTTGTCCACGATGTCTTTGAACACAAGTCATGGTCATCAAGTCAACTTGTTTTGTTCAAAACTTTTCTCGATCCCGAATATGTTGATAATCCAAATGACATTGATCCAATCAATCCATTTGAGTTTGGCCAAACATTTAACCAACATCATTCCTTCGAGGGGCCCAATCTTGACATCTCTCCGAAGAGGGACAAATCCATTTAGCTTATTATTCTTCCCTACGTGAATCCAATCATGCCAATCATATACTTTATAACTACCGTGTTAAGGCAGCGTTTGAATATGTCAAACATAATCTTCATCAAGTGGAAGACTATAATAACTTCATGTCTAAGGATTCAAATGACATAACTAATATGAGATTTATATATGACATCGACCATGACATAAATCTCATACCGCGGGTCATGTCCAGTACCTTGTTCCAAACAAGTACCCATAAATCTAACATGATCATCCCATGATCATTTAGCCTTTATACTAGTGCTTAAGAAGCTCTAGGGACGGAGATTATTATAAGCAAACATGAGCAATAATAATAATCCTATTATCTCTTTATTATCATGATAACTTACAACGTTCAACAAACGTGCCTAGGGCACCAACACCAACACGTCTCATCTATGAGACGGGTTTTTTTGACCCGAATCCATGACCCATGGGACATAACCTGCCACGTGGCAGCCACCCATTGGCCCAAATTTTTTAACAAATCAACCTTGTGGTATGTGCATTAGTACGAGGATGCTTTTAACTTCTGGAAACAACATATCAAAATGGACAATCAAAAAAGTTTATTCCGAAGTTCATATTTCATTCATCCCCATAAATAGGGTCGAAAATGCCACACACATAAACACAGAAACATATACATACAAAAGACATAAGTACGTACAATATCGGGAGCTAGAGGTTTGAGCAAGAAGATTGGTTGTTGAGAATGCCTCGTGAAAGAGACCCGTTGGTGGTAGGTCGAGTTATCGGTGATGTGTTAGACAGTTTCGCAAAGTCTGTGAATTTAACTGTGGTTTACCCCAACAGGGAAGTAAACAATGGGTGTGAGCTTCGACCCTTTCAAGTTGTTAATCAACCATGTCCATGCATGTTGCAAGTGCAAAAGGAAACAGAAGCAAGAACAAGAAGAATATGATGAAGATGAAGAAAATGAAGAACTTAGGAGCGTATAAAAAGTACGAAGGTCATGACCACCAATATCTGTAATAACCGGCCTTTTTGGCCATTATTATTATTATTATTTCTTTCTTTTCTTTTATATTAAATGTTTTGTGATCGGGCTCATTAAATAATTAATGAATTGGGCTAGTAAAGAAGGGCCCAATCTAGTCAAACTTTGGAAAACCTTTTTGGAATAGGAAAAGGAGAACCCTAAGTATTTAAATCCTCTTTAACCCTCTCCCTACTATTTTGTGTCAACCACAAACCCTAAAGAAAGAGAGAGAGGAGGCGGGGAGAGAGAGAACCGAGAGAGAGAGAAGAAGGAGAAGGAAGGAGAAAGAGAGGAGGAAGAAGAAGATTCAACCCCCCCCCCTTCGAAGGTAATTACCTCATCTCTAAATATAAATTCTTGGGTTGGGTATCACCTAGGAATTTTGAAACGAAACTTAGAACCCTAACCCTAAAGTGGTAAAACTAGGGTTATTATTAATCTTTGAAAACCTCTTTAATGGAGGAAGTTGGAATGGAATAGACATGCATGCATGAACCACCACCACCACCACCACGACGGCGGTGGCAGCAGCGGCGGCGGCGGCTGGCGGCAGTGGAGTGTGTGTGTGTGTCCGTGTGTGTGTGTTTGTGCGTGTGTGTGCAGTGTGTGTGTAGTGCGTGTGTGCAGTGTGTGTGTTTGGGCAGTGTATGTGTTTGTGTGTGTGTGCAGTGCGTGTGTGCAGTGTGTGTATGCCGAGAGTGTGTGTGTGTGTGTGTGTGTGTAAAGTGTGTGTCACAAATTAGGGTTTGTAAATTAGGGTTTTGTGTGTGTGTTCATGGTGTTCCAAGTGTGTGAAAAGTCAACTGGAATATTGAAAGTCAACTGTGAATAGTGAAAATCAAACTGTGAATAGTAAAGTCAATGCTGGAATAGTGAAAGTCAACGCTGTGAATAGTGTTTTCATGAAATTAAGTCAACTTAAGACATTTGGGTTGAAAGTAGACTTTTACGTAAAACCTAAGGGTATGTTGGGAAAGTTATGAAGGGTAATGTAAACCCTAAACTAAAGAAAGACCTTAAAAAGGGGTTTAGGAAATAAACTCATAAGGTTAAAGATAGAAAATGAAGTTGGGGGACGGGGTTAAATATTGCTCTTTCCCTAAAAGTAGTGTCTTTGCGTGATTGTAGATTGTACGCAAGAACCCGCTAGAAGTCAACGCTAGCAAGGTAAGGGATTACGTTCCTAAGTATCTTGAATTCTTTATCCATTGGAACTCTATAATTCTTTCATGAATGATATATGGTCCATAGCGCTTGAACTCTACGTTGATGAACGTCTTTTGTATATCTTACCTATGACGTGTTTTGGTCGTAGGGAATCTTAGAACATTTGAATTTGCATGTGCTCTCGTTTAGGGAACACTATTTTGGAAAGTATGCTATATCTAATTGCAACAGGTGTAGCAGTATAGTCCCTGAAAAAGACTAACTAGTCCCTAAAAAGGACTAATGTGGAAACGGTCCTAGGAAACGGACTAATGGAAATAAGTCTAGTTAACTACGTGTAACTTAGACTTTGTGGAACTCTAGATTATCATGATAACTCTAAATAGGGAGCACCCTGAAAAGGTGTAAGGTCTCTTATTCACTTAACACCCTGAAAAGGTGTGACACCCTGAAAAGGTGTTTGGAACTTGGAATTGACGGAATGGAATTAGGACCACAAATCTTTGAATAGTTAACTGCATTCGTTACATGCAGTTAGTATTTTAAATAATGTCCGATCTTTGAAATTATCAATTGAGTCCGTTCTTTCGGTCACTTCTCCTTAGCTATCGGAGAAGTCCGTATGAACTTACTGAGCATTGTTCGCTCACCCTTTCTCTAATAATCTTTTTCAGGTAACGACTTAAAGAGGTAGACGGATCGCGAGATGAAGTTGTCCGTGTCAGTTATATTAAGACTTTATGGTTTTTTTGTTTAGCTAGTGGTTGTACTGGCTTTGAAGACTTAGCATTTAATTCGCTTCAGCATTTATTGTTGAATTGATGGTTTGAGACTAGCCGTTGGGATGTTTAAGTAGGATTTTGTAAGATAACTATTGGTATTTCCATGTTTTTATGGATTTGTCTACTTTATGAAAATCTGGGTCGTTACAGTTGGTATCAGAGCTAAGGTTTTAGAACTTAAGGGATAGAAAACTCTGATATTGAATAGGCTTGATTGAGCATTCTAGGAGTACTAGGATTGCTTAAGGTAGAATTTTCTATTTTAGGAAACTTTCTATTTTAGGAAACTTTCTATCTTGGGAAACTTTCTAAATTGGGAACCTTCTATTTTGAGAAAGAATCTGGAATCAATTTAGGGATCCTAAGAAATACTTATGAATGAACCTTAAGTAATACATTGATGCATTGTGTTGGTGTTTAAAAGATATTTTGGTAATCATTTATATCATTAAGATTATGGTCACTAATTGTGCTAATGTCATGGTTGTAGGTCATGAACGGAGTTGAGAAGAACTTGAAGATGAACTCGTTAGGCAAAAACGTGACCAAAGTGGTTAAGAGGTACTCTCTTCGGATAAGGAAATTGAACAAGACTCTGAAGAAGGAACAAGCTAAGGGAAGGATTACCTTGAATAAGTGGCTGCTTGCAGAAAAAGCACTAAGAGACACTAGCAAGGAATTAAAGAAAAGTAAGAAAGAACTAAATGGATTTAGAGAGTGGGCTGAAATATTATGTGATGATGTGCGAAGCTACTACTTTGCATTGAAGGAGATAGACCCGCAGTTGGCAACCACTCTAATGAAAAGGAGTGGAAAGAGGGCAGGAAAGCTAATTGAGGAACACGTGGTAGTCGAGGAAGAAGCCGAGGAAATGGAGGTTAACATGGAGGGCAATGAAGCTGCCCCAATGCTTGTTAAGGATGATGAAGAGATAGTGGAGGTACCTGTTCGTAGGCCTAGAGGAAGGCCCAGAGGCTCGAAGAAGGCACCCAACGTCCCTAGTGGAAGACCTAGGGGAAGACCAAGGAAAAATGCGAACCTTTGAAGAAAAAGTAGAAGTTGGATATTGCTTTATTTCTTTCATAGTATTAGTAAGTAGTTATAGTTAGAAGTTTAGTTGGAATTTTTCTTTCTTAACTATTGGATTTTGGAAGTTTCATTTAATAAAAGTATTGAAGTTATTCATTAGTAATTGACCTTTGTTATCCGTTATGTCTAATTATGGAATGTGATCTAGTAGAACAAGAAGTGTAGGTCGAGAAACGACCTTAATTAGAAAGTATGGCTCATGAAAACGGCCAAGTGGAAATAGTTTTGGTCTAGTGGAATGACTGAAACAAAACTGTGAATGACTTCATAGTAGTAGTTAACTGTAGAAGTAATTGGCATGATTTGATGGCCAATTGTGTATGGTAATAGGTCTAGTGAATTGACCTCTAATGAATGAATGTAGCCTAGTAAATGGCTAGAACCTGGAATTAATGTGGAAACTTTATCTTTTGGGGACGGCCCTATGTATGATAGTATTTAGACATAGTAGCCATGCATGTGTAATGTAAGTAATGCATTCTCCTCTACGATATTAACTTAAGAATAACCTTATTCAGATGGCTGGAAGAGGATCCGGACGAAACGCTAACTCCGAGGGACGAGTTGACCCTGATATGGCAAATTTGTTTAGAACACTGAATCAAACCGTGGCCGGTATCGGGCAAGTTATGACGGCACTAACTCAACCACAGCAGAACCCACAAGTTCCTATGAGGGATCCGCTAGAACTCTTTCAGAAACGGAATCCGGAGTCATTTTCTGGCTCTAAGAATGAGAAACCAGAAGACTGGGTGAAAGACATGGAGAAAGTTTTCGAAACTCTGGATTGTACTCCAGAAAGGAAGGTGGTGTTCGCCACATTCATGCTTAAGGGACAAGCCCTGAAATGGTGGGAAGGAGAGAAGAGAGCTGCTACGGCTCGTGGTGATGCTGCGCTTACTTGGGATGGATTCAAGCGCATCTTCTATGCAAAGTATTATTCAATGAGCGTTCGAAACGCTAAGGTGGCAGAATTCATGACTCTAACCCAAGGAAGGATGACTGTGGACGAGTATTGCGAGAAGTTCACAGAGTTGCTAGAGTTTGCTCCGGCGTTCTTCGATAATGATGAGCAAAAGGCCCGGAAGTTCGAACTTGGTCTGAGTGACCGAATCCGCTACAGAATTACCCCACTGATGTTGCCAACGTACGATCAAGTGTTGGACCGAGCTAAGATCGTGGAAACTGAAGCGGACAATTATCGGAACAAGAAGGATGAAAGGAAGAAGACGACCGAAAAGGAACCTACCAAAGGGAGCTGGAATAAGAATGAGGATAACAAGCGCAAGACGAGTGATGATCGTGAGAAGGATGGTACGGCTAAAAAGTACCCTAATAAAGGTCAAGGAAGCCGTAGAGATGGAAAAACAGAAGATGCCAAAGGGCAAGGCTCAGATGTGAAATGCCAAGTATGTGACGGGAGGCATAAAACTGAAGGGTGCTGGTACAAGAAGAAGAAATGCTACAATTGTGCAACAGTTGTAGCTGTATAGTCCCTGAAAAAAGGACTAACTAGTCCCTGAAAAGGACTAATGTGGAAACGGTCCTAAGAAACGGACTAATGGAAATAAGTCTAGTTAACTACGTGTAACTTAGACTTTGTGGAACTCTAGATTATCATGATAACTCTAAATAGGGGAGCACCCTGAAAAGGTGTAAGGTCTCTTATTCACTTAACACCCTGAAAAGGTGTGACACCCTGAAAAGGTGTTTGGAACTTGGAATTGACGGAATGGAATTAGGACCACAAATCTTTGAATAGTTAACTGCATTCGTTACATGCAGTTAGTATTTTAAATAATGTCCGATCTTTGAAATTATCAATTGAGTCCGTTCTTTCGGTCACTTCTCCTTAGCTATCGGAGAAGTCCGTATGAACTTACTGAGCATTGTTCGCTCACCCTTTCTCTAATAATCTTTTTCAGGTAACGACTTAAAGAGGTAGACGGATCGCGAGATGAAGCTGTCCGTGTCAGTTATATTAAGACTTTATGGTTTATTTTGTTTAGCTAGTGGTTGTACTGGCTTTGAAGACTTAGCATTTAATTCGCTTCAGCATTTATTGTTGAATTGATGGTTTGAGACTAGCCGTTGGGCTGTTTAAGTGAGATTTTGTAAGATAACTATTGGTATTTCCATGTTTTTATGGATTTGTCTACTTTATGAAAATCTGGGCCGTTACAATATCAACCCTAGGTTGATTAACATCTTGAGAGGGTTGAAGCTCGCACCTATTGTTTACTTCCCTGTTGGGGTAAACCACAGTTAAATTCACAGACTTTGTGAAACTGTCTAACACATCACCGATAACTCGACCTACCACCAACGTGTCTCTTTCACGAGGCATTCTCAACAATCAATCTTCTTGCTCAAACCTCTAGCTCCCGATATCGTACGTACTTATGTCTTTTGTATGTATATGTTTTTGTGTTTATGTGTGTGGCATTTTCGACTCTATTTACAGGGTAATGGGGATGAATGAAATATGAACTTTGGAATAAACTTTTTTGATTGTCCATTTTGATATGTTGTTTCCAGAAGTTAAAAGCATCCTCGTACTAATGCACAGACCACCACAAGGTTGAGTTGTTAGAGGCTCAAAAGTGGACCATCATCATAAGTTATAAAAAAGTTTTGTTTTTATAGGGTTAAAGTTTAGGGTTTAGGCCTTTTAAGGTTTAAGAATGGTTAAAAAACAAGACTTTTTATAATTTATGGAGGAACTAGTTTCCCCCAAAACCAACTCAATTCTGTCAGCTTTTCAAATATTCTGCTCTCGGTCTTGGTTTTGGGTATGGTCCTCTTTAGAGACGGACACTTTAGGTCTCATTCTGGACTTTCTGCAACTCGTAAAATATGTCCGTGAATAAAGCAATCACAAACAAAAGGGACTAACACTAACATACGTACTACTCCTATACCATAATAAATGAATGATACTCCCTTCGTCTCATATTAAGAATCAAAAAATGGGTGGGTTCAAGAAAAGTTAGTGGATAATTATTGTGAGTATGACATGTAAGACTCACTTTCCATTTTAGGATTTTGACTTTTAAAATGAGACTTTTTTTAGTAAATTTTTTAACTCTTAAAATTGGACAAAAGGAGTATGACATAATGCAGTTTGTAGCTATTGTGATTCTATCATATCAACCACTGGAAATTCAAGTTGAATTCCTCCATACTCTAATTTTCCATCCCAAAAATAGTTTAACTTTATTTTTTAATCAATTTAAATGAACCTTCACAAAAAACAAAATTATATATACATATATATATATAATGAAATTTAATTTTTCTAATAAAATTATTTTAATTTTTAATTTGTTATTAATCCATCATTCATAATACAATCAATAATATTTTTTAACATTCCGTCATGATTATTAAATTTTTATGTATTATTGCTTAATGCATGTTCACTTAACTCGACTATCAAAATAAAATGGAGCTAGTCTCCCATGAGAACAAGGGGATCCGTCTCATTTATGAGACGGGTTTTTTGACCCGGATCCATGACCCATGGGGCATAACCTACCACGTGGCAGCCACCCATTGGCCCAATTTTTTATTATTATTTTTTTGCTTTTTTTTTGAGTTTTTATATACTCCCTCCGTCCTATCCGAAATATGATTCTTGGTCCCGACACGGGGATTAAGGAATAATAATATTTTGTTATTAAAAGTTGTCTGAAAAGTAGGTGTTGTGAGTATGAAGGAGAGAGAAAGTGGGTGGGGAATAATAAATGAAAAGTTGTTATGAGTATGACAAGTGGGTCCTACTAATAAAAAAGTAATAAAAGCTTTCCATTTTGGGATGTCCTATTTCGAGTGGGACACTCAAAATGGCAAAACGTCCTATTTCGAGTGGGACGGAGGGAGTATATATTTTTCGGCTTTTCCGTCGTTTACCAAAAGTAATAGTTACCATAACTTAATGTAATGACTGTATACATATAAAGTAACATTGTTCATAAGTAAACGTAACACCTGTTTTACAATTTTTTCAAATGTAATACTAACTATAATTACATGTAACCCAAACAATATCTAAATGTAATTATCATTTATACTGAAATGTAATAGTGCTTTTGCAAAAATGTAAAATATTGTGTATTTTGATTTAATTTTTTGAAAGAAAGTAACATTTGAAAAGTAACAACTCATATACATGAATGTAATTGTTTGTACAAGTAAATGTAACACTTTAATAAAAGAAATTATAACATATTTCTATAGATAATGTAATACTTTTACATGTAATACTAATCAAGTGTTTTTAGCTCTAAAAATGTAAATGGTTGAATTATTACTTTTTCTATACATATGTGTTACAATTATGTATAAACACTGTTACATATAAGTAACACGTTCGTTACATTTTAGTTGTAATAAGTATTACTTTTGGCAAACGGAGAAAACATAAAAAAAATATATATATTATTCCTTAATCCCCGTGTCGGGATCCCCAAAATGGAAAGCTTTTATTACTTTTTTATTAGTAGGACCCACTTGTCATACTCACAACTTTTCATTTATTATTCCCCACCCACTTTCTCTCTCTTTCATACTCACACCACCTACTTTTCAAACAGCTTTTTATAATAAAAGATTATTATTCCTTAATCCCCGTGTCGGGACCAAGAATCCTATTTCGGATGGGATGGAAGGAGTATATATATATATATATATATATAAAAAAAAAAAAAAAACCTATGAGAGGCTGCCACATAGCAGGGTCGCCCCATGGATCATGGAGCCGGTTCGTGGGTCAGGTCATGTGTCAAAAATGACCGTCTCATAGATGAGACGGATCCCCTTGTTCTCACATAGGTTTTTGTCTTGATTAAATCTCTTTCAAATGAAAATCTCCTTCAAAAAAACAAAAAAAAAAAATAGATCATCATTGTTAATACACATTCGGGTGGACAGAAAAACGATCATTACTAACTAACGAAGGATCCAATGGTCAGGAACCAAACCATGTACTTCCATGACTGATTGCTCAAAAAAATACCTTAGTATAATCGTAAACAAAAAAGAAAAAAAAAACGGCATATGCGAAACTTAAGCAGTAACATAAATTTGAAGGCCAAGAAATGAAAACATCATTATTAGGTCACTTAATATACATGGGTTATATTTACATCCACACAAACATAACATTCTTTAGCTCATAATTACAGCTTATTGATTTCCCTAATCTAAACAAGATGAACGAACATCCAAAACACGAGGAGAGGAGATGGGAGGGGAGGGAGTTTGAAGAAAATATACGTCTTAGAGCGAAGTGGTAGTTTGCAGTGGCTTCAAGAAACTATGACATTCCAGCTCCGTCATCTCTCCACCTGCTACTGGGTCAAACTGGCATCTGTGAAAACTGCATTTCCAATTTAAGCTTTACATCAACAACTCTGTTTTAGTTTTTTGTTTTTTTGGTACAAACATCAACAACTTTGTTGCAACTTGTATATGAGATACAGAGCAAAAATATATGGAAAACAATACACTCCGTGTGTGTTAGTCTCTCTCTTTTTTCATTGTTAGTTTGAATGAATTTTGAGTAATAATTTAGGTTACTTTTAATTATCTTAATGAAAATCTAAAAAACTAGTATTTATAGTATTGATAATGGTGTATCAATAATAAGTTGTACATTTTCATTTGGATAATTATAAGTAGCCTAAATTATTGCTCAAAGTTCATTCGTAGTAACAGCGTAAAAAGGTGACTTTAACTTTTAGGGACAGAGGGAGTAGGAATATAGATCTTGACATATATTCTTTTCTTCTGACACGATAAATCAGAACTAGAGCATCATAGCCGATTTCCTCTCTTACTAATGAAGACTGCCTTTGCAAGAAGAAGAGCTCTCTATCTATATATATAAATCGGCTCTCTCTCTCTCTCTCTCTCTCTCTCTCTCTATCTATCTCTCTCTCTCCTTTAAGGTTATTACTGTATAAAAGTACAGCAATTTAGTAGACAAGAGCATTGGTGGGCAGCCTAACCATAATCCATAAGTGAGCAAAAGGGAGGATGGGGAGAGCAGAAAAAGAACAAAAAGGAGATCCTGGACACAGTGCAAATGCTCTTTAATTGAACTTGCATATGGCAAGTTTGATAAGACATAATTGTACCATGATAGCACCCGATTGTAAGTTCATTAAGAATCACAACCCTCTTCCCCTTCTACTAGGAAACTACTCTCTCCGTTCCAAATTCATAGTCCCGTTTGACTTTTCAAACATTTCAAGTTGTATTGTAAGTTTTGGAAATTCAGTGAGATTTTGAAGCCTTAAATTTTGGAAATGGGACTAATTTTCTGGGACAAACAAAATGGTAAAGTGGGACTATCATTCTGGGACGGAAGTAAATTTCATTACCTCCCATCCATGCCAAGAATGACAACCGTATTCTTTTGGTGACCGAATGCAACAATGTACTGAGAGCCTTCATGCAAACGGAACTGAGCCACTGACCACTCTGAGCTGAAGTACTTTGGCAGCACACCTGCGAAATAAGAGTGCCTGGTAAATGCTATGCATCTGAACTTCAAATCACATAACCACTAGCATCCCTATCGTCATACTCCCTCCGTCCCGGAAAGATAGTCTCATTTGACTTTTGATGGTCAACACAAGTGAACTTGACCAAACATTAATGTCAATCTAATCATCCTAATGAAATTCTAAAAATTGCTATTGATCAATCATCAAGTTATTTATCAATAACTACGAGAATTTCACAAGGATGATTAGATTGACATTAATGTTTGGTCAAAATTCACTTGTGTTGACAATCAAAAGTCAAATGGGATTTTCTTTCCAGGACAAATGGAGTACATCTTAAGACAGCTTGCCTCTTAGAAAATTCTGTTCAATGTTCATTACACAATCTGATAGAAGAGGACTAATCGACAGTTTCACAATGCATAAAAAGGAAAAGATATTTTCCAACAGCCAAACTTGTATTGCTCATGTTTGAACAAAGAAGTTGAAGGACAGTTGGTCAATGAAACTCCAGCGTCATAATTAAGAATAGACACCTTTTCCGGTGGCACCAGAGGATTGCACGTGTTTTAACCAAGACGTGGACAGTTGCTCAACAGAACTCTAAAGCAGCATTTATGCATAGACCCCCTTACCAGGGTCACTAGAGGATTGCAGCAAAACTCACAAACAGGTCTGGCTTGAAAGTGCAGTACCTAAAATCTTTCTTCAGCACCTAAACACTAGCTTTAAATAATCCACTGATGGACTGCAGGGCGGGAGGAAGAAAAGAGAAGACGATCAATATAGCCTCAGTTTAACCTCCAAGTATTTAGAACGTTTAAATAAACTGCCGTCAAGATGAGGATGAAAAGAATCACTCCTGCTATGGTACTATTTGGTAAATTAGGTCACAATAGCATCAAATTCTAGATGTTCTTTCCAAATCCATCTATGCATTTGTCTGACTGTTTTTTTCTTTTTTTTATAAAAACGTTTGTCTGAATGTTACATTTTCGAAGACTTCTTAAGCATCATTGTTACAAGAAAAGAGAAACGACTCAATGCAAACAATCATCGAGTCCTCTAAAAGCAAATAATTAGTGGGTTACTTTTTCTTCTTTTAACAAAAGTATTGGCTTGAAGCTTCTTACTCAATACTACTCTTTCCATCCCACAAAGAGTCTTGCCTACCTTCTGTAGATATATTAGAACAAATTGAGATACTACTTCAGTGGTACTTTCTGAATTTTACCCTCAATTTAAGTCAATGGATGACATACATAGTAATGCAACAGCATCAATAGGAAATATGGGAACATAAGTATTTCCGAAAATGCTCAATCTTCAATTATGGGACTCTTTTGCAGGACAAAATGAGATAACATCATAGAATAAAAATCAAGACTCTAGTGAGGGTTTACCTTTAATGAAAGATAGATGTGAAATTGCCGATTGAGTAGGACTATTTGGTTCTGAAACACTTCGCGGTCTCTCAATTCCCACTGATCCTGAATCAACCTTTAAGTTAAAAACATGGACAGTTCCCTTATCACTTGAGACAGCTAGCCATTGGGGAGGCGAAGAAAAGGCAAGGCTATATATTTCTGCTCTATCTGCACCTCTTCTCACCTACATAAGTGTGAAACTTAATATCTACCAACTCTGAAAAATAAAACTGAAGTCTGCTCAAAGGCAATTCAGCCTGAGCAGTAAGCATGAAAGTCCAAAAGAAATATGGGACATGAAGCATGAATAGTAATAGGAAATACTAATCAATGAGTAAAGAACACGAGCTTGTTTTTGCTCTACTTATAAACATACAATCAACTAAAAAAAAGCATATCAAACGGGCAATTTCAAAGCAACTTTGAATAAGCATCTTCAAGTATTGTTCAGAGAGAGATGTCACAACTCATTATCCAGCCAAGCTTGAAATATATCACAAAAGCCAACACAATGATTAGTTCCAGTCATCAACTTTTATTCAAGAGGTCGAGCCAAACAATGAGAGACTAAGACGTGGTCAGGACCACTTCTCGAGGAACTATTCAGTGGGTCAACCAACTGTTTCAGCTGTGTTAAGTATAAATCTTTAAGAGCATTTTTATACAATAAAGATATAAGAACAAAAGGCTTTAACGCTTGTTTGTCACATCTATTGATGTAAAGAAGGCCACGTAATAAGGAGACGAAAGAGGAAAGTGTCCCATGATTACAGTTTCACAATCACATCTAAAATGAAAAATACGATCAAAGTGACATTGAAAAAAATGGGCCGCAAGCCTTGTTTACCATTTAGGTTGTGGGACTGATATTCAATACTACTATTAAAGAGTATATCCAAGATTAGGAACAATGACACACGCAACTATCTGCGCTTACTTGGTGAGAAATAAAAAGAAGCCAAATCATAAGTCCTACATTGATGAATCCACAAATAGGACACTTTTTCCAAAATCAGTGTGACTGACACTCAGATTCGACGAATGTTGTAGAAAACATGCAAATTTATATCACCTGAGTCTAACAATGTTGGGCAATGATGGATACTAGGGTTGATTTTGTCCTAAAACAAGACCGCATTCAAGCACAGCGTAAAGACACAAGTTACTGGAGACAAAACTGCTTTATTGGCAAGCACAACCTAAAGACACAAGTTACTGGAGACAAAACTGCTTTATTGACATTCGCGTGGCCGTCAGCAGCAAGCTCGGATATAACCTCAAGCAAGAGTAAGGGGGTCGCAAATGGCAACTAGTGAAGACAATGGCTATGCACAAAAACGTAGGACGGACATTATTGTTTCTAGTGTTGAGAGAGAGAGAGAGAGACGGACACAAACAACCTAATGAGCTTTTATCTGCAGTTAGTGGATAATTGTACTTGGTAGCATTAGTATTACCATGCCTTAAAAGGATTAAGACCATGATCCATATGAATCGCATAAGCCACAAGGGTAAAAAAGAAGAGCATGGCTCTACGCTACTTCACTGCTGTACTATCGGAAAACTGTACTATACTTGATTTGAGTTGTACTCCCTCCGTCCCGGACTAAAGTTCTTAGTTTGACTTTACATGGAGATTACGAAAAAGTAAATGTTGTGAGCATGAAAAGTTAAGTAGGAGAGAGAAAGTGGGTAAAAAGTTTTTGTTGTGAGAATGACAAGTGGGTCCCATTGTCCATTTAAGTAATAAAGCAACTAAGAACCTTAGCCTGGGACAGAGGGAGTATATTTATAATTTAGCATATTCACCCATGGCTTGCTATCTCTTAAACGTTTTACTGAGATCACTTTGCCTATTCGCCAAAGTCAATATTTTACTCCAAACACGGTCATACGTCTGGTAAAATGAAGTGGGGTGAACTTGTGATTGCCCAGTGGGACACCCCCACATCCACCGTGTTCAATTTGGCAATCATCTCTTGCACCTTCTTCAGCCCAAGTTCATGTTACTAAAAAGGGTAGGGCAAACTTTACGGGACGAAATCTGCCTAAACCCTAATCTGAAACTAAAAGAATAGGTGTCAATCTTCACTTTCGAGAATTCCTTCTTTTACTGAGACTGTACAACTCCCCTAAGGCATCCCGACTGACCGAAAAGAATGTGTCTTAGCTGAGGCTGCACTTCACCCATCAAACTTCATATTGCATGTTACTGAAAGTCTTGCATGTCCTATGGCTGGTAGTAACATTTTTCAGAAAAACACAAGGAACTTATAAACCTTCAAAACCTCAAAGCAAATACTAGTTCTTTTTATTTAAACTCCATTTAACGTTATCGCAACCAGCATATTTAGTTTATGAGAGTTTGTAGTAGTTTGATAGCATAAATACAAGTTCTCCACCAAGTGATATTGAAATCACAAACAGTTAATCTCTAAGAAAGACATCAAATTTGGTGTTCTTCAAGCATATTATGGTGATGAGCCCGGTTCTAATTCATCAAACTACTACACGGGCCATGGCTGATGTGGCTTGGGATCAATATGACACACATGTGTATATCTTAGATTTTTTTAATTACTCCCTCCGTCCCAAAATGATCTTCACGGTTGACTATTCAAATATTTTAAGGATATGAACACTTGCTTCACTAGACATGTTGTGTTTATGCACATTAAGCCTAAATTGTATAAATAGGAAGAACTTTTTGGAACAATGAGAAATGGCAAATAAGAAGATCATTTTAGGACGGAGGGAGTATATTTTTGCAATGAACCAGTTCAACAAGTAAGTTAAAACCCGCGGTGTTGTGGTTAAGAGCTAACTTTTAATACTACTATATCTGATAACAAACGATGTACCCATCCGTCTCAAAATGATCTTCTCACTATATGGACAAACCAATTAAATACAAATGTCATACCTCCTGAAGCAACGAGCCATCAAGGGTATTAAATATACGAACCAAAGTTCCCTTATTACTAGCAGTAGCTAGCAACCGCCCATCATTAGTGAGAGCGAAACAGGCAATCCTCGAGTCATGAGCTGTTATAAACTTGGTTCTCTTAGTAGCATAATGCTCAGCCCTAATTTGCCCCTTCTGTAACCCCGGACACACCAATACCATTGATCCCGAAACATGAGACACCTCACAAAGCCCCTTCGGATTAGCAATCGTCTCAATTTGATGCAACAATTTCAAATCAGCAAAATTATAGACAAATATCTTTTGCAACAGAACCACAACAATCCGGTCTCGCCTGAGCCGAACAGATTTGACTTCAGACCGGAAAGATAGTTCACCGATGCATCTATTCTGGTGGTCGTCCCAAATCATAACCTTGTTCAACGGATACTGAGGCTCAGGACCTCCGCCAACAACAGCGAGAATGTTACATCGAAAGAGCATCTGAACGACGCCAATCCCACCTCCAGAATCGAAGTCGCGGCGAAAAATCTCGCGGAAAGGGTCGCAATTGTAGATTCGGAAACCACGGTCGGTGCCAGCGGCGAAACATCCGAAGTCCTGGTTGAAGGAGAGGTGGAGGAGGGAAGGGAGGATAGTGGTGGTGAGTTCGGGCGGCTCAGAAGTGGAATGAAGGAGTGAGGAGGAGGTGGATGAGGCGGATGAGGCGGTGTCGTCGGAGAGATCGAAAGGAGGAGGGCCGTTGAAGGAGGTTGATAGTCGGGAAGGGGAATAGGTGAAACTAGTTGGGGAGTCGGCAGCGGCGGAATAGCTAGGGGAGGAGGTGTCGGCGGAGATGGAGGAGACGGCAGGTTGATCGGAGTGGGAGGGGGATTGGGAAGCCATGGTGGGGTTGGAATTAGGGTTTGGGAGAGTCGACGGAGGTGAAGAGGCAGGGAGGGTAGTTGTCATGTTTCGATAAATAATGCTACTTTTGGTTTGGTTTTCCTTTCTGATTTGGAGTTGGGATCCTTATTTTTATTTTTATTTTTTTTTTTAGGGTTAATGACAATTTAAATCCTAAATTGATATACCACACTCCTAAACGAATTCCATGTTTTTTTTTCGCCAAATCAGACTTTGATGTCAAAAATACTCGCCAGTTAAGACTTTTTGACGAAATTTGTTAAAAACTCAGTTAAAAAGCATGTATCATGCACGTGAGTAACTGAATTGGGTTATTTGAAGTTGATGTTTCTTTTAAGGGGCTTAATGAAAATTTCCAAACTTAATAGGGCTGAAAATAAAAATAATTATTAAAATAGTAAATAAAAGGATTTTAAAAGTTATTTTCAAAATACTAAAAAAAAGAAAATTAAATAAGAATTTTATTTTGTAAACAAAATAAAAATAATAACTGTTAAATTGTAAACAGTTTTTGTTAAAAATCTAACGTAATCTGTTAGAAGTTAATTGTTTTATTTTTATTTTTCCTTTTTGATATCAATGACATTTAACAAAATATGTTAGAATATGTTTAAAATGAATAAAAAATAACAAAAAATATTTAAAAAGCTAACATTTTAAACATATTATGTTAGAAAAACAACAAACTATGTTAGAAAACTAACGAAATATGTTACAAAACTAACATAATTTATACGGTTAGAACATTTAACGGTTACGGTTACGGGTTCCAATAGCCTATAACCGTAACCTAACGGCATTATTGACGGGTAAAGTTAGAACGGTTAACGGGTTTTCCACAAGTATGGTTCCAACGGTTTAAATGCAGGTACAGGTTGACGGGTTTTCACAGGTACGGTTTCCGGTTGGCCATGTCTACCCTTTTAAGTTGTAAAAACGGACTCCTCTAAATGTTTGACACGCGGTCAAAGGAAGTGAAATGCGTGGTGGAAGAGAGCTGCTTTATGAAATGTTCTTTTCAGTAATAGTTTGCCTATCAATCCTCTTAAACTCATAGAAGTTACATTTGAGTACATAAGATATAATCATTAACATTATTATATACTCTCTCCGTCCCGCTCAAAATAAAATATTTGGTCAACTAAATTATATTTTGATTAATAATTTAAGGAAGAATAATGATGATTATTAAAAAATATATTGTATCATGGTTAATAATAAACTAAATAATTATTTTTAAATTTTCATTGGACTTATTATTTTTCATTAAATTATTGGTTAAAGTATAATTAAATTGATCAAAAATCATATTTCAAGTGGGACGGAGGAAGTATTCTTTTTTATTACACTAACAATATTATTCTCTTTAACGTCTTAAAATGCTAGTCTCATTTTCTCATTTTACTTCTTTCATAAAGTTAGTCTCATTTTTAAAATTAACACTTAAAAATTACTTAATATTCAAAATTTATAATATGACCTTAATATATTTGAAATCTAAAAAAACAAGAATAACATTTTGATATGAAGGAGTATTATATAAACTTCCATAAGAAAATAAATACTTTAAGGACTAATAAATATTTTTATTCAAGTGACACAATTACAATTTCATAAAATACATTTTATTTTAAATTTAAATTTTATTTTTGATTGAAATAATTGTACTGTACTTATTTTAGAGGATAGATATTTAATGAGATATTTTTAAAGAAAAACTTAACATAATGTTTTTTTGGAAAGATAAGTTAAACAGCTCATCCATTTTAAATTTAATCTCTGTTAATTAATCAAATATGACTCTTAATTATCTATGTAGTTTCCCTCCTAATCTAAGATTTTCCCTCCTAACCTCATATTTTCCCTCTCAAAATTCCCTCTATGTATTTAAGAATATGCTACATGTCATGCTTACATTTGTGGTGTATAAAAAGATTCTACACACTGAGTGTAAGTGTATCATCTTCCCTAAAAAAATGTCAATCTAAATATTAACAAGCTCTGAAACGCACGTATAAAAACACTTTTAAAAACGTGTGCAAAAACAAAAGTCAGTTTCTGTAAGTACCCCAATCTGAACTTAGACCAACTTAAAGGAATTCTTAGCACTATTCAGGGATAAAATGATAGGCTAGGACCTCACTAGGATAAACCAAGAACATTAGGACTGTTCTGGAATTAAACTTAGAAAAATCCAGAAGCTCGCCATGCTGAGTCGTACGGATAGTTTGGGTACTAGAAGGGCCCAGCAGTACGGCTGGTTTGGGCGCCTTCAGTCTCTATAAATTGAGCCCTTGCTGATCATTTCAGGGGGGAACTGTTTTGTGAGTTGAAACTCTGCTGAATTGAGAGTAGAACATAATCACAAACACATTTGAGTGAAAGAGAGAAAAAGATAAGTTAGAACTAAATATTGGTGAGGCCTCCTTCTCCCCCATCTTCTCTTCATCTCTTGTTCTATTTTCATTTTGCTCATTTATCTACTTATGTCTGTACATTTCTTACAATGATATGAATTGAAACCAAGCATTGACTTGATTCATGGTACCCATCATGTTTTATGCATGATCAAGGGTTACAACCAAGGATGATCAAGGCTTGTTATGATTTAATGCAATTTACTTTATGTCTTTACATTAATGCAATTTACTTTCATGTCATTTACATTTATGTCTTGTATTTAAATTTGGCTTGGTGATCCATTGCACATATGGAGAGAGCTTATTTATTCATGTCAAAAATGTTGGAATAATCAAGTTTGGGTGGTAAAGTCTCAATCTTTACCATCTCAACTTTGATTTAAGTCATAATAATGTCCCTTTGGATGATAAAGACTCAATCTTTATCCATCCAAAGGTTGATTTTTGCTATCCCAAGGCTTTTCCTTGGGTGAATCATCCATTTGGATGTCAAAGTCTTCATCTTTGATCATTCAAATGGTGATTTTGGTTCAAATATCATGTTCATCAACTTTCTTCATTTTTTCCCCAATTATTGCCTTGATCACACCCAAAATCATTTGTTTTAGTGTCTAATTAGTGATCAATGGCATATGGATGATTTAATATATGTTTGGTGTGAATAAATAAACTGAAAAGACTCAAAACAATCCAGTTCCAGCATGAATACTCTGTTTCTGCCTGAAACTTGACTGATTTTTGATAAACTGTCAAAATTCCCAGGACATCCCTCCATAACCGTACGGCTGGTTTGTCCAGGGAATGGTTTTCTCAATTTTACCCATTTTCTGTTAAACTGTTTGCGAAATAAACCCCTTTCTGTTAAGTTTTTAACCGGTTTCGTTAAAAGTCAGTTTCTCCCATTTTTGGAAACACACACATACACACACTTGCACATTTTGGTTAACAAACTTAGGGGGACTCGGTTTTTCTGAGGCGTCTTGGGTGAACCGCGATAAAGTTCTTCCCAAGACGTAACGTGACCTCCGAACTCATTTTCTCTAACCTTTTCCGTTAAATTTGGGTTTAAAATTAAATTAACGTGGCGACTCCATTTTACATTTGAACATAAAGTGGTCCCGAGTTTGATTCTCAAGGGGAAGCGCCCTCGCGTTTTCCCGCGGGTATCTCACAGTTTCGCGATAATATAGTACAATTAATACACAAACAAATAAGTAAAACACATTATTTATAAATTATAAAGTTTGACCCATCAATTTACGATATGAATGAAGTATTTCTTCTATAGAAATGAAAGGCAGAACTCCGACAATGTCAGAATTAAGAACAGGGGTTTCTCACTAGTCAATCATCTAGCGAAACTGTTTTCTTTCATAATTTCACTGCCGCACTACGGTAACTTTCCACCGCAGTAACGAAAAGCGGATTTCAAACCGCTCCACCTAGGAGTTAGCTTCACCCCGGTTCATTCAATGATTCCGATTGGAGTCACCTTATATTTTTTTGTGTTTGACGGATGAGATTTGTCATAGCTCGGTGGGATCCACAAAAATTGAGGTGATTTTCATCCACACAAATGACGAGCTCGCTCATGTGGCTTCGATCTGAACCGCTGGGTGGAGGGGTGGAGCTAATTTGGGTGGAGCGGTTTCAGGTCCGATGAAAGCAAGTTGATTGAAGTGGAAAAGTGTTCTGAAATTTCTAAAATTTATATGTGATCTCATGTTCCATAAATTATTTAAAAAAAAAAAAAAAAAAAAAAAAAACGCTCGGCAATTAGGGTTACATTGCTATATAGCACTGAGTGTTGGACTGTGAAACAGTGTCACGTTCAAAGATGAATGTGACGAAAATCCGTATCCTGCAATAGATATGTGCGCACACAAGAAATAATCGGTAAAGGAATGAGATGATCCGGGAAAGTAGGAGTTGCACCCATTGAACATAAATGAGGAAAAATCGTTTGAGGTGGTTTAGTCATGGGAGAGTTAAGACAGAGACCAAGTGAATCACCGGTTAAGATGCTCGAAGAGTGGAGAAGTGGTAAGATGGTGAAGGGTAGAGAAGGCCTAATATTTATTTATTTTTTGGATAAATGCCGTCGAAAGTGATACTCCCTCCGTCCCAGCCTAAGTGTCCTACTTTCCTTTTTGGTCCGTCCCAGCCTAAGTGTCTTAGTTACTTTATTACATAAAATGGACTATGAGACTTACTTGTCATTCTCACAACAAAAACTCCATACCCACTTTATCTCTCCTACTTTCTCTTACTTTTTCATACTCACAACATTTACTTTTTCTTAATCTCCGTGTAAAGTCAAACTCAGACTCTTATGCCGGGACGGAGGGAGTATGATTTTACTTGAATTTGATTAAAATATGGCGATGAAAAGTCGTATTGGAGGGCAAAAAATCGTGTGGGTTAATGAGATTTAATATTACTCCCTCCGTCCTAGTTCCGTCCTAGTTTAAGGTTCTTACTTTCTTTTTTGGTCTGTCCCAGTTTAAGGTTCTTAGTTACTTTATTTCATAAATGGAAAAGAATAAATAGTGCTTTGGAGAGTTTTGCCCTCAAAAAGTTCATTTAATTACAAAAAAACTATTACTTACCTAACTTACTTTCACCCACATGCTTCATAAATAGTGTTTTGGACATTTATATCCTTCACTCACTATTTTTGGTTGACTCATTTCCTTTGTGTTTGCCTTGGTTTCTTAATAAGCGTGCATAGTCAAACTAAGAACATTAAACTAGGGATGGCAACGGGGCGGATAAGGGGCGGGTTTGATCAAAACCGTACCCGCCCCTCAAGGAACTCCCCTTATACCAAACCCGCCCCGCCAACTAGTAAACCCGTATCCGCCTCGCCCCGCCCCGTATGGTTCATAATCATAATTTTTTTGGGGCTTTAGCCATGCCTTTAAAAAGTCATACAGTCCAACAATAAATAATCACAACACAATTATAACATTGTATCAAATTTAAGCCCAATCTAATAATTTCAACCATCTCATTCACACCCAAAGTATACAATTACAACACATTTATAGTAATTTACTGCATATATTAGAATACGGGGCGGGGCCCCGCGGGTTGGGGTGTGCAACCAAACCCGCCCCGCAACCTGTCGGGTTTTGAAAAAAGACTACCAAACCCGCCGCGCTGCGGTGCGGACTGTCCCGGATACGGAGCGGGTTCGGATGGATTGCCATCCCTACATTAAACTGAGACGGAGGGAGTATTATTTTTTTCAAAATTTCTTCCCGCTTATTTCTTCTTTTAAATTTCATCATAACATTCTTATTCTTTTTCAAACATCTTTTTTTTTCTTTTTTTTTCTTCCCTTTTATTATCATTCCCTTTTTTCCACATACAAACTACATACTATCTTTTTCTTTTTCAAATTTTATTCCCACCTATTTCTGGTTTTAAACTACTTTTTTACTCACGTCTTTTCAATGAGACTTGCATACTATTCATATAACTGAACCTAGGGCTGTTATACGAATCGAGCTGGCTCGAGCTCGGCTCAGGAAAGCTCGAGCTCGAGTGAGCTCGAGGTGAAGCTCGAGTCGAGCTCGAACCGATTGTCAAGCTCGTTTTTGTTATCGAGCCGACCGCGTCCGGCTCGTTTAGCTCATTAAAAGCTCGAGTTCGGCTCGATAAGCTCATTAAAATTGAATTTTTGTTTTCGAACGGCTCGAACTCGGCTCGATAAGCTCGTTAAGACCATATTTTTCTTCAAAAAATGTCTAAGCTCGAGCTCGGCTCGTTAAAACTCGAGTACGATATCGACTCGAGTTGTTCGCGAGCAGCTCGCGAGCTCGATTCGACTCGAGCTCGAACAAGCAAGTGGGCTCGAGCTCGAGCTCGATAAAAGCTTGCGCTCGATAAGTTTTAAACGAGCTCGAGCTCGACACCCCAAAGCTCGACTCGGCTCGGCTCGTTTACAGCCCTAACTGAACCCAAATCATTTTAGACTAAAGCTTTGTTGTTGTTGTTGTTTAGGGATATCACATCTACCCATTAATTTACAAATTTGCAGGATGAGGAAGCTCAACTCAAACTTTAGGAATGAGTGCTAAAAACCTTCACTAAACCTTCCAAAAATGCAAGCCAAGAATTACACCAACAATGGGAAGGGAAAGATGAACAAAATCTTTCTTAGATGAATTTAGACCATGTCATTCCAGCTTAAGTGGAATTTCTCGGGGGTGGGGGGGTTGTTCTTCTAATAATGTGCTATAAATTTCATGTATATACATCAGATTCAATTATTCAAATGAGAAATGAAGAAAAGTACCTACTGCTACGACACTCGGTACACCATCTACATTTGTGGATTTGCCTCCTCTGGTATCACAGTCAATGTTACGGAACGATCATTCGCTCTTTTCACAACAACCTTAAAAGGTTTCCCAGTTTTGTCCCCCATAATTTCAATAATCTGTAATAAATAAAGAAAATTGCCAACCATTTAGATAACGGATTATTGCATCTAGGTAGCAGAGAAAAGGAGAAATAAAATACCTCCTTAATACTCCCTACTCGCTTTCCGTCAAATTCAATGACGACGTCACCTGGAACAAAACCGGCTCTCTCAGCAGGGGATCCTGGGGTTACCTGATTAAGACAAAGAAGTTACTAAACATGCAATAATAGAAAATAAGAGACAGTTAGTAAAGGTATTCTCGAGAATTTGGCTCAAGTCAACTGAACTGAGCCTTTACCAACTGACAGAATCCATTTTCATCATTTAGTCTCTGTCCCAACATAATTAAATACGTCTTCGCCTTACACATGTTGCTTTAATATTATCCAAGCATTGTGTGATGTGAGGAAACCAAAATCAAAGTTACGGGTAGTCCCTTGCCATTGAATCCTGATCTATCAATATCCGTCTATAGCTTTGTTAAACTGCATTTATTTCTAAACGAATGATCATGGTGAACAACTAAAAGACCACAAGCACCATGGAGAATCAAATTGGATTTCATTCCTGATGAGCTTCTTCACGATAACAGAAACAGAAACCAGATGCAGCTAGTAGCACTGGTAAAAATGACAACTAGGCTAGCCAATAAATTATTTGTCTCTTTTTCTAGTTATATAATAGCATTACTTGGGGTAAAAATGCAAAGACCTCTAGTGATATACTACCTCCGTCCCTAATGAACGTCCAATTTCAAGAAAAAAATTTACCCAAAATGAAAGTCTTAAAAAAAACTGTCCCTAAATAATCTTTTTTACCAAAATTGTTTAGCTAGTCACTTAATACTTATCCAACTAAATGTTTAGAAAATGGATAACAAGAATATTTATTCATCTTTGTCATTTAATGTATAAAAGTGGATATTTTTAGAGTGTCCTCAAATGAAATTTGGACATTCATTTAAGGAAGAAGGGAGTATTATCATAAAGGATGCAAGTATCTAGCACTGACAGCCTTAGATTTGTCAATGATAAAGACAAATGTGGTGCTATGTTGCCCTGAAACCTTGCTTTTTTGAGATGCGGTTGTGTTTAAGTAGTTAACTTGTGTAACTTTTTACCCCATTTACAATGATTCAAAGCTCCGCCGCTGAGAAAAAGCACACACACGCTTATCACGCTCCTTCCCATGGCTAACCTTTAACGGGCCATCACTAATTTACCCTCAGCCCAACTTATATCAGCACTGTGAATCATATTAGACTATCTATATCTATTTATAAATAAAAGTTGGAGTGAATTTGTAGCACTTCTTAGTACTCATTTTCCCGCCAAAACTTCAGCTCTATTTAGAGTTACGAAAATGCCCTTATATGTAATTCATAAATATACACAAGTAATAAACGGAGAGATTCTCTCCGTTTCAATTTATTGGAAGTTGTTGTAGACTTCAATTCAGATTTCTACTTGACTGACGATTTGAGTTCTTTTTAGATTTTACTTGACTAAATTATCTTTACCTTTATTTTACGTTAGCTTTTTTCCTCATCAACTTTTTGCCTCTTCATAGTTCATACTTTTCTTCAACTTCCAAAAAAAAGTGAAGTTTCTTCAACTCCCTTGTAAATAGAGATTTGAAAAATAGCACAATTATTGTTATACATTTTTTAAAAATTCCACACGATTTTTAGAGAAAATGGAGCTTAAGGAATGAAAACGTGATTTCCAATTTTTTTTTTATAGAAGAAGATTTGAAACCAACCAAAATTTTATAACTCTTTGCCGAAATATGGTGGAATAAGCCAACAAAATTTACCTACATAAATGAATGTAAAAAAAAATACCAAGTACCCATTTGGGAGAAACGTATGTAAAAACAAAAATTATTTTTTATTTTGAGACACTTTAAAAAAAAAAAAAAAAAAAGGTATTTGTTTTGGGATGAAGATTTTATTACAAAAAATTTCATTTGGGAACAAAAAATTCAAAAAATAATAATACGAACAAGACTGGAAAAAATTTAGAAACTTAAATGGGGTAAGAGAACAAGACATTTTAATGGATTCATAGAGAGAGGCATATTTGAATTTGTTTGAGAGGTTGCAACAATATGCACTTTTTATGGTTTGCACATTTTTTTTAAATGCACTCTAACTATTATTATTTATTTAATATAAAGTTATTTTTGCAAGATTAACTAATTTGAAAACAATGCAACACGTGACATGTGAGGCACAGTAAATAAAAAGGCTTAAACAACTTTGCTTTTTGAGTTTTTAAAATTTAAAATGGGACACTAAAACAGATTTCTTTTAAGCATAAAATAAAAGGAAACGGAGGGAATATATAATCTTGGTATTTTCAATCATGTTTTCTCTTTGAAGAACTTTAGTGCACGGCTTTGAAATGGAACAAGGCCAACATATTATTGGAGCTAAAATTGTAAACGAATCACTCTTACCTGAAAGTATTCGTATAAAAGAGAGTAAGGTTACGAATAAAACTACAAACGTTGTGTGTAAGAAATTTTTTTAGAAAGATTTTTAATATTATTGATTTAATACAATTATTATTTTTTATTGAAATGTCTACAAAATTACATGATCTTATAATCTTTTTTATTATTATTAATTTGTCGAATCCATTTGTCCGTGCGTTAAATGCACGGGTGTAGCTCTAGTTAGTGAATTATAACCCTTAATGGCTTCTAGCTTCACAAAAACACTCTACATATACATATAGGGAGAGAGGGAGAGAGAGAGAGAGAGAGAGAGAGCATAAATTGAGGCATGACATACCATAGGTATAAGAACCCCTTTGCTAACACTAGGGAATTTAGGATCTTTTTCCTTGAGCTGAGCAACAATCATGCCATTAAGATCAAGCATCTTTAGACCAAGCCAAGGTCGAACCACTCTCCTGCATAAGATCACAAACACAAATATGTCAAGCAATTGAAGAAGAAGAAGAATAGTAAAGTACAAGCCAAATTCAAAGATACTTAAGACATAAAAAGGTCATCCCAACGCAAGCATCGTCGCTCAACAAGGGTCCAAGGAAGGGTCCCAACCACAAGGGTGAAATGTAGGCAAACCTTACCCTGCATAAATGCAAGAGGCTGCTTGCTTCCAGGACTTGAATCTGTGACCTCAAGGTCACACGGTAACACCTATATAACATTAACATTTACTGGAACGCGCCAAGACACTCACATAAGCCATTTGATAACTAGATTGCCATGCATATGTACACTTATGCTGCAGCTAGTAGCACTTGTGTATATGGTTAGATTTATCCCCAGTAGAAAAGCCTGCCTTAATAGAATACCAGACACAATTTTCGGTGAATTTATAATGAAGGCTCTACTATTCGGAATGAACCTACAGTACACTCACTTGGTAGGAAAGTGCCCTATCTAGCATAGATTTCTTACCATCTTTAATACACAAAGTGGGAATTTTGTCCAACAGTTTAGAATAAACCATGTTGCTTTGATTAAATATGCAACATGAAGTATCATTACAGTTGGCATTCGTGTCGATAATCCTGAACTATCAACTTTGTTATTCATAGTCCTTTGTCAATATTCACACTGTGATCAAGACCCTACAATTAGAAGAGGGTTAGTTTTGTCGTTAAAAGAGGCTAGTACTCAGAGAGTGTATTTCCTCAGCGATCACCCATCTGGTTTGTGATAAAGCACATCAAAAATATAGTTCAGAACATTTACAAAAACTACCAGCTCGAGAATGGAAGAATGTACCCATTCTTTTTAAAGTGTTCTATAATTTTGGAAACTGAATCGATTGGGACAGAGAAGCCCAATCCATCAGCTGCCAATACTTTCATAATGTTCACACCAATCACTTCTCCATCAATATTAACTAGAGGTCCACCAGAATTCCCCTGCACAAAAATGTATAATAAAATTAACAACCACATTGAGGAGATGAAAACTACCTCGCCAACAATAGCCCATATAACATAAACTGAACACCCATGGATGAACACGGAATAAGCAAGAGAACTGAGTTTGGGGTTTGAGAAATTAGGTACACAAAGATTTTGCCCTAAAATGGTTCTATTACGTAATAATATAATAAAAACATGATAACAAAGTTTTAGGTAACTTTTATCAGAAACTGCTACTCATGTACCGTCAACAATGAACAAGCGTAACATAAATTTCTTACAGCATCCATTCCACATCTGCCCACCCAAATATCCCATCCAGTACAAAACACACTTGCCAAAATACAAGTCAACTCCAGCTTTCCCCCCACCAACACTCTAATGCACAACAAACCCATAATTAACAGTAAAAATAAAATTTATAAATGAAGGCACTTAATCACACAGAACAAGGACTAAATTTACAATACCACATTGATAGCACAATCAGTTTGCAAATACTCTCTCCGCATACCTCCAAGACCCAGATCACTGCTTTTACGATCCACACAACTGCACGCAAAGAGGAACGGCCAAATGAAAAATGGAAAGAAAAAATTGTTGCGACAATGCTTTTTTCCCTCCTTGTACTTTACTTGATTCAAAACCAGACATACTCGAATATGCAACTAGTCTGAAAATTATAAACAGCTCAAGATTTTTTGCCTCGGTACTCGATCCAAATTACCTTACAATACCAGCTGTAACTGTATTCTGAAGTGAAAGGGGGCATCCCACAGCTACAACCCAATCACCAGGGCGGAGCGTACTTGAACAACCAAGTTTTGCAGCAGGAAGTGGAGTTTTAGAACTGATCTTCACAATAGCAATATCAGAATGTAAATCAGCATTTACTACTGTACCCTCAAAAGTTCGACCATCTTGTAAAGTAACATCAACCTGCAATGATTCATCATGTCAACTTCTTTCTTAAACACCTACTTATACTGTTATACACCTCAGATTGTGTACTTAAGAACAGGGCTATCGAACTATTTGGGCGGGTGAAGTGATATGAGAGAGAGAGGGTTGGAACACTGACTCAAATATTTTTCTATGATAGAAATAACTGCAGATGATAGACTTAGAACTGAATAAAGAAAACAAAAGAGATGAGCACACAAAATACTTCCCACAGAGCAATGTGATGCATGCACAAGTCAGTAATGTCAAAGTGAAAGATGGAAAGCCAGAAGCCAAGTAAATGAAGCATTAATCAGAGCTGTGAAACTGCTCTTACAGATTCAGTTGCAATTTATTCATTGCATTTTCCTTATAATCTGAATTGTAGTAAATAAGTTTCCAAACTTTGTAAAGCCTATAAAAAGGCTAGATGAATAATGTAATGGACATCCAAGTTTGAGGAAAAGAAAGTAGTAGGGAGTTTGGGGAATTCTCAATAAAAAAAATCCCAGTTTCTATTGCTTTTATGAATTTCATTTCCCGAGCCAATTTTCCAGCCACAATCATAGCTAAGACAAACATTCCTAAATCCTCTTTTCCAGCCGCTCGAAGGCCTGTGACGCGATCCATCACAAAATCAGCCCGTAACACAATGTTCCATGTTTCAAACCTGTGAGTAGTGACCACAGGCTGGGATCATTGCAATGTGCCAATAATGATCTTTGACATTTTATATCCTGATATCTAACAAACACATACATGTCATACAAATGTACTTCCCAAAAATTACCATCCTGCAACCATCAGTTTAATGTTTTTAATTATGTACTAATGCCTATAGCACAACTTGGACTGAAATTCATAACAAGCAGCACTAAGATACTTCTAACTCATACTCCCTCCATCCCATTTGGAACATACACTTTGAGTTGGGCACGGAGGTTAAGGATAAGTGTTATAATAATGGTAGTGGAGTAGGTGTTGCGAGTATGATAAGTAAGGTAGGAGAGAGAAAGTGGGGTATGGAATAGCAAGTGGATAGTTATTGTGAGTATGACAAATGGGTCCCATTGTATAAATAAATATTATACAATGTCCATTTTGGGTAAGTGCAGTTTCTAATGGGACACCTAAAGGGTAAATATATGTAGTTTCTAATGACTCGTAGGGATCATAATGAGCACAGCAACATTGCAGACATATATTGTCATCAAAGCTGCTTCCCCTTCTTAGAAGTACATTAACAAGGTACCTTTTCTTTTTCTTTTTTCATACTCGAGTTAGTTGGCAGATGAACAGAAAAGTTAATTCAAGACTTTAGCTACTTGGTAGGATTTGTGAAGAGTGATAACCAGGGGGTTGACGAACAATACTATTTTCCAAATAGTAGTTGAACGGAATATATTGTGATAGGGTTTATGATATTTATACCTGGCAAGAGTTATACACGGAAGGATTCCTAACCCACGATTTTGGCTCGATCAATAGCAATTACCCAACAATATTGACATTCGTGTACAAACATGTCAAAGAATTAACACAACTAAACCTGAGGCTAACCTTTCCTTTGGAAGAAGGACTCATGCCTTGAAAATCAACCACCACGTGAGCACAGGTCAATATCGTACCATCCTTGTCTATTATGGTCCCAGAGCCTATGCTCTTCCCTACGGTCAACCCATGAAAACCTACAAAACGGCTGGGCTTCAAGATTAAATTGCTGAGCAGATACATCAAACAACAGTTAATAAATATCTAGCATACCCTTTGGAACAGATAGATTAACAACAGCAGGACCAATTCTAGCAGCTGCATTTGCAATAGTATCCCTCCCCAAACATCCACAACAAGGTTTCGGAGAGCTGCCAACCTCTTCAAATGCATCTTTCTTTTCATTGGCTGTTGGGACTGAGCCAGGGCCAGAGAAAAATAGAGGACCGTTTCCTACAATAATAGAAGCAAAACGATGAAAACATGAAAACATGGTGAAACAAAAACTTTTAAAATAAAATAAAAATATAATTTGCGATAAGATGAGAAGTCCATACCAAATGATGAAGCGTCTAACGCAATAAATGAAGAATGGTGAAGAATCATTTCTTGCATAGTTCTCCATGGTGAAGACAACGCGAAAAGAAATTGCTGAGAATCTGAGACACATATAGCAGTTCACCAAAAATGCAACGGTGTAATTAACGTCTGTTTGGTTGCAGATTAACAAACTACAATAATGGCAAACAAAATGTAACAATTTTTTCAGCTTATGATGTCTCTCAAGCTAAAGGGCGGCATGCCAAACTATTGGCTGGCGGCCTGGCGCTGAATTATATCCTTGCCTCAATTCCAAAAGATGATTCATAGATTTACTACCTAAATTCAACTCCAGCATTCTTTCAACTCAAAATTAGTACAAGACCCCATTTTCTTCCATCTTTCTACAACTTTTTTAGCAGATAAACAAGTAAAGTGAAGACAACTCACCAGAATCAGTTTTATAATTTGAATAAACGATTCCTGATCCAGCTGCAGCCACGGTTATGGTGCTAATGAAGGATCTTTTGCTGGAGAATGGAATTTTTCTCTGCAAAATTAGGGATCATGCAATTCATAATCACTTTAACATAACATAATTTCTCTTATGCTTCTACAAAATGTTTCTTCACACGACGTGAGAATTGCAGAGTAATGCTTTGAAACCATCGTAATTGCAAGAACAAACACAGATAGAATTATGGAATTAATCTTAGAAGAAACAATAGAACACTTACCAGAAAATGTCTCGTGAACATTTTGATTTCGTCGTTTATCTTAATTTTTCTGTATCAACGAAAAACCCTAGCTAAATCCCCATCTGACATGAAATCCGCTCCCTGTGCTGGAGCTTTCCACAAGCAAATTGAAGCCGGTAATGATCGACCACGGGCCGGAACGGGCCGGGCAGGGCATGGAAACAGGCCGGCTGTTAAAGTATCTACTTTGGCCCAACCGGCTTTTGCTTTTCATTTTCTTTTTAGAATAACTAGTGAGTAACCCGTCGAGATTCGACGGGAGCATAGTAATGCTAAGAATAAAAAAAATACTCCCTCCGTCCCTTAATGATCTTCAAATTTGACATTTTTCATTGTGATCTACATCGCTATATAAAGTCCAACGATGATGTTAACATCAAGATGAGGATGAGCTTGACAATGAATGTTGTTTTCTTATTACCCAACTTATTCCAATACACACTGCCCACTATCTTTTCATGTAACCCAAGAGCTCCATGTAAAAAACCATACATACATGAAGCATTCACTTAAACAATGTAAATATGATATATGCGCATATCATCCCATCCTATTCACACCCACAGCCACACAAAAAAAAAAAGAAAAAAAACGGAAAAAGGAAGATATTACACAGAGCCACTGACAAAGGAAATGATTTAGCATCAAATTGAGTTACAATGAAAGTGAAACATCCATTAAGACTTCATGGACACAGTGCTAAATTATAATTCATACTCTTTCGTCCCAAATTGAGTTAGCAACGTCCTCCTCTGTCGAGAGAAAACTGCCTGTGATGTAAAGAAATAATGATGAGAAACATTACACAGAGCCACTGACAAAGGAAATGATTTAGCATCAAAGGTCCATCACAAATGCAAAAGAATTGCAAATGTGCCCCCCCCCCCCCCCAACATGGATGTTTAAATTTGTCCTTGATCATTTTGGGATGGAGTATCAATTTAAGAATATTTCTCATTCATTCTACCCGAAGCGCAACAGCTCCACAGACCACTCCCCAAATCAAGCTCTCATTTTCCAAATCAATTATGATCTCAGAAAATCTGCAGGATGAGACCAAACATTCACTTTAGCAAACCCAATCATATTTGCAGATGTTTCATAGGGCATGTTCTGTCTTTGATTCAGTAAACCATAATCAATAATGGACTGCTAAATCTAAGTCAGAAAACATAGTATAGTATATAATAATAAAAAAACAATTTGGGGGGGGGGTACAAAAGAGAGAGGGTGACCAGAGTAGGGAAAGGGGAGAAAATTATTGGACAAAGTAAACATCATGAAATTTTAGCAGCGGAATTACCATAATCGAAAATTTCTCCTACTTTGGTGTGTTTGAGTGACTCAGTGCTTGCTGGAGAGACATCACCAAAGGAGATAACTGTTTTCATGATTCTTAATTAAAAAATATATGTCCAAGGATGACTAACAAAGTGGAAGTATTAGCAACCCTAGAATAGTTTGTACTTCTAAAACATTCTACCTCTTTGTTTCGTTACAGTTCTCAAATTGAAACTGAAAATTCTGTCATTGCCCAGCTAAGTGTATTAAGTTCTACAAACCTTGTTGACAGCTTAAGCATTCAACAGGGACAACCAACACCATACAATCATTAATTTCTGCTACTTAGATATAATCTCGGTGATCAGGACCACATTCAGGTGATTGACTAAATAAAATTAAAAGGAAGTAATAAATCACCACCTTCGCCAGTCAGTACCCGGCACTCGGCCTTTAAGTCAAAACACTAACACACTGCACGAAATAAAATATCATTCAAAATCATGAACATTAAATTTGGATAAGGTAAAGCCCTACATAAGAAAGAGACTGTCCCTGACTCTTAGTTATAGTCATAGCGAAGCAAACATTCAATGGGAACTGTCTACGTTGGAATTTAACTGGGAATTTTGTCAAATCGGATGGGCTCAACATCATTCTAGGCACAAACACCTTCATGCCAGTATTATTTTCAGAGAGCTTTCTTGCTTCAACTATATGTTTTCCTAGATTTGTAACTATCAGTCTCGTTCCGTTGCATAATTCCGAAGCTTGATCAATGTTTCTGAGTAGCATGACTATGCACCCAACCTTCAGACGTATGGAATGGTTCGGCAAGCCCGAGCATTTATTAAGAAACTCAACAAAAAATACATCCTCATGGCCAACAATATCTCCGTCATCCTTTCTGATGCTATCTGAACTCATATACAATACTTCTTTACCGGGCAACAGTGACATCACATAATCATTGGTAGTATCTACTATCTCATTAGTTGGTGCCAAAATTGCTATATCCTGAAAAAAACCATCAATACCCATATTATGTAATATGTCAGGATACGTGTTTTGAACAATAGTTGCAATAGGATCAGCTGTATCCGTTATCAAAATATCATCTGGTAATTTAATGTCAACTTCTCCATCATTTTCTTCACCAACATCACATCTCCTACCCATAGTATCCATTCAACAAAATTTTTGATCTCCATAGCATCAGAAGAGGAAGAGAAACCGACCTACATAGATTTAGACAATGAATGAGAAAGAAAAATTTAATTACTACAATAGGGAAATGTAAAATATTAAAGTTTAATATAAGATGATTTACCTGCGATCTCATATTTTTTGTCAGTTTTAGAACCTCACACGAATTTCAAAGTTTAGATGAACTAATGGCAACATGTACAATATCATGTCGGCTTCCTTTTGGCACAACATGCAATATTTTCCTGAAATCTCCTCCAAACATAACAACTAATCCACCGAATGGTTTATCAGAGCATCGACCATCAGAAGTACGCATAATGTCCCTCAAGCTCCTATCAAGAGCCTCAAAGCAGTGTTGTGGGTTATTGGAGCCTCATCCCAAATTATGAGCTTCGTTTTCTTTAGGAGACCACACACATCAGAACAAGGTTTAATCTTGCTGCAAGTTGAGCTTTCGTCCACCTGGATAGGTATGCCAAATCTGGAGTGAGCAGTCCTACCCCTCAGAAGAAGTAAGGAAGCAATACCGCTAGAAGCAACCGGAAGAACTATGTCCCTCCTACTTCGCAATGCCGAGCACAAAGTCTTCCATATGAAGGTCTTCCCCGTGCCACCATACCCATACAAAAAGAACACTCCACCATCGCCTATATCAACAGCAGTCATAATCTTTTCATAAACCATCATTTGTTCTTCATTCAAACATTTATGTAATCTGGAGTGCTCAGCCTGCATCTCCTCAACGTCATATGACATTTCATCTAATATTAGCATATTCTCCGCATCAGAAATGACAGAAGTGCTTGGTTGAGGCATATCTTTAAAATTCAGAGACCACTGCAATTTGCTGCCAGTAACTTATCAATTTTAGCCAATGCAAATTTTTTTACTTGCTCGTCACTGAGTTTCAACCCTGCAATATGAAAAGATTCACATTAAAAAAATAATCAAAATATAATTAATTTACAGCAGTTTAACAAATAATATAAAAAACGTGACAAATCAAATAAACTTTAATATATTTCATTAAAAAATTAAATCAAACATAACAAAAGATTTACCAGGATTGTTAAAATTCTTCTGATGCTTGTAAATGATATCATCTGACAGTACTTGCCAAGTTTGATTCCAGACATCTTATGGCCTCAAAATACTATTAGATAGTAGAAGCACCGCGAATAGTCTTCTTAAATAATCCTGTGACCCCCATTCACTTGCTTCTTTTATTCCATCCACATACTCTTTATCATCATCTAACAATCCTAGAGCATAACATGCTGCTTTGTAATCATCATGCACTTTGTTATTTACGGTTTTCAAATCATCATAACATGTAGCACCAGGAATATGATTTAACATCAGCCTCAGATAGTAAATATCTCCAGTATTGATGGGGACATGATAAATCCGTCCTATTGATGTGCCTTTCTTTCTAGGACGCCATTCTCGCTTTGTCTTATCCCAAACAAAATGATTTGGAAACTCATGATACTTGTAACGTCGAGCCTCTAGATTTTCACGATTGATCTTCATCCACTGTAAAAATTCTGATTGACTAACAGTAGGCTTACCCACAACATCCGGAAGATAATCACCGTCTTTGAAAGGGATGCCCTGTCTCCTTCTAAATGGAAAGATAAGCGCTCAACAGAGGGTGTCCTGTAATGGAGATCAAATCCAAATATTCTCCACATCGTCTCACATGCAGAAACATATCTGCAATCCATGTAATGTTTCGCTTCATCATCGACGCAAAACTTTACCCCTATTCTGTTACTTCCCTTGCTGATATACTTGAATAAGTACTTTATGGATTTACTTTGATTACAATATTCCACGTTGATGTGAGCCTAATACTTCAACAACAACTCAGTATTATAAGGCACAATATACCTACTATCAAGCAAAACTCCACCTTTTTCTACATTGGCACCGGTGACTCTCCTCCGATAAACATGATATCCATTCTCATCAATGGATGTTCCTTCATTAAAGGTTTTAGGGAATTTCTTTGATCACCTTTTATTTTCCATGCAATGGGACTTTGGGTTAGCAGCACCACAAGGACCATGTACCGTATATTCTTTTACAGCCTCGTACAATTCAGGATTAGTTTCTTTATCGGGAATCTCAGCACATATCCACTTGTCGACATTTTCGGCTGTTCCTTCTTGGTCCTTACTTTTAAGAAAAAGAAGAATATGAGCATGGGGAAGACCTCGCTTTTGAAATTCCATAGTGTAAATAACTGTATCAAATAAGCATGGGAAAAATTAAAATTATTGTCACATAAAAATTAAATAATTATATATATATATATATATATCATCCTTCCTAGTACAACTGAAACTTTTGATAAATTCAATTACACTTTCAATAATTGTTTAAATTTAAAAATAAAAATCTTAATAAAAATTTAAATATTCTTATTGTATCATGCTTGATAATAGTTAGAATAACTGTTTTTTAATTTTTATTATGATTATTTTTTAACTTATTGGTATAAGAGTAATCGAGTTGATGACACTTGGCAAAAAAAAAAAAAAAAAAAGGGACAGAATGACTTACTTGCAGTAGGCTCGCCAAAAATTTTCTTTTCCTTCAAATCCTTTACTAATTCCTCAAGCTTCATTTTAATAACACGACATATAATATCAGGCCTATCTTCAGGGCGTAGCCCCTCCTTCTGAACAAATCTTGTAATCTCTGGCCACTTTGGATTGCAGGTAAATGTTATAAAGAGTGACGGATATCCTGTCCACCTGCAAATAGCTAATGCATCCTGGAAATTTTGAGTCATCTAACGCTGTCCTCCGGTGTATGTTGATGGCAACACAACCCGCCTACCTGCAGATGATGGATCAGTTTCACCTCTTGAAACTGCATCTGATAGTTTTCGGTAAGATTCGACCCGAAGAGCGGGTTGATTGTGACGAATCCACTGAAGCCATTGTGTATCCATCAATATGTATGCATCAACCATAAACTGCTGCAGCAATATTCCACTTCTCATAAGTTGAGGTCCCTCTGTAGACCTTTCATGTAGTCGGAATGATAAGAACTCCTTCAAAGAAAGATTGGGTCTCTTTGACATAAGAGGCATATTCCTAGGAATATAGGTATAGTATCCATCTTCCCCATAAACAAACAACAGCGGATACTTAAGATGAAGATAACACGGGTTGAACTCGTGTATTTGTTTTAAGTCACCAAACCGTTTCTCAACCATGATGTCTCTCACGTCAGGTGCATCTTCAATATCACCCTCGATAAGAGCTCAATATCACCCTCGATAAGAGCTGCCACTTCAGAAGTTATTGGCAAATTATACGTTCTTCCATCCTTAGATCGATTTTTCTATCAGCCGAAGCCTAACCTCACTCGAATCGCTCAACGAAATACGCTCTGCAGCTATTCTGTAAATCTTTGCATACGGGTTGTTTTCATCAACCATGTTTTTTAAGTCCGCTGCAATGGAGTTGTCTAATTCTGACGTCCTCTGTTTACTGTTAATTTTAAAACAATTAATTTAAAATTAGTAGATAATCTCACATGGTATATACACAAATAAATGTAATCATATAATACATTACGAAAGACACATACCTGATAGCTTTTATTATGTTAGAAACTTCGTTTTCAGTGTCGTAAATATATAGATGAGCAAATTGTGGAGGAGCTCCTTCTTTGGGCATCAATGATCCAATTCGATGGAGATTCTGACCTCCCATCTTAAATGCATAAGGGCCTCTTCCTTGATTTACGCTCTTATCAATCGCCCCCCCCCCCCCATTGATGTAAAAGCTCAATGGGTCATCTGATCCACTTGATTTTAGAGTTGTGTCAATTCCCCTTCTCACTCTCCTATAAATTTATAAATATAATATTTGTACCATTAAAATAATATTTTTTCCAATTTTGATCTCCTTACAATTAGGGAAAAAAGAATATAAAAGCTCATAACTGAATAAATATTTTTCTACAATGTCCTTATTCATGTCTCATTGGCATGATAAAAAGCATACAAAATCCCATAATTAAATAACGTTTTTTTTTCTACAATGTCTTTATTGATGTCCCAACACCTGTTAAGTAAAAGATTAAACAATTTTTTTGGCTTAAGTTATAAGTGTCTTAAATTTCTCAGCTTAAATAAACACTTGTTACATAATCATTGATTCGTTTCTTTTATCTTAAATAGATCCAATTGCAGAGATTTGATTAAAAATTTTGAGAGTCTCTATTACTGTATTTTAGATAATTTGAATTTTAAATTATGATGTAATAATATGTAAATATGAGTGGCATAAGCCTTGTGTGCTGCAATGTAGGAACACAACATCATAAATATAATACTTTTGATAGAAATTCAAATGTGTTACACCAAAGTCAAAAAACCATGAAAGCTTTTTACTCCCTGGTCCCGTTCATCCTTTCAAAATGTTATCTGTAAATTGGAGTCAACTTTTAAATAAAAAATAGTCCTAAATAAATTATCACATTCAACTATCTTAAATATCATGAAGGTAATACAAAAACAATTAAGTTTAATTGTCAATTTAATTAGGTTGTCCAAAAAAAATTAAAAAAAATTTAGTGCCAAAAAACTCAAAATATAATGTTAATTTGGGGATGAAAGTAACAAATTATTGTCGTATCACTACTATTAGCATCAATTAATAAGATTTTGATAATGTCTTGGAATAATATTATCTATATCTAATTTCAAAATTATGGAAAATATGTAATATTTATTTTATTCTGATACAACTTAAAGAATAGTTTAATATACATGACATATCCTAATTTAAGATGGAATGCAAAATTATTTCTTCCTTAGTGTCATATCAGTACTATTACTCCTAAGCTATTCGTGAATTTAGTTTAAAACAACATTACACAAAATCCATTAAGCAATCTCGAAAAGAAGATATGTGCTTGGTTGTGATAGCTCCGTGCAATGTTGTTGGTGATAATTGAAAGAGAAAGACTGTGAAATTTCTTTTTGATTGAGTTTTTTTTTTTAGCCAAAATGGTATAACAACAATAACAGCAAAACTTTCGTCTCAAAATGATAAGTCAGAAAGTTAAATGTAATTAATTTTATTATTTCTTTTATGTTCATTTCCATGAGTATATGAAACTACAATGTTGTAGCTTTTGACTTATAAAATCATACTCATTTGACGAATTACTCACTTAGAACTCGAGTTTTTATAGCTCTGACATTTCCTTTTACAATGTTATTGTTGTGCATTGTTGTAACCTCTTTTTAAATTATTTATTTCAAAAGAAATGTTATCATTATGTGTTTTACTAAATAAAAAATGAATCTTTTTTATTTTTATTGACTTTAATTTAGTATATGGAGATTAATAGCTAATAGTATTCTTTTTTTATTAATGAGATAGAAGATACATTTGATGTGTGATTTGAATAATTATGTCTATTTTTATATTTGGCAAGCTTTTCAAGGGCAAGTTTTTCCTAATCAACAATAAATTTAACTCTCTCTCAGCCTTTCTTCTCCATTTTCCTTTCTCTTCCTATTCTTCAATTTTTTTTCTTTTATTTTTAATTAGTTTAATCTTAATCTTCTTCATTTTGTCAATCTTTCAACAACACAATTGTTTATAATTTCAATATTGAAATTATATAAACAATTGTCTTGTTGTTTTTCTATATAATATAATGTATAATAAGATTCTCTCCTAAGTGAGAGCCGTTGTATTCTCTCCTTGTGAGAGCCGTAGTATTCTCTCCTTGTGAAAGCCTATGTTTATCTTGTTGTTTGTTTGTTTGTTGTTGTTTTATTTGTTTTGTAATTGGGACGACTCTTGCATTCCTGCACAATGAAGAGGTTGCCATTTTTCTTGCTACAAAGGGATGTTTCACGGATTTTGAGATGTTTGACGGGTGTTTCTTTGTCAACCCGGATTCTCAAATTTATCTAGTGCTCAACGCAATATATTATCAATGGTGGGATTTTTTGAATGCCAAAGTAAAGCAGTGTCCAAGTTTTTCTTGGAGTGGAATCGTACATTTCAAAATTTTGTTTGGAAAGATCATTGTTGTATGTTAAGAGATGGTATTATTATTGATATTTGGGTGAGCCTCCGACATCTGTGGAGTGCCATCATTGTTTCATTATGAATGCAAGTGATTTACTCTGTTTCAAAAAAAAAACAATAAACTTAAAATAATTAAAAATGATGTAATGGATGAGAAAATGTATAGTGACAATAGATTCTTCCTATATTTATAACTAATTTTAAATTTTATGAAGATATATAAATTTATTTTATTTCCATATAACTCGACCAAGTAAATAAAAATATAATATCTTTCGTAAATAAAAAATCTCGCTAAATAAAAAATAATGCTCCGATTAAAGAGGAATACTAATAGTTACGTCAACAATATGTTACAATGATATACTCCCTCTGTCCTCGAAATAACTAAGTAGCAAGGTTGATCTAAATCATCTCCAGAAACATTTTTTACAATATTATAAGGATATGTACAACAAATTGTAAATGAGAGAATAACCAAATAGCAAAGAGGATTTTAATATTTTCCAATAATATTTAACGAATTGGTCACTCACCATGTATTCAAATTCTCTTCAACTCAAGATTCAACCTGCAACTCGCAAAAATACATAAAGGGATATAAAAAATACACATAGACCGAGAATTAAAAAAAAAAAACACACATTGATGGAGTCGTGAGGAAAAAGAATACATTGTGTGTATATATATAGAGAGATATGGTTTGAATTAAGATTATCAATGGAAAAAGTAAATATTTTGGCCGGATAATTTGGGCTTGAAGATTAGTATTTTTTTAATTTTATTTTTTTTTGAAGGGAAGATTAAGTATATTGATCAATTTTAAAGTCTAATGAGATAAAATTCTAAAGTCAAACAATTTGAAATTCTTGTGTGATTAAATTTAGGTAAGAATTAGTAGTTAAATAATTCCCTTAAATAAAACGTATATGAATTTGAATTCTAATTTCAATTTCAATTTCAAATTACAATACAATCATCTCCTTATTTTTTATTTTTTATTTATATAATACAATCCTTTTCTTAATTCCAAATTATACTACAATTCTTTCCTTAATTAACATGTTTTAATTAATGAAATTCGATTGGAGTTTGATAAGAATTGGTATTCAAAAATATTCCTTTAAATTATATACCAAAAAAAGTTATGTATATAAAGGGTAAATTAATCATACCTTTAAATCTCTTTGAATGAAGTTTAATTCTGTAATCAATAAATTTAAATATTTGAATTTCTAGCTAACTTAGGATATGGTTTAATCAATTACATCCATTATTTAATAAGCTTCCAAATTTGAAATTTAAATTCCAAATTCACTATATTTTTAGTGCAAGCCAACCGAATTTTTTATAAGTTTTTTTTTTTTTTTTTTTTTTTTGAAAGCATCAAAATGTGCTGACCAATAGAATTGTAGAAATGTGCCAAGTGGTATTATGAGTCATCATTATGAGGTGGCACAATGAGAGAGCTCTAAATGTTTCTGCTTTCTTATATTATATAGATACTTATGGGCACAAAAAGTTCACAAAATTCTATGTGTAGTGATTTTATTGGTATTTTTATTTAGAGTGTGGCAAGTCCACTATCGCTACAACCAATAAAATATCATCACCTCATTGTATGAGCATGATTTTGTGATTTTGTTTTGTGCCCCTAACATTGCTCTTCTTTTTAACTAGGATATGGTCTAACTCTTAGGCACGAGTTGCACGTGCACCCGAGTACACGTTCCTCAACGACTCTAGTGGGATACCAACGGGGAGGATTTATGACGAGTTTGATATTTCTCAAAGAGAATATTTTGTGTGAAACGGGTTTTTATGAGAGAGGAAATGAGTTTGTTTCGCCCCATCTATTGGAGACAACATATTTACTCTCTCAACGAAATACGTCTCATGTGTGGGACCATCTTACATGTTTCTTTCCTTTAATACACGAAGAAACGTAAAATATGAGTAATATATAAATATATAAAATTATTAATACGTAGTAAAAATATTTAAAAAAAAAAAAAAAAAAAAAAAAAACTACTCCGTATATATTAAGTGATTCGGGTCAAACGGGCCAGGTTAAAAAATACCTTCTCATTAGGAGCGGGTTAGGAACAAGTTCGGATTTTTTACCATCCCAAGAGAAAGAGCCATATAGAAATGTTACGGACAATGCTAGGGGCACAAAAGAAGCTTACAAAATAATGGATACAAAAATGAGGTGGCGATATTTTATTAATTGTGGACCCGGCACACTCTAATAAAAAACACCAATAGTGGTCGTTTGTTTCGACTTATTTTCAGTGGCTTTTGGATTTTGACTTAAAATAAGTAAATATTGTGCCTGTTTGTTTTCACTTATTTGGGTTGGCTTATGGGTTTTGACTTAAAATAAGCTATTTTAGTAGTGTTTGTTTTCACTTATAAGCTAAAAGCCAATAAGTCAAGTACAACTCCCTCAAAGCATAGATAAGTAAAAGCTAAAAAGCTATAAAAATGATGCTTTTCTTGGTTTATTGAAAATATAAAAAGTTTCATCACTTTTGATAAGTCAATAATACTCTTCATTTTCTATGTATGATTTATATAATTTAGTTACATAATAATAATAATAATATAATAATAATAATAATAATAATAATAATTTTATTATTTTATAATTATATTATTATCATTATATAATCATAAATATATTATTATTACAATTGTGTTATTATTATCATTATAAAATTAATAATAATAAAATTATTAAAAATTATTATTATATATTATATTATATTATTATTATTATTACTATAATAATATTATTAATATTATATAATCATCATATTATTAAAACTATATTAATATTATGAATATTATTTTATCATTATTAATATAGACTTAATAAAATTATATATAATATTAATTTTTATATAATTATGATTATTATGAATATATAATCATTAATAATTATAACAATTAAATAATTATAATTAGATAATGATATTTATACAATTATATTATATTATAATTATTATGTGTTTATTTATATGAGGGGTATTTTGGTATTTGTATTATATTCAGCCATTTTTTAGCTTTTTCAACAAACAGTCACAATTAGCTTAAGACAGCTCATAAGCATTTTCAAATCAGTCAAAACAAACAGTATTCTGACAATAAGCCATAAGTCATTCAGCCAAAAATCATCAGCCATCAGCTGCGACAAACGGGCCTATTATAGTGTTTGTTTTCACTTTGTGAGGGGCTAATGCCACTACATATTTTTCTTAGAGATATGGACCCTAGGCCCTCTGAGCCAGATCAAAAACCCATAAGGACCCATGACCGGATCAAAATTCCATCTAACCCCTCCAAAGCTAACATACTCCCAGGCCAGCCCGTAACTGTCCCTAACCACTCAACCCGTAACCGCCGCCCAGCCCAGCCCGTACCCTCCCAGCCCGTTTGAATAGCCACCCAGCCCAGCCTGTACCCTCCCAGCCCGTATCCTCCCAGCCCGTTTGAATAATAAAAAACAGTATTCTGACAATAAAGCCATAAGTCATTCAGCCAAAAATCATCAGCCATAAGCTGCGACAAACTGGCCTATTATAGTGTTTGTTTTCACTTTGGGAGGGGCTAATGCCACTACATATTTTTCTTAGAGATTTGGACCCTAGGCCCCCTGGCCAGATCAAAAACCCATAAGGACCCATGACCAGATCAAAATTCCATCTAACCCCTCCAAAGCTAACCCACTCCAAGGCCAGCCCGTAACTGTCCCTAACCGCTCAACCCGTACCCGCCGCCCAGCCCAGCTCGTACCCTCCCAGCCCATTTGAATAGCCGCCCAGCCCAGCCCGTTTGCATAATAAAAACAAAATGTATGGCACATAGGATTCGAACCCCCAACAAGGTTATGGAAACATATGCCTTTACCACCAAACCAACCCACCTTTTGATAAATATTTTGCAATATGTACTATTAGTATCTTCGCATGGGCGAAACTAAATGAAAAAAAAAAACATGAGATTCTCAACAAATTCTTGATTATTCAAAAAAAAACATTTTTATGTAAAATAAAAAATTAGAAAATAAAAAACATGATTAAAAAATATAAAATATCTAAATCTTTTATCAGAAAAAAAAATATGAAAGACCAAAAAAATAAATTAAATTATAATTGTGCAATATCGTATTTGAATATTTTTTTTCATATATTTTTTATTATTATCCTCCACTAAAAGCATTTATTTACATAAATGACACCATTTAACTCCTTTATTTACTGAAATGCCAGCCTAGGCATTTATTTTTATAATTGTCATTACACTCATCACATACTTAAGGTATAAGACTAAAATTACACTTATACCTAGGGTATAAGACTACAATTACACTTATACCTACGGTATAAGACTAAAATTACACTTATACCTACGGTATAAGACTAAAATTATTCTTATACCTAAGGTATAAGACTACAATTGCCTTATACCTAAGGTATAAGACTAAAATTACTATTACACCAAAGGTAAGACTAATATTTCTCTTATACCTAAGGTATAAGAGTAATAAAATCACATTTTTCAAATTTTCTTAAAAAACATAAAAAAAAAATCTCATATTTTATTTTTATTCCGCTCATATACTTAGGTATAAGACAAGAATTAATCTTATACCTGAGGTATAAGAGTTATTTAATTATTTTTTAATAATTTTTCACATTTTAAAAAATCATTCTCATATATTTTTAATATTAACTCTTATACCGAAAGTATAAGACTAGTTATTACTCTTATACCTAGTGTATAAGACTACAATTACACTTATACCTTGGGTATAAGACTAAAATTACTCTTATACCTAAGGTATAATACAAAAATTACTCTTATACCTAAGGTATAAGACTACAATTGCCTTATACCTAAGGTATAAGACTAAAATTTCTATTACACCTAAGGTAAGACTAATATTGCTTTTATACCTAAGGTATAAGAGTAATAAAATCACATTTTTCAAATTTTCTTAAAAAACATAAAAAAAAAAAAAAAAAGTCTCATATTTTATTTTTATTCCGCTCATATACTTAGGTATAAGACAAGAATTAATCTTATACCTAACATATAAGAGTTATTTAATTATTTTTTAATAATTTAATAATTTTTCACATTTTAAAAAATCATTCTCATATATTTTTAATATTAACTCTTATACCGAAAGTATAAGACTAGTTCTTCTCTTATACTTTAGATATGAGAGTAATTATTTTCACATTAAATCCCGCTTTTTAAAAAAAATTATATACCTAAAATATAAGACTAGAATTACCCTTATATTTAAGGTATAAGAGTTATTTAATTTATTTTCTTCTAATTCTCATATTTCGAGTATATAATAGACTTAGTTGGTGTCATTTATGTAAATAAATGCCTTAACAGAAGGGTAATAAATAAAAAGTTATAAAAGTTTATGAAATAATATATTTTCGCAATTACAATTTAATTTATTTTTTAGGTCTTTCATATTTTCTAATAAAAAGCTTTAGATATTTTATATTCTTAAATCATGTTTTTAATATTCTAATATATATTTATATATATATATATTAAAATTTTTATTTTTTTGTGAATATTCAAGATTTTCATTAATTGATTGTAAAATCTCAATTTTTGTAATTTAGTTTCGTACAGACTGCTGTTAGTAATAATAAATATTGCAAAATGTGAACAAAGCAATACATTGGGTTAGTGGTTAAGACATGGTTGTCCTAGAAAATGTCCTAGGTTCAAAACCTATAGTCAACATTTTTGGTTTTAATTAAAAGGAGCGGGCTGGTAGTGGGTTGCGGATCCGTACAGGTCGGGGCATCGGGCCTGGCATTAGGCTTGGTGGTTAAGTGGGCAGCCTGATGGGTTTTTTGGGTTTGGGCATCGGGCCTGGCATTAGGCTTGGTGGTTAAGTGGGCAGCTCTGATGGTTTTTTTGGGTTTTTATAGAATTTTGATTTGGACATTGGGTGGAGGTGGACTTTTATGGAAAAAAGATATGGGAGAAGGGGCCTCATGGAATTATGCCATATTTCTTATCCACTACAAATTTTATAAAGAGACACAATTGCCCTTTCCTAATTTTGTAACTTGACATAATCATCAATTGGTACTTAAGGCAATAATAAAACATTCTATAAATAAATAACACTATTGTAAGTAACACCATGATAAATTTTATTTATCCATATAAAAAAAAACTCAGATATTCCTTTTAAAAGCTTATTTCTTTCTCATTAATCAAAATAAATTTCCCTCTCAATGTTTAGTATTTTTCTCAACTTTCTTTTTCGAGAATAAAACAATAGGACACTTTTGATTAAAAGTAAATAAATGGCCTCATAAGGGATTACAAGCATGCTTTTGACATCCATATACATAAATATGCATCCAACTGTTTTGCCTAAAAAGAACAAATGTGATTTATGTTGTATTTTTAAAAATATAAAATTTTAAAAAATAATTGGTTGATGGTTTTAATTTTTCTAAGTTATCTTCATTTTCAATTTCCATTCCATATGTTTTTAGAATAAAAAACAAGCAACACAAGCTGTTGTTTATTGAAAAAAATGGGATGTGTATATGAACCGCAAATTACATCCTAAAAAAAACACACAAAAAAATAGTTTAGAGTTGGGTCCTAATAAATACTCCCTCCGTCTCAGCCAAAGAGTCTGAGTTTGACTTTCCACGGAGATTAAGAAAAAGTAAATGTTGTGAGTATAAAAAAGTAAGTAAGAGAAAGTAGGAGAGATAAAGTGGGTAGGGAGTTTTTGTTGTGAGAATGACAAGTGGGTCCCATAGTCCATTTTAGGTAATAAAGCAACTAAGAACCTTAGGTTGGGACAAACCAAAAAGGAAAGTAAGAACCTTAGGGTGGGACGGAGGGAGTATGTGAAAGGAGTTTCGGAAAAATGTTTGGAATGAAAATTGAAACTCAATTTAACAACTGTAAGCTTATTATCACCTCTAATTCAAAATTAATCAATTATCCAAAATAAAAAAGAGCATTAGTTTTATGACCGAATAACTATTATTATTTGTTTCAAGATATTGACTAAAAATAAAGAATGTGAAATTAATTGACCAAAATGAGAAAATAAAAACATGTAAAATCAATTAAATCACATTACAGAAATATTCAATGAAGTATTTATGCTTAAAACGTGGGATTCAATAGTAATATATCAAAGAAGGTTAGTAGGGGCAATTGAGTCAACACACTCATTAATTCTCCTAAAATTTTGCAACTGTAGTGGATAAACATAATTTGTAGTGGCATTAGCCCCTCCCTTTCACTATTAAGCCAAAAGCACATAAGTAGTGTACAACCCAACTATAGCACAAATAAGTAAAAGCCAAAAAGCTTAAAAAATGTTACTTTTTTCCACTTATTTGGAAACATGCATATATAAACATTCAATGAAAATAAATTATCCCTTAATTAGCCTCCCTTTCCATATATCATTTGCGTGGGATTTAATGTTAGCCTATATTTTCATTTACTTTGAGCAAAAAAAAAAAAAAAACATCTTATTGATTTCTTAATTTGTTTCTTTTCTTTTGAAAGTCTAACTGTTTGTATTAACTTTTAAGAAAATCAAAGAGGAGGCTTCCATAAAAAATAATAGGAGATGAGTTGGGTATTATTTCATCAACATAGTCTCATTTTTAATTGATAATTTAAGAAAAATAATTTAATTTATCTTTTTTAACAAAATAATCAATAATATTTTGGAGAGTTACTTTTCATTGGCCTAACATGTTAGTGAATTTGTATAATCATATATGTTACTTGAATTACAAAGGAAAAATAAATTATTATTTTATTATTTAATAAAAAAATAATTAAAAAAACAATTTTTATGATTTAATATTGGGTTAATGACAATTTAGACCCTGAAAATCAAAACAATTATCATTTTTTCAAAAAAAAAAAAAAAAAATCGCCAATATTTGTGCAGCTATTAAAAATGGTAGAAAAAAGTAATTTTTATTCTAAATAATAGAATTAATTTTTTTATTAGAAAAATTATAATAATTATAAAAATGAAACAAAAAAATTAATTAAAAACATAAGAACTTAATTATTTGAGGAATATATGTAATTCTTATTTCCATTTTTTTTTATCAATAGTTATATTAATTATTAATTTTTGAGACAATTGAGTATATGTAATACTCCATCCGTCCCACCCGACTTAGGATTACTGGTCAAACAATTTATACTTTGACCAAATATTTGAAGAAATATAATGATGCTCATAAAAATTTAAAACTTGTTATTGTACCACGATTAATAATAAACTAAATAACTATTTTTAGATTTTCATTAAGATAATTATTTTTGTTCAAATTGTTGGTCAAAGTATAAATTGCTTGACCAAGAATCCTAAGTCGGGCGGGACAGAGGGAGTATATTTTTAGCAAATGCCTTATCCAAATTGTTTTTTACGTTTACCAAAGAAAATTATCATTAAATACTCTGATGCTCGGACTCTTTGATTTACTCCGTCGTACCCGTGTCGGACACACGTATTTTAGTCTTGTCGAGACGAGTCCGGCGAGATAAACAAAAGAGTCTGAGTATCTTTGATTAAATAAATATGCAACATTTTATCTTTTGTAATAGGAAATTAAAATAAGTTACAATCATTTATTTTAGAAAAAAAAATATCTTAAAATGGCAATTCAATTTTAGACAAAGGGAGCCACCATCATCTTTAACAAGAATTTCTTAAACATTTCTTTATTAATTATTAATGGAAAATTAAATAAATATCCATCCTTCCTACTTCCAGTCAGTTCATCCTCCATAACCACCACCTTCCCCTTCCTCCGGTGACCACCTCTTTCCCACCATTGGTGATGTTCAAAATGGACCGAAGTCCACGGAGGCCCGTCAAGCTCGCCGGCCCGAGGCCCGTTGGTCCGAGCCCGTCAGCCCACGGACTGAGCCCGCTCCAAGCCCGCGCGGATACAAGGATGGGCCAGACAGTGAAAATGACGCACGGGCCGGGCTAAAGCCCGCGGATCACTTGGCCCGTTTGGCCCGTGTCCGTTTGGCCCTTCTTCTTTTTTTTTTTTTTTTTAAGTAGATATTAAATCACTTTTTATATGTATTTTAATTTATATTATATATTTTAATAAGTAAGTCATTTTATTTTTTATAATTTTTTAAAAGTTTTCTGATTTAAAAAAAAAAAAAAAAAAAAAGGACAAAATCCGTTTGGCCCGTAAACCTTTCGGTCCGGACCAAACGGACGGGCCGGACCACACATAAAACGACGGGCCGGGCCGGGCTTTTATCCATCCGTGGGAGGGCCGGACCGGTCAAGCCCGCGGACATGACCAAAGGCGTGCCGGGCCGGATAACCCGTTTGAACATCACCACCCACCATCCTTCCAGCTTCTACCCACCATTACCTTCACAGCCATTATTGATATCACTACCCTTTTTCAACAAGTCCGACCAAACCCCCAACCCTTTCAACCAACCCGGCCAAACCCCCACCCCGTTCCTCAAAAAATCCGGCCAAACCCCTATCCAATTTCTTAAACAAATTCGCTTGAAATTCACAAAACTACATAAATCACCCAACCCAGATTTCACAAATGAAAGCTCCGACAACTTTCACAGACTCAACAATCCCAAATCAATAATTTCAAAATCAAAGTTTGGAAAATTTGCATCTTGAAAACAATAAACATCAATTTACCTTCAAAGCCTTCTTTTCATCTCTCTCCCCTCCAATATCAACCTCCCGGTCTCTATTCTCGTCAATCACACCTCTCAAATCACAAACCTTAATCAATCCTTTATCCTCTAATCCAAAATACTAAAAGAGATTATTTAATTATAATAGATTACATTAATTATCAGTTCTAATTAAGAGGTTAATTATAGAGTTAAAAAGGCTGTTTTTTTTTTCCGTATGGTACTCAAAAACATCAAAAAACACACAAGAAAATGAAAATCCAACAAAGAAATTTAACAAGAATTAAATCATTATATTCATAAGATAGTTAAGATTACAACTGAGCAAACAACTAAAAACTAAATTCCAACATATTCCAGTTCCCTCACACATTTAGACCTAATTGTATAAACAAACACAATCTAAGCCTTCTTGGGGGACTTAGCAGCAGCCTTCTTGGGCGATTTAGGAGCCGCCTCAGTTGCAGCAGCAGATTTCTTGGGCAAAAGAACTGGATTAATATTAGGAAGAACACCTCCACTTGCAATTGTTACACCAGCAAGCAATTTCCCCAATTCCTCATCGTTTCTCACTGCCAATTGAACGTGCCTAGGGTTTATCCTTGTCTTCTTGTTATCTCTAGCAGCATTTCCGGCCAATTCCAATACCTAATTCAAATTTCCCCCAAATTTTTCAATTAATTTTGACCAAGTATTAAATTAAATTAACAGTATGAATGTTAAGAAAGGAGATCGTGGAAGTACCTCGGCGGCAAGGTACTCAAGGACGGCGGCGAGGTAGACGGGAGCGCCGGAGCCGGTGCGCTGAGCATATCGGCCTTTCTTGAGGAACCTAGCGACTCTGCCGACGGGGAACTGAAGGCCGGCTTTGACGGACTTGGTGACGGACTTCTTCCTCTCTCCGGCGCCTTTCCTTCCGCCGGCTCCTTTTGTCTTTCCGGACTCCATTGAATCGATGTGAGAGAATATGAACCGCGAGAGAGAGAGAGATTTCTGATTTGTAAATTGAGCTCTGATTGTTTGAATATTTGAAGAAGACGGTGAGAAAGGTTGAGTATTTATACGGGAAAATGAGATCCCAACGATCTTGACCGTGACATGTCCGTGATCCTGGTGATAATTCGTTAGCCAATGAAAACGATAAGATCTAGCGTGCTGAGTGAATTTAAGAATTTGATCCAACGGATATGGATTGTGGACAGCGTGGCAATCCGCAGCTAACAATGACGCACCAATAGATAATCAAGTACTCCCTCCGTCCTAGTCCGTCCTAGAGTAAGAGTCCTACTTTCCATTTTGGTACGTCCCAGAGTAAGAGTCCTATTATTAAAATGACAAATAATCTTTACTATTCACCCCACTCATTTTCTCTCTTATTTTACTTTTATACTCACAACACCAATCAATTCACTATTCTCTCTCACTCATTCTCTCTCCTACTTTACTTTTACACTCACAATATTTACATCACTTCTAATATTTATTAATAAGCGTGCAAATGAGGGGTAAAACTCTTACTCCAGAACGGATGGAGTAGTAATTTTTAATCCTTCAAATTCGTTCGTACTAGCGGGAGGTGCTTGGCGGGAGGTTGAATGTTTTTTTAAATTTTCGACTCCACCATGGCAAATTTATAATTTGTGATTGAAGCTACTTTTTAAAATTTTCTTTTGCATTTCTATTATGTTGAGGATAACTTAATCCATATTAAGAATATGCTGTTATTTTTTTATTTTCTTTTTTGATGTGTTATATTGATAGTCTAGTCCACTTTCAAAACATACGTTTTAAATATTTATTTATTTTTTTTTTAATTATATTCAAAATGTGATAGTTATATTTCATATTATAAAGAAAAAATATAACTTCAATATAAATTACAAAAATACAATGTAGGCTAGTTACAAAGATTGAAGGAAGTATAAATATTTATAGATGATTGTCACGCCAATCTCATTAACCAATTCGATGGTGTTGCAAAGACCTCGAGTAGAGATGTACATGCCAGGAGTCGGTCGAGTTTGGCTCATATATTTTTCTAAGACTATCTTGTATGTGGATTAAAAATTCGAGTCATCAACATTATGAGTCCACCTCATGATCTAAGCTTGATTAAAGCTAGGCTGTATTAATGTACAATCTCTGGCTGAACCATTTATTTATGTATCTCTCGAGGTGAATGATCTCATATTTGTATCGGTTAGCATTTAGAAAATTTCATTCATAACATTATGAGTCGATCTTCTGACCGAAACCCAATTCAAGATGGGTTAGGTAAGTCACTTAGACGAACCATTGTTGTTCGTACCAAATTTTAGTGTTATCTCATATTTCGGATTGGTTAGTGGTATATAGAAAATTATAGTCATAAAGTCATAAACCTTATCGGAACGAGACAACGTTTGGTCCAGGCCCGGCCCAATTCATGATTGTGAGAGGGACGTGTCATATGCAATATACTCGACTACCCATATACACTTATGAGTATTATTGTTATTTGCAACAAGTAATGGTTTGATAGATGAGTTTCGTACTCATCGTATTCCTATTGGGTACTATAGATCATAGTTATAAATACCGTCCCGGACAGCGTACCGGTTTTGCCATTGGGACGGAACGTACCGGTGTACCATACCGGATTTACCGCACTTTTTAGTAGTAATTTTTAAGATAATTATATATAACATATGTTCAACAAAAAATTACAAAAGCTTGTATTTTATCATCAAACTATACCAATACTAGCATAAGTTTAGTCTAGATTGCTTACAAATTACTGATCTGCAGCTTCAATTTCTTTGACTACACACGCTGCTTTGTTCCTGTTTAGTGACTTAATGACCTTGAATGTTCTATTGCGGTGAATGGATGTTGATTAATCGTGAAGTATAAATCTAGGGCATAGTTTTTTTTATATAAAAAAAAAAACTCAAGTTTGAATATATTTTTATTAGGTCCGACAATTAAAAATTGGTTTATAAGTCTTTCTTTTGGCGTACCGACCGGGACAATCATCTCGGCCGGTTCGTTTCGGTACGAACCGGTTTGGACGGTACGTGGCGGTTCAGGGCGGTACAGAAACTGGGACGGAATTATACCTGGACCGGACCGGTTTTCGACTGGGACGGGACGTACCGGACGGTACGGGACGGGATTTATAACTATGCTATAGATACCCCGGGAAAGCGCTGACTAGTCTAAGTGACGTATTTTCCTAAGACGCCTAATTGGTTTATTTTTTAGAAACGATACCCACGTTTTTTAGGAACGTGAGCAAACCTATGTCTATTAATGAGAAACAAAAGGTTATGAGAGAGGTTCATGGGTTAGATTAAAGTGCATGCAAATATTAGGCACCTGCCCCAACCTGCCCTTATGGCCGGTCTTGCTATTAAGTGTGTTCTAGTCCATAATTAATCCTTCCTATGGTAACAATATTAAAGAGACGAGAGGGGGAGTTTAGGGGGATTAAAATGTTGGGAGATAATCCTTGACCAACTTCAATATGTGAATTGGCTTCCTAAGTCATGTCCCAATTTATAGGGATTGCACACAACACAAAACAAGATAAGAAAGCTAAGAGAAAGATAAGAATAGATGGAGAGAGGGAGGGAGAGAAGGAATACCTGGAATTAAAGGAGAACACTTGAGCTTGTAAATGAGAGTGTTTATAAATTTTATTTGTGGGAATGAATTGGTATTCATTTGCCTATAGTTTTGGTACTTGGGTTGTGATCCTTTTCAAATGAGGTGTTAGGATTCTTTGTCCAGTAAATTCAAATGTTTACCGTTAGTCATTTCTCTGCAAAAAAGGACGATGTCAGGTAGTGGTGATGCAACTACCTAGGACTACAAGACAAAACCAAAGACGAAAATGACACCTCAACCAATGGGATTTTGACAGCAGTTGTACCATCAAGATTTGATTCAAATCTTTGTCCAACGGTCACAAGACTGCTCCCCTATAAATAGCCTTCATTTTTCAACAATGAAGGTTGCTGAGCTTCAAGAGAGAAAATTCCCAAGTGTTCAAAGTTTGCTTTGAAGATTTTACCCAGATATTCAAAAATTCAAAAATCTCCTTAGCAAACCCAGAATTCTGCAAAGCTTCAAGCCAAACAACCATTCAATTCTCAGCTTTGTACACCGAAAGTTTTCACTTGCTCAACATCACTTAGATCATTAGAGCATTTGATCCCTTTCCACACACACACACCTGATTTGTATGATCATATAGATTATATACTTCGAATACACCGGTTGTTATAATAGCTTTGATAGGTTAGATTGTTTATTAAGAGTTTAGATACTTCATTGTAATCTTGTAAAGCTCCTCTGAATTAATACAAGTCTAGTAGATATTAGAAAATCCAAGACTAACAATCTAAGTAGAGGACGTGGTTCATTCAAGAATGAACCTCTTCAAATTTGTGTGTTTGATCTTTATTTTCTGTCTTGTTATTTATTTTTCTTGTTTGTGGTTTCTCACTAAGTTCATCTATGACATGATCAAAAATATGAATTGTGTTTTCCTTTGATCTTTAAGCTCTAATTATCTTGTGCATCATTGTGTTTTTCAACCCAGTCAAACCGCCTCACTCTTTATCTATCCACTTTGTCCAAACCACAAACTCCATTGTGCATATCAGTTCGGTTCTAGTGCTTTGAACCGCAGTTGACCAAACTGATAAGTTATCGGTTGATTTTTAAGGGTATTTTCGAAAAAGTTGTAACCGCTATTCACCCCCTAGCGGTTTTATACCCTTGTTGCCCTCTGAAATCAACATGAGGTTTGATGTCCTTTTTATAGGTGAAGGAGGGTGTTTTGGTGGTAAAACAATGTCAACAAGTGATCTTCCTCGGGTGATATTAATGGAGAAGGAGTTACAAATAAAAAAATGGAGGGAAGTTTGGAGGGCAATATGTAACTAACAATGAAAAGCGCGCGGATCCCACCTAGGGGGTAGAAGGCGCATGCCTTTGGGGCAAGATGGCAAAGTCGCCCGACTTGGAGAAGGACATAATGATAGAAAGACCTTAAAAGTTAACATTATTATTCAGTTTCAAGGTTCTAAAAAACCCTAGGCGGTCGCTAGGCGCCGCAGCAGCGCCTAGGTGGGGTCTAAACGGAACTTAGGTGGGGCCTAGAATTCAGAATAGTTATAATATCCTAGACGGGACTTAGGCATTTCATAAGCGCCTAGGCGCGGCCTAGACGGACGTGTTTTAGAACACTGTTCAGTTTAGCCCATAAAACTAACTAAATCATCCAAGAAATTAATGTAAGTAACAAAAAATAACAAAAAAAAGTAAACCAAAATACTAAGTATGCAATCTGGATGAGCGGTTTAAGGCGGGGTGTCTACAGGTACTTTCTATATTTATTCTTTGAAAATCCTTGACTTTTATTATTATTTGATATCGGCTGTGAGTATTTGCATAAATGGAATAAATGTTGAATAAGAAAGTTTAGATACATTTATGGGACTTTTAAGGATTTCCACAAACACTTTGAGGATTGAAGGATATGTGGAGGATTTAAGAAAAGAAGAAGGACCCAAGCCGGGAACACCCCTATGCGGCATGGGGCGGACGCTTGGAAGCCACCTATGCGGGCAAGAGAGGCCGCATACCCTTTATTAAAGACTTACACGGACCCATGAGATGGTCACATAAGACATACTCAAGCGAGCAAAGCCGGGGGCAGCACTTGGACCCCGTTTTCAGTTTTTTTTTTTTTTTTTTTTTTTCTTTCTCTCTTTTCCTATTTTGACTAGAATTCGTCCTTGTATAAATACAAAACCCTAGTAGGTATTATTCCGACTTAGGTGCAATACTTAGATCTATAGAAGGGTATATTGAGACCAAGAGCACATATTTTCATGTCTTCTTTTATCACAGTGACTACAGCTCATCAGAATATGATGAACTAGCTTTCTTAGTTATGGATGAGAGGTAACTTGTATTACAATCTCATGTTTTGAATATAACCCTGGTTTTTATTCCTTGATTTATCTCAAAGCTATAATTATTAATCTTTTATGCATGTAGTAGTCTGACATGTGCATGTTTAGTGTCAATTGGGTTTGAAAGATGGTAAGACCATTGATTTGTTCATACACTAGCCATAACTAAAGATAATTGACATCTTGTTTTTAGAGGTGGTCAATCTGATTCACAATTTAGGTCAAGTTCATACTTTTTTATTCTTAATGGGATCTTTGACTAACGTGGGTGCCTGACCTCTGTCCACTGATACACCTAGTCTTAGATTAATTAGGCCACAATTATAACCCCGTAAAGACTTTAATAAATTGAAGGACATCAATGATTAGAAGTAATATCTTAAACAAAACATAGGTGAGTAGTATAGGTTAGCCTCATCCTTAGATTGTTCTCATAGCTGATATCAGTCTTACCTGCCTTAATTTACTTGCCTTAGATAATAATGGAATGCACTCAAAACAAATCTTTTGTTGGTTACTTTCAAACGTTAGATAAGTCACCACCCTATCTGATTGGTTTGAACATCTACAATAACATTGTAAATAGAGATCCCCTCCTCCTTTACATATTCGGAATTTATATGCACTAAATCTTTGGACATAAGGCTTCATTTTTATCGTATATTTATTTTTGCGCCTGAGTTTTTTTGTCGCGCCCCGTACCCGTGGTCCTACATGGCCCCACGCTCGGGACGCGCACGGAAGACGTCATAAATCACATTTAACAAAAACTTTTCGAAAACTATCATAAAGATAAACGAAATCCACTTTGGAGTGCAAAACCTCCACTTAACTTTCAAATAACTTTCACAACTAAAATACTTGGCGCGAAGGCCTACATTAACTTATACAAAAGAGTGAACACCAACATTATCCAAAATAGGTGTTACAAGATCAAGTCACGGATACACTACCCATTAAGGTTATACATTTACATAATGTAGCCTTTACAAACATACCCCAAAAGAAATTACCACCTCGACGCCTCCCTTGTGATAAGTGACCTATCCCGGATGCACGCCCTTATCTAAAACAGTAAACAAATAAGGGGTGAGATAAAATCTCAGTAAGCTACTAATATGCAACTACATTTCATGCCAACATGATAATCACACAGGAGCAATTAATAGGCATTCACATATGCATATAACACAAAAGATACAGTCCACTCATCACATAACACATAATGCGGAAATAAACACTCATAAGTGGATACTGAGCCAAGGTTCTATAAACGGAACACCATCCTTTGAGAAGAGTCCGTTGAGCAGCATGAACGAGCTGAAGCCGGTTCCGGAACCAAGTAACAACAACAACCAGTAGTGGGGGAAATAACACAAAGTCATACCCCCAAGCCAATAGCTAGAATACTCACCATAAGAGCTAGCTCATCCCAACCACGATCACGGGAAGGGGCATCCCACTCAAGGCCACTGAACATGGGGAAACTGGGTTACCCGTGAAGTACATTATACTGGACTCGGCTCGTGCCATTATAATATACATCACTGCCCAAAACAAACACAACAATGCCAGCTGGACTCTATACAAGCACATAGTAATAAATACTTGCTTGAAACAACAACGGGGCATTGATTCCAAAGTAGGGAACCAAGCCAAATTCATCACAAAGGATTCAAACTAATTCTCATGAAGAGATCAATCAATACAACATCACACTTGAAGTTACTCAAAAAGAGCACAGTGGTTACACACCTTAACACATTACAAACATGATCACAAACGGACCCAAACCAACACTCCCAACCAATACTTAGACATTTCATTTAATAAACCCGCTCATCTCGGAGTACTCAAAAGGAGCTTTAAAACGATAGCTTACACAACTAAAACGGAGTCCGGGTGAGGAAGTTATGACTTACCGAAGATTGAACGAGAAACGAGAAATTATCAGAACAGGGGAGGGGAAGCGCGCGCCTCATACCAAGGGGGTGCGCACGCCTCCTGATATCAGAAGGAACCTTAATCAAATGGGAAGCGCGGATGCGCACGCCTTCCCAAAAGGGATGCGCACGCCTCCTTAGACCAGAAGGACATCGCCAAAAGAAAGATTGAGGGTGCGCGCGCCTCATTCCAGAGGAAGCGCGCGCCTCCTTCGACGCACAGAGAAATCTGCAGAAACTCCTGGGTTCTTCCCCAAAATTCTTACCCAAATCAACCCAACTTTACACCCCACTAATTCAACCTTTCTATTTGCATACACAAGTACCCAACATGACATAGAAGTCTACAAGAACTCAAACAACATCAACTAAGGACCCAATTCAAGGTTTAAAGCTCAACATTTCCCAAAATTCACAAAAGATGATCAAAGGTACAAATCAACATTTAAGTTCACAACTAAGCATTAATTCATCATCCAATGTTCACACAAAACATAAATGACCAATTTTAAGCTAAAGGGGGGCTTAGTAACTTACCTCAAAGGAATCCAAACTCAACCAAATCAACTTCTAATGAGCTTCCCACGAACCTAGCGACGATCTAGACATTTGGTACAACACGAACAATGAGAGGAAATGGGGGGAAGATGAATGAAATGAAGAGAGAAGGAAGAAGAGAGTTTTACCTTCAATGCCCAAGGAGAGAGAGAGAAATTTCTGAGAATGAGGAGTGATTGAGGGAGGGAGGTAAGGTGAGGTGAGGGAGAAGGTGAATAATTCAAAAACTTACACTCAGCCCCCTCCACTACTACTTACACCAAAAACTAATACTTCCTACTACCAATTAAGACCCAACAATTCTATACTAGCACAAAATCAATTAAATGCTAGGCATAAAGTATTATAACACACAAAATGCACACCTAAACTTTTAATTAAATAAATACTTAAATGAACAGTTAAGCAAGTAAACAAACAAATAAATAATTATTTATACAAAAAAATAGAGACGGGGTTTCGGGTCGTGACATTCACTCCCCCTTAAAGAAAATTCGACCCGAATTTTAACACTTACCAGGATTTTCGAACAACCACGGATATTTCCGTTCCATCTCATCCCGCAATTCCCAAGTCGACTCCTCAACTTCGTGATTCCTCCATACCACTCTAACTAGGGCAATGCTCTTGTTTCTCAACTCTTGCACCTTGGTATCAATCACTCGAATTGGTTTCTCCTCATAAGACATATTCGGTTCAATATCTTCCGGTACTTCTGACAACACATGAGACGGATCATACACATATTTACGAAGCGCTGAAACATGAAATACATTATGAAATCGGCCCAAAGAAGGCGGTAACGCAAGACGATAAGCAAGATTCCCAACTCTATCTAATATCTCGAAAGGCCCAATAAACCTTGGAGAAAGCTTTCCCTTCTTACCAAACCTTCGGATTCCCACCTTCGGAGAGACTTTCAAAAACACGAAGTCACCCGACTGAAACTCGAGATCTCGCCTCCGGTGGTCGGCATAGTTCTTATCTCTACTTTGAGCGGTGATTAGACGATTTCGAATAAGCTTTACCTTTTCTACCGAATCATTAACCAAATCGACACCCCAAATCTTAGCTTCCCCGACTTCATCCCAACAAATAGGAGACCGACACTTCCTACCATACAAAGCTTCGTAAGGAGCCATCTCGATACTCGATTGAAAACTGTTGTTATAAGCAAACTCCACTAAAGGTAAATGAGTATCCCAAGAATCATCGAAGTCGATCGAACAAGCCCGTAACATGTCTTCAAGAATCTGAATCGTTCTCTCCGATTGACCATCGGTTTGTGGATGAAAAGCCGTGCTAAACCTCAATTCAGAACCCAAAGCCTTCTGAAACGCCTGCCAAAACCGAGATGTAAATCTAGGATCCCGATCAGAAACAATACTAACTGGAACCCCATGCAATCTCACGATCTCGTTGATATACAAAGTCGCAAGCCTTTCCATTGAATAGCTAATCTCGATGGGTAGAAAATGAGAAGACTTCGTCAATCTGTCAACAACCACCCAAACGGCATCGTGCCTCCTCCTCGTACGCGGTAATCCGGACACAAAGTCCATCGTCACATGTTCCCATTTCCATTCCGGTATCTCAAGAGGTTGAAGTAACCCCGCGGGTCTTTGATGCTCCGCTTTAACCTGTTGGCAAGTCAAACACTTCGATACGTAATCCGCTATTTCCCGCTTCATGCCACTCCACCAGAAATGCTGTTTCAAATCCCGATACATTTTGGTACTCCCGGGGTGAATAGTATACTTCGACTTGTGGCCCTCATCCAGAACTTGGCGCTTTACTCCTCCCACATTGGGAACACACAAACGACCTCTATAACTCAAAACCCCTTCAGAACTAAGAGAAAACTCTTCGAACTTTTTGTCCCCAATCTTACTCGAAATCTTCATCAACTCGGGATCATCCTTCTGAGCATCCTTAATTTGTTGGATAAAGGCAGGTAATACCCTAATGTTCGCAAAGATATCCCCATGCTTGGACTCATAAGGATCCCAATCTCGAACATCTTCCAACATTTTCCATTCACGCACCATCAATGAAGCTACATAGGATTTCCGACTAATGGCATCAGCGACCACATTTGCTTTACCCGGATGATAAGAAATGGTGCAATCAAAATCCTTCAACAATTCCATCCATCTGCGCTGTCTATTGTTCAACTCCTTTTGCGAGAAGAGATACTTCAGACTTTGGTGATCGGTAAAAATCTCAAACTTTGCCCCATATAAATAATGCTTCCACTTGTGCAACGCAAAGACAATAGCCGCAAGTTCCATGTCATGGGTAGGATAATTCTGCTCACTCGGAGTCAACTTCCTTGAAGCATACGCAATCACTTTCCCATTTTGCATTAAAACGCAACCGAGGCCTTCTTTAGAAGCATCACTAAAAATAACCAATTCATCTTTCCCATTTGGTAACACAAGTATAGGAGCGGTGGTCAACCTCCTTTTCAACTCATCGAAACTCAATTGACATTTTTCTTCCCACACAAACGGCACGTTCTTTCTGGTCAACTGAGTCAACGGGGTAGCAATTTTGGAAAATCCCTCAATAAATCTTCTATAGTACCCGGCTAAGCCCAAGAAACTCCGAATCTCCGTAACTGATTCCGGCCTCTTCCAATCCACAATAGCTTCAATCTTTGAAGGATCTACGGATATCCCTCCATTAGAAACCACGTGCCCCAGAAAAGAAACTTCCTCGAGCCAAAAGGCACACTTACTGAACTTCGCAAACAATTTCTTCTCCCGAAGAATAGATAAGACCATTCGCAAATGTTGTTCGTGCTCCTCCCGAGACTTCGAATAAACTAGAATGTCATCGATAAACACCACCACGAAAGTATCAAGATACGGCTTAAAAACCCGATTCATCATATCCATAAATACCGCAGGAGCGTTCGTTAACCCGAAAGGCATAACAAGGAATTCATAGTGCCCATACCTACTACGGAAAGCAGTCTTGGGAACGTCTTCCGAACGAATTTTCAACTGGTGATAGCCACTCCTCAAATCAAGCTTCGAAAAGACAACCGACCCCTGAAGCTGATCAAACAAGTCATCAATATGGGGAAGAGGATATTTATTCTTTATGGTTACCTGATTTAGCTTCCTGTAATCGATACACAGCCTCAAAGATCCATCTCTCTTCTTGACAAACAATACCGGAGCTCCCCACGGTGACACACTAGGGCGGATAAACCCACGATCAAGTAACTCTTGCAACTGCTCCTTCAATTCTTTCAATTCGGCTGGAGCCATTCTATAAGGTGCCGCCGATATAGGAGTTGTACTTGGAAGCAAGTCTATACAAAATTCGATCTCTCTATCAGGAGGCATAGAGTACTCCGTAGAAAACACATCCGGAAACTCCCTAACAATATTTACCTCTTCCACACTAGAAACCTTTTTCGTAGTATCCAGAACACTGGCCAGAAACCCAACACAACCACGGTTCAACAACTTTCTAGCCTTCATATACGAAATAACATGAACCTTTTTACTCAAAGGAATCGCCTCAAAAGAAAATTCAGGGGCATTAGGAGCAGAAAAAGTAACCATCTTTTTAAAACAATCAACAGTAGCATGGTATCGACTCAACCAATCCATACCCAAAATGATATCAAAATCTTGCAATGGCAATATAATCAAATCAGCAAGTAAAACATGCTCACGTATATGCACATCACAGTCACGCAATACCTTATCGGTCACCAAACTCTTACCTATAGGGGTAGACACTTCTAACACAAAAGGTAGAAACTCAGGCAAGGAAGACAACTGAGATGCAAAATGCACAGACACATAAGAATGCGAAGAACCGGGGTCTATTAGTGCACGTGCCCTCCTATTAGACATAGAAATAATACCTCCAATCACGTTAGAAGCATTCGAATCCTGTTGTTGGTTGATGGCGAAAACACGACCTTGTACCTTGGGCTTGCCCGAGGCATCCCTCTTCTGACCCGAAGACGACCCGGTACCACTACCAACTGACTGATTCTTCGGTTTAGGACAATGATATTGAAAGTGACCCAACTGGCCGCAATTCAAGCACTTTCCTTGCTTTTTCCAACACTTCTCCTCGGAGTGTCCTCCCTTTTGACAATAATTGCAAACCCGATTATTCTGACTCCCCGAAGTGTTACCTTGATTCCTGTTGCCCTGTTGCCCTGTTGCCCTTGAGAAGTTCCCCTGAAAAGTGAATACATGTTCTGAGCTCCTCTAGAGTCACCACGATGAGGTTGTGGCTTCCCTTGACCTCCTTGTTTCGCTACACTTGTTGATTCCGTTCTCTTTTTATGCTCTACAATGTCCTGCTCCACCTGGTAGGCACGATCAATGGCATCCTGTAGGTCTTGGAATTTGTGGGAGGTGAGTTGGGTTCTGATCACGGTCTTCAACCCTTTGACAAACCTCGAGGTCTTCCTTTCTTCAGTCGAAACCATGTAATTGCAATAGCGGGCCAATTCCGTGAATTTGGCAACATACTCGGCCACCGTCAACAAGTTTTGTTCCAAGCTAAGAAACTCGGATTCCTTCCTATCTTGGTCCACCTTAGGAATGAAATGCTCTTTGAACTTTTTCTTGAATGTCTCCCAAACATGGGGTACCCGTGCCTCCTCCCAACTAGCTTTCAACGATCTCCACCAATACTCTGCGCCTCCCACTAGCTTGTAAGTCGCAAATCTTACCCTATCCTCATCGGAGCTTTGTAAGACCTCAAAGATCTTTTCCATAGACTCGACCCACCTTTCCGCTGTAGCCACATCTGACCCTCCATCAAATTCTGTCGGCTTCATCCTCAGAAATTGTTCCAGTCCAGTCCTCGGAGCCAATGGTGCCTCTCTACGATTGTTATCATTCATGGTTTTCAATGCCGCCTCAAATATCCCTTGAAACATTGCTAGGGCTTCTTCCCTTGCATTTCCTGTTCGGCAGGTCCACCCTGTTCATTATCAGACCCGACCATGATTACCGAGTACCTGCATAAGACACTCATCGTTACTCACTCCATACTCGATTACCCTCCTAGGTCCTTTAGTCACTCTAGACTATCTACAACCTAGCTCTGATACCAACTGTCGCGCCCCGTACCCGTGGTCCTACATGGCCCCACGCTCGGGACGCGCACGGAAGACGTCATAAATCACATTTAACAAAAACTTTTCGAAAACTATCATAAAGATAAACGAAATCCACTTTGGAGTGCAAAACCTCCACTTAACTTTCAAATAACTTTCACAACTAAAATACTTGGCGCGAAGGCCTACATTAACTTATACAAAAGAGTGAACACCAACATTATCCAAAATAGGTGTTACAAGATCAAGTCACGGATACACTACCCATTAAGGTTATACATTTACATAATGTAGCCTTTACAAACATACCCCAAAAGAAATTACCACCTCGACGCCTCCCTTGTGATAAGTGACCTATCCCGGATGCACGCCCTTATCTAAAACAGTAAACAAATAAGGGGTGAGATAAAATCTCAGTAAGCTACTAATATGCAACTACATTTCATGCCAACATGATAATCACACAGGAGCAATTAATAGGCATTCACATATGCATATAACACAAAAGATACAGTCCACTCATCACATAACACATAATGCGGAAATAAACACTCATAAGTGGATACTGAGCCAAGGTTCTATAAACGGAACACCATCCTTTGAGAAGAGTCCGTTGAGCAGCATGAACGAGCTGAAGCCGGTTCCGGAACCAAGTAACAACAACAACCAGTAGTGGGGGAAATAACACAAAGTCATACCCCCAAGCCAATAGCTAGAATACTCACCATAAGAGCTAGCTCATCCCAACCACGATCACGGGAAGGGGCATCCCACTCAAGGCCACTGAACATGGGGAAACTGGGTTACCCGTGAAGTACATTATACTGGACTCGGCTCGTGCCATTATAATATACATCACTGCCCAAAACAAACACAACAATGCCAGCTGGACTCTATACAAGCACATAGTAATAAATACTTGCTTGAAACAACAACGGGGCATTGATTCCAAAGTAGGGAACCAAGCCAAATTCATCACAAAGGATTCAAACTAATTCTCATGAAGAGATCAATCAATACAACATCACACTTGAAGTTACTCAAAAAGAGCACAGTGGTTACACACCTTAACACATTACAAACATGATCACAAACGGACCCAAACCAACACTCCCAACCAATACTTAGACATTTCATTTAATAAACCCGCTCATCTCGGAGTACTCAAAAGGAGCTTTAAAACGATAGCTTACACAACTAAAACGGAGTCCGGGTGAGGAAGTTATGACTTACCGAAGATTGAACGAGAAACGAGAAATTATCAGAACAGGGGAGGGGAAGCGCGCGCCTCATACCAAGGGGGTGCGCACGCCTCCTGATATCAGAAGGAACCTTAATCAAATGGGAAGCGCGGATGCGCACGCCTTCCCAAAAGGGATGCGCACGCCTCCTTAGACCAGAAGGACATCGCCAAAAGAAAGATTGAGGGTGCGCGCGCCTCATTCCAGAGGAAGCGCGCGCCTCCTTCGACGCACAGAGAAATCTGCAGAAACTCCTGGGTTCTTCCCCAAAATTCTTACCCAAATCAACCCAACTTTACACCCCACTAATTCAACCTTTCTATTTGCATACACAAGTACCCAACATGACATAGAAGTCTACAAGAACTCAAACAACATCAACTAAGGACCCAATTCAAGGTTTAAAGCTCAACATTTCCCAAAATTCACAAAAGATGATCAAAGGTACAAATCAACATTTAAGTTCACAACTAAGCATTAATTCATCATCCAATGTTCACACAAAACATAAATGACCAATTTTAAGCTAAAGGGGGGCTTAGTAACTTACCTCAAAGGAATCCAAACTCAACCAAATCAACTTCTAATGAGCTTCCCACGAACCTAGCGACGATCTAGACATTTGGTACAACACGAACAATGAGAGGAAATGGGGGGAAGATGAATGAAATGAAGAGAGAAGGAAGAAGAGAGTTTTACCTTCAATGCCCAAGGAGAGAGAGAGAAATTTCTGAGAATGAGGAGTGATTGAGGGAGGGAGGTAAGGTGAGGTGAGGGAGAAGGTGAATAATTCAAAAACTTACACTCAGCCCCCTCCACTACTACTTACACCAAAAACTAATACTTCCTACTACCAATTAAGACCCAACAATTCTATACTAGCACAAAATCAATTAAATGCTAGGCATAAAGTATTATAACACACAAAATGCACACCTAAACTTTTAATTAAATAAATACTTAAATGAACAGTTAAGCAAGTAAACAAACAAATAAATAATTATTTATACAAAAAAATAGAGACGGGGTTTTGGGTCGTGACATTCACTCCCCCTTAAAGAAAATTCGACCCGAATTTTAACACTTACCAGGATTTCGAACAACCACGGATATTTCCGTTCCATCTCATCCCGCAATTCCCAAGTCGACTCCTCAACTTCGTGATTCCTCCATACCACTCTAACTAGGGCAATGCTCTTGTTTCTCAACTCTTGCACCTTGGTATCAATCACTCGAATTGGTTTCTCCTCATAAGACATATTCGGTTCAATATCTTCCGGTACTTCTGACAACACATGAGACGGATCATACACATATTTACGAAGCGCTGAAACATGAAATACATTATGAAATCGGCCCAAAGAAGGCGGTAACGCAAGACGATAAGCAAGATTCCCAACTCTATCTAATATCTCGAAAGGCCCAATAAACCTTGGAGAAAGCTTTCCCTTCTTACCAAACCTTCGGATTCCCACCTTCGGAGAGACTTTCAAAAACACGAAGTCACCCGACTGAAACTCGAGATCTCGCCTCCGGTGGTCGGCATAGTTCTTATCTCTACTTTGAGCGGTGATTAGACGATTTCGAATAAGCTTTACCTTTTCTACCGAATCATTAACCAAATCGACACCCCAAATCTTAGCTTCCCCGACTTCATCCCAACAAATAGGAGACCGACACTTCCTACCATACAAAGCTTCGTAAGGAGCCATCTCGATACTCGATTGAAAACTGTTGTTATAAGCAAACTCCACTAAAGGTAAATGAGTATCCCAAGAATCATCGAAGTCGATCGAACAAGCCCGTAACATGTCTTCAAGAATCTGAATCGTTCTCTCCGATTGACCATCGGTTTGTGGATGAAAAGCCGTGCTAAACCTCAATTCAGAACCCAAAGCCTTCTGAAACGCCTGCCAAAACCGAGATGTAAATCTAGGATCCCGATCAGAAACAATACTAACTGGAACCCCATGCAATCTCACGATCTCGTTGATATACAAAGTCGCAAGCCTTTCCATTGAATAGCTAATCTCGATGGGTAGAAAATGAGAAGACTTCGTCAATCTGTCAACAACCACCCAAACGGCATCGTGCCTCCTCCTCGTACGCGGTAATCCGGACACAAAGTCCATCGTCACATGTTCCCATTTCCATTCCGGTATCTCAAGAGGTTGAAGTAACCCCGCGGGTCTTTGATGCTCCGCTTTAACCTGTTGGCAAGTCAAACACTTCGATACGTAATCCGCTATTTCCCGCTTCATGCCACTCCACCAGAAATGCTGTTTCAAATCCCGATACATTTTGGTACTCCCGGGGTGAATAGTATACTTCGACTTGTGGCCCTCATCCAGAACTTGGCGCTTTACTCCTCTCACATTGGGAACACACAAACGACCTCTATAACTCAAAACCCCTTCAGAACTAAGAGAAAACTCTTCGAACTTTTTGTCCCCAATCTTACTCGAAATCTTCATCAACTCGGGATCATCCTTCTGAGCATCCTTAATTTGTTGGATAAAGGCAGGTAATACCCTAATGTTCGCAAAGATATCCCATGCTTGGACTCATAAGGATCCCAATCTCGAACATCTTCCAACATTTTCCATTCACGCACCATCAATGAAGCTACATAGGATTTCCGACTAATGGCATCAGCGACCACATTTGCTTTACCCGGATGATAAGAAATGGTGCAATCAAAATCCTTCAACAATTCCATCCATCTGCGCTGTCTATTGTTCAACTCCTTTTGCGAGAAGAGATACTTCAGACTTTGGTGATCGGTAAAAATCTCAAACTTTGCCCCATATAAATAATGCTTCCACTTGTGCAACGCAAAGACAATAGCCGCAAGTTCCATGTCATGGGTAGGATAATTCTGCTCACTCGGAGTCAACTTCCTTGAAGCATACGCAATCACTTTCCCATTTTGCATTAAAACGCAACCGAGGCCTTCTTTAGAAGCATCACTAAAAATAACCAATTCATCTTTCCCATTTGGACCCTAAATTGTCATTTCCCCAAAAACACTATAACACCTTTTAACTACAGCACCAAGGTTTATTGATCAAGAATACGACAACATTGTAAAAGAAGAGAAACCAAATGCTCAAATTCTGACTTTTCCCAAACTCAAAATTAGAGCTTCAATTTCATAATTAGATAATTAGATATTTCAATTTAGGGCTTCAAGATTGAATTTCTAATTTGAGATTGAAGCCCTAAATTTAAAATCACTGAAAGTTGAGGGATAAATTATTTACCTTCAGTCTTCACGAATCACAGCCTTGGCAAGTCTTCACGAATCACAGCCTTGGCAAGGAGCAGCAGGACGATGGCGCTAGTGTTTTGGAGATGGCGATGTCGAACATAGAGATGGTGAGAACGAAGCGGGGCGTATGGTCGTTTGACGACGAAGAGTAACTGGAATGGAAAAAGGCGATGCCCGGCAACTAGCTTGGACTGAAAAAATGGGGGCCCTTTAATAATTTTGGGCCATGTGCCGTTGCACAGGATGCACGGGTTGATCGCCGGCCCTGGGTTCACACTCATGTTCTCGTTTAAGGTAACTTAGGACTATAATTCTGGCTCCATCCAAACGAGACTTATATTTTGTACATAAACAAGTGCGTTTATAAGGCTACGATGACAATATTTACGGCCGTATAGGTTAGGGAACTTGTCCCCTAAAGCTGTGTTTGGATACAATTTTTCCTTCAGCCTTCTGACTAGTTTTTTTTTTTTTTTTTTTTTTAAAGACATTCATATTGGGTCAGTTTCTTCTTTAAAAGAGCAAATGACAAATAAGGGTATAAAGTTTGGGGGTACTTCATGGAAAGGGGTTTGATGTTCTAAAACTCGCAAATACACAAGTTGACAAAAACTTGCAATTAAATGTTTTTTTTACAAAAATATTACTACCTCTGTCCCTAAATGAGTGTCCAAATTTCATTTTAAGGGACACTGAAAATCTCAACTTTATGTACAATTTGCTAGCAAATATTCATATATAATCTTGTAATCTCCTTTCCAAACATTTAGTTTTGCACGTATAAAGAGACCGGTGAAAAAAATTTCGAAAAAAAACATTTAGGGACAAAGTTATGTTCAAAAAAGACATTCATTTTGGGACAAAGATTTTTTAAAAATGGACACTCATTTAGGGACAGGGATAGAGGGAGTAGATTTTTCAGTTAAATCAACGTTGTGGACTTAACTGAAACTATTGCTACTCCTAAAAGGGTAAACCAATTTTCGCTTTAAAATAATAATTTGAATAAAATATTTCACTAAACTAGTTTCCTTCTTTGAAAATAATTCACTAATTTTTTCTTTTTTTAAAATTATATTGCACAAATCTAATCAACCTCATCAATATTATCCTTAAAATATTTCATTAATTTAGTGAAAATATTTTTACTGAAAAAAATTATTTCACTAAACTTGTTGTTTTTTAGGAGAAAATTCTTTCACAAAAATTATAATAATTACTGTATTTTTGTTTTGTAAAAATGTTTTTTTCAATTTTATCTTATTTTGAAATTTATACCCCAACCTCTCTCTTCAGTAAACCCAAGCTATACATGCCTCGTAACCATAAAAAAAAAAAAAAGAAAGAGATACATGATAATGAGTTACAGTCTTAGCAGTTGTCTGAATCGTGATATGAACAATAGTTTGAACCACAGTCTAGACTACAATTTAGATCACAATTTGAACAATAGTACGGGTGTCAAATTGACGTTGGAGCCATAGTACGAGGGGCAGAAAAGCAGTTTACTTGATTTGGAACAAGCTCAAGAAATTCTAGTAAGGTATGAAGGGGGAGAGAGAGGCATGATAAATTCATACCATACTATATGAAAGTTTTCGATTTCTTAATGTACTATTGTTTAAATTTAAACACATTACCACAATAATTTGAAGCACTCCTGCCACTCCATATGTATTACCGAGCACAAATTTCCCACACAGTTTTTATCAGTCTATAAAACATGGTCATCATCAAATAACATCGTACGAACAAACAAACTCCAAGAAGCAGAAAATTTAAAAGCAGTAGAAACTAGAAAAGCAGGCCAAAGTAACCAAAACCAAATTATGATTAGAAATAATTTGAAATAAATAAGAAAGACTTACTACTGAATTAAATAAAATTGTATACTCCCTCCGTCTCATTTTAAGAGTCAAAAAATGGGTGGATTCAAGAATTAAGGAAAATATGATGTGTTGTGAGTGTTGATTAGGGATGGCAACGGGTCGGATACGGTCCGGATATCGCAAAACCCGTATTCGACCCGAAGCCACCTAGACCGTATCCGTATCCGTCCGTATCCGGCTAGCGGTAAATCCGTATCCGTCCGAAGATCCGCCTTTTTTTTTTTTTGAATAACAAATTCAAATTTCAAAAAAAAAAAAAAAAACAAAAAAAGGAATTGACAAATTGCCAAACGGTCGGATACGGGCCGGATACGGTCGGATACGGATACGGATCGGATACGGACGGATCTTTGGCGAAGTCCGAACCCGTATCCGAACCCGCCGGATTTTTAAAATCTATTACCAAACCCACCCATCCCCGGACGGATTGTCTCGGATACGGATCGGATTCGGTCAAATTGCCATCCCTAGTGTTGATAGTTGAGTATGAGAGAGAAAGTGAGGTATGGAAGAGTTAGTGGATAATTGTTGTAATTATGACATGTAGAACCTATTTTCCATTTTAGGATTTTGACTCTTAAAATGTGACGTCATTTTAAGAGAATTTTGACTCTTAAAATGGGACGGAGGGAGTATGCTATATTAATGAATGAAACAATAAAAAAAAAAAAAGGGAAAAAAAAAACTTGTAAAAAGTATCCCAAGTCTATTTTTTTACAACTCATCAGAATCATCTTCATCTTCAAAACCAGTTGAACCACCCTTATTTTCATAAGCCTTCTTGATAATAGGATTAAACACACCCTCCAACTCCTTCATCTTCTCCTCAAACTCTTCTTTCTCCGCGCCCAAATTTTCTTCAAACCATTCAAACGACTCTTCCAACACCCTCTTCACCTCCTCCTTATCGTCCTCATCGATCTTGTCACCGAGCTCATCGACACTATTCTTTACATTATGCATATACGCCTCGAGTTTGTTCTTCGAATCAATCTTTTCTTTCGCCTTTCTATCCTCCTCTGCAAACTCCTCTGCTTCCCTCACCTTCTCCTCTATCTCCTCTTGACTCAAACGACCCTTCTCGTTACTTATTGTGATTGATTGTGTCTTCTTTCCCGCTTTATCTTCTGCTGTTACGTGTAGGATCCCGTTAACATCAATGTCGAATGTGACCTCAATTTGTGGGACCCCCCTTGGAGCTGGCGCTATGCCCGACAGATCAAATTTCCCTAGTTCGTGACAATCTTTCGTTAAGCTCCTTTCACCTTCATAGACCTACAAGTTTTTTCAGTCAAAGATTAGACTAAAAGGGTTTGAAAGAAAGAAAAAAAACGCGAAAAGAATTCATTTTTATCAAAAATGCGTACCTTGATCGACACTGTGGTTTGCTTATCTTGATAAGTAGTGAAAATTTGAGACTTCTTGGTTGGTATGGCCGTGTTTCGTGGGATCAGTTTCGTCATAACTCCACCAGCTGTCTCGATTCCTAGACTCAACGCAGCCGCATCAATCACAAGTATATCTGCAGAAAAAATGAACATGCATAAGTTAATTTACTAAAAGAAATCAAGATGCGACATTTATTATGGGAGGGAAGGAGTATAATTTTACCTTTAGTTTCATCTCCTCCGTCCCCTCCAATGATTGCGCCTTGAACTGCAGCACCATACGCGACAGATTCATCAGGGTTAATACTCTTGCTCGGCTCCTTCCCATCAAAGAAATCCTTCAACAATTGTTGAACTTTAGGAATCCGAGTACTCCCCCCTACGAGCACAATCTCATCAATATCCGTCTTCTTCAACCTCGCATCATCCATAGCCTTCTTGACAGGGACCATCGTCCTCTTAAACAAATCCATGTTCAATTCCTCAAACCTAGCCCGAGTCAACGTTTCGGAAAAGTCAACACCATCATAAAGCGACTCGATCTCCACCCTAACTTGGTGTTGACTACTCAAAGCCCTTTTAGCTCTCTCACACTCTTTTCTGAGCTTTCCAAGTGCTCGATTGTCTTTGCTAATGTCTTTGTTGTATTTCTTTTTTATCAACTTGACAAAGTAATCCATTAGCCTGTGGTCAAAGTCTTCTCCTCCCAAATGGGTGTCTCCGTTTGTCGAAAGAACCTCGAAAACGCCATTATCGATGCTCAAAATGCTTACATCAAAAGTACCACCTCCAAGGTCGAAAACCAAAACATTTCTTTCGCCTTTCTTTGTGTTTAAGCCATAAGCAATGGCTGCTGCAGTTGGCTCGTTTATTATACGAACCACATTCAGCCCTGCTATCGTCCCTGCATCCTTTGTTGCCTGCCTTTGCGCATCATTAAAGTACGCTATACATACAAAAAAAAACACAGAATCATTAAAATTATCAAATTATAAACAGGTATAGAAAAACATGGTTAGAATTAAGGTCTGAATGGGGTTGTACCTGGAACTGTGACAACGGCGTCTTTGATTTTCTGTCCTAAATAAGATTCAGCGGTTTCCTTCATCTTGACCAACACCATGGCACTGATTTCTTCAGGGCTAAAAACCTTAGTCTCACCATCTTTAATCTTGACTTCAACGTAAGGCTTTCCGTCCTTGTTCACAATCTTATAAGGTAACATCTTCATATCTCTCTGTACTTCTTTATCATCAAACCTACAAAGTGAGACAAATCAATATAAAATCTAACTCTAAATCAAAGACGCACCGATACGAACTCAATGAAATTGATCCAAAACATATGGGAATCAACAAAGACAGACTGATATGAACTGCTACCTCTGTACTAAAACAAATGTCCGGAAAAATAATTCAAATTTACTCCTCAAAAGTTTTCAAATTTATTCTTGACAGAGAGAAAATTTGAAAGTTTTTCGGACATTCATTTTGGAACGGAGGGAGAAACTTATTCATCAGATTACAAACATAATGTATGAAAGATCAGCATTATACTGAACTACAAAAACAGAGTTACAAATAATTAGAAAAAAGTGAGGATCAGGGAGACTTACTTTCTTCCAAGAAGCCTCTTGACATCAAAGATGGTACGTTCAGCGTTGAGAGCCGCTTGATTCTTTGCAGCTTCCCCGACCAACCGTTCATTATCCGTAAACGAAACCCATGATGGCATGATCCTGTTTCCTTGATCATTGGCTATAATCTCAATGTGCCCGTTCTTATAAACACCCACACAAGAATAAGTTGTTCCAAGATCAATTCCTATCACCGGTCCTCCCTTGTTGCTGTTGTTATGATCAGTCTCGCCCGATATCGAAATCCCCACCAGAAAGCCTGCAAAATACAACAAAAAGATGATATTTTTTTAGAATTGTAATCGAAAAAAGATTCAATGAACATGAAAAAAGAAAAGATTTTTGTCATTTAATATTACCTGAGAAAAGGAGGAAAAAGAAGAACAAAGACATGTTGGCCAAGTTCTTTAACGCCTTTGTTGTTGCTGTAGGCAGAGAGTTTCTTGATTTTGATTTTACGTGGAGAGAGAGAGTGAGAGGAGGGTTTGGGTATTTATAGGTTATTGATCGTTCAAATCCTTGAAGAAGAGGGAAAAGTGTGTTTGAGTAATCTAAACCAATTAGAGATCGACACGTATGCATTATTTGTTGTTTGAAAATAAAAGAGTCCAGATTATTATTATGGGTTAATTGCAATTTAGACCTTGAAGTACCATAGCACCCTTCCAAGCGAACCCTGATATGTTTTTTTTTGTCAAATCAAGTCTTGATGATTTAAAAACTCGCCAAATAAGGCCTTTTTGACAGAATTCGTTAAAAACTCAGTTAAAAAGCATGTGCCATGCACGTGACTAACAGAATTGGGTAGTTTGAATTGCGATTAAGTTTGAAGGGGTTATAAATGACATCTTAAAAAAACAAGGGATGGAAAAAAAAAAAAAAAAAAAAAAAAACCTATATCCCACCTGCTTCCTCTTCCGTCACACACACACACACACACACTCTCTCTCCCTCACCACTCCCGTCTCCAACCCCTCTCTATCCATCGCCGTACCCACCGCCGCCCTTAATCGCCGACCCATATCACTCTCTTCCCCGTTAACTCTCCTCCTCTTCGACAAAACCCCTAACCGACCACCCGTCTTCACCATCTCCGGCGAATCTCCCTAGGCCTGCCTCTTTTCTCCTCGCCATACCCAGTGCCCCAACAACTCCGACCAGTCTCTCCTCTCTGCGCCATACTCGAAGTCATCGACCTCCTCGTCGGCATCCTAGTCCAGCAGCATCCGTCCCATCTCCCGATGTGCACCTTCCTCCGGTTCCAGGCCTCAATTGCCACGAATCTTGATTTAGGCTTCAAAGATGGGTTACGATTCTCCCAATTCGTGCACTGATGAAAAAGGGATCTTGATTTCTCTTTCTTCCCTCCTCAAACCATTATTCCCTGATTCTATTTTCTCCCCCAAAATCTTGATTTTTTTAATTTTGATTTTTGAAGTTTCCATTTTTGATTTCTGGTTTGCTTGTGTGTATAATCTGTGTGTGTTCATGTGGCGGTGTTTGGCATGGCTCTAGGTGGTGGCGGTGCGGTGGCCGGTGGTAGTAATGGTGGAGAGAATGGTGATGATAATTTGGTTGAAATATAAAATTTGTATTTTGAATTTCATTAACAAATTTGACTGTACTAAAATTTTATATTTGGACAGTTTTTAGGTAAATGATTAGTGCTTAATCATAAATGTTAAATCTCTTAATTCAATTTCATTATCACTTTTCACAATATAATACTATTATTCCTTAATCCCCGTGTCGGAAGAGAAAATCCTAATTCAGATGGGACGGAAGGAGTAATGCTTATACGTACCGGTCTATCAAACGAGCCGAAAAAAAATAAGTTAATAGCCAAATAAAAATTATTTTGAGATAAAATATATAAATAGTGAATGCTCGAAAAGAAAATTTATTGGTTTAACAAAAACAAAAAATAGTTTTTTAAAACAAAAAATTCAAAATTTGGTAAACTTTTTTTTTTTTTTGAAGGTAAATTAAATCCATTCACATAAAAGTTAAAAGATGGTACTCCACATAGATCGGAGCCTCATCCGGTACAATATTTGCAAACCGATTAATATACATAATACAGAAACACCCTAGATCAAATCTTCATTGAATGTTCTTTTGCACCATGACTTGAAACGCACAAATGATCCTCAAAGAATAACTTGGACACTGCCTAATACTGGCATTCACAATATCTCTACAGGAGTATAATTTGGCGTTGATGAAAGTAATGATAATAAAGTTATATTGTATGGTTTTATTTAATATTTTGAAATAAATTTTTTGATAATTGTTTTGATTTCAGCCCTGTTAAGTTTGAAATTTTCATTAAGCCCCTTAAATAAAATATCAACTTCAAACTACCCAATTCCGTTAGTCACGTGCATGGCACATGCTTTTTAACTGAGTTTTTAACGAATTCCGTCAAAAAGGCCTTATTTGGCGAGTTTTTAAATCATCAAGACCTGATTTGACAAAAAAAAACATATCAGGGTTCGCTTGGAAAGAGTCAGTCAGCACTATTATTGCCGCTAGCTAATTTCTTTCCAACCCAAATTGGGTTTGGCTAATTCTCTTTCGGCTACAATTAAATCAACCGAGAAGAATACAATTAAGCAACGGATTTTTATAGGCCTAATTGTAGCCTTCATGGCCATTTGATGTAGCCTAAAGGCAATTTATCTATCATTAATAAAAAAAACTCAATTAAAAAAAATAAAAAAATAAGCAGCGGATTTGGAATCAAATTTAGGGGTTGCATGATCGATCTGAAGAGGTAACCTCAAAATGGTGGGTATGAAGCACATTTAATTTTTAATCTTTTTAACTTGCACTCCATCCGTCCCGGACTAAGGTCTTTAGTTTGACTTTACACGGAGATTAAGAAAAAATAAAATGTTGTGTGAGTATGAAAAGTAAAGTTGGAGAGAGAAAGTGGGCAGAAAGTGTTGGAAAAAGTGTGGTTTTGAAGGAAATTATAAGGAATTTCCATAAGGGTAATTTTGTCCAATGACAAAATTGATTATGGGTTTGTGTTCTACTCCATGAGAAGAAGAAATCAAGTATTTATTTGTCCAAAATGGTTATTGGATGAATGAGATATGAATGCTCAAAGTAAGTGGGTTGATAAGGGAAAATGTGGTTATCCCACATTGGAAGGAAAATGAACTTGTTGCTAGCATATATACTTGAACACAAGAGTAGTGTTCAAGATTATGTAGCATAGAGTCTCTCTCTCGCGCGCAGGGGGGGTGCAAATCAAGTTCCAATTTGGCTTGCGAGTTGCGTACTCGTGCATGTGCGCGTCCTGCGGACACGAATGTAGCACCGAATTTGCCTTCCTAGACAAGCCCACCTTTTGTTAAATTTTTTGATTTTGTGAATCAAAAATTAATGAGCAGTTTTGATTTCAAACGAGTGTAACTGTCAAGTCTGTCTTAATTTCGTATTAAGTGACAGAAATAAAAACTGATCAAACCTAAATTAATTGTGTTTAATTTCGGGTTAATGGCTGATATCAGTTTTGATTCATGCCTTTTCACAGCTTCAAAAGGGAGAGCTCACAGCTATTTTTGAGACACACTGAAACAGATCCTCTGCTATCTCTCTTGGTTGCATATTGTTTCACATTTTCTTTTGGCCTCCTTGCATAATACGAAAAGGTGATAATGTCCAAACACATTTCAACTCGTCGGGAAACTTAGGTGCAAAGTACCCCCGGTCCGCACGTTATATCCTGGGAGACTAGCGTTCCAAGCAAACTCAAGCACAAGTGGTGAGGGGACGAATAAGTCTTAAGGAGACAGTTGTTGGAACAATTTTACTCCCTGAATGCCACACTCACTTTAGAATAGGATTGAGGAAGAGATGAAGCGGAAGCGTTAAGAACAAATACCTGTTGAATCCATTATGAAGTAGGGAGAAATGAAGATGAAGAACAAGTAGGAGAATGATCTTCTAAATGATGAATGTCTTTCCTCTTTTTTTTCTTTAACACTTAATGAAGATTTATGGAGAGAGTACTAATGAAAAATGGAGTAGTCTTAAGGGTTGATGGAATGCCCTTTATATAGTAGACTTGGTGACATTTCATTTAGGGACCACACCCTTTCAAGATTTATGATAATAAATTACCCTTTTGCCCATCACAATTAGGTAATATATATCCAGGAATTCTACACATTTTATTATCAACTATACTTTATAATTTAATATTATAATCATAACTTTATGAATGGAAGTCTAAATGACTTGTGTTGCAAGCCATGTCCTTACAATCTCCCACTTGGGTTGCAAAACAAAGTCCTTCCTTTAATTTATGATCATAACATAAATGACAACCCTTATGTGCGCACTTTATTGTCATTTATAACAATCTCGTCCATTAGCCATACAAGTATAGGACTAAAGGGGCAGTCGTTGTAATTGATTCGCAACTAAACCCACAATAATCACGTATACAAATCCAACTAAATGACATAGATCAAAAGTATAGATGTGTAGCATGGAATCATAATGAATATATACATATTCTTCCAACTAGTCCAACTTAACCAAATGAGATCAAAACTTTAAATAATAGAACAACTAATGAAAGAACAACACAAACTCCCACTATACTAAATGTTATCAAAAGTTGTTACACCCATATGAGCAACATGCTCGTGAAACACTGAAGATGATAACCTTTTCATAAATGGATCCTTTAAATAGAGTTTGTTTCTATAAGTTGTATCCCTTTCGTTCATTTTGTACTCTTTTCTTTATAACAAGATAATTAATGTCTAAATCCATAAACTCTTGTTAGAGTACAGAACTGCTACCTGATAGTCATTTCTTAATTGGTCTTTCGACACTTGTTTTGACAAATTACAGTCCATTAAAACTTATGCAGCCATATATTTAACTAATGTCGGAATACCTAATGATCTCAAGATGATCCGACTTTAAAACATAGGCATGTAGTTCTTTAGTGGTTTTGTAAATACTTCTATCATTCTTTTGGCTGCTACTTAATGTTCTTTCCGTATTGCTTTGGTATTGACAAAGCATCCCAACATTAAATGTAAGATTTACGTATACATTAAGCTTCCTACTGCTGATGCAAAGAGGGAATTTTCCATATACTTGGATTTAAAATTTACCTTTAGGACACTGTTTGAGACTAAGAATGTCTCCTTTAAAATTAGGGGTGTCATGTGGTTTACATTTTTGCATGCTAAACCTTTTGTAATACATTTCCATATGGCCTTTTGTGATAATCCTAAAACATTTCGTGAGCGATCACGGTGAATTTGGATTCTTAATACAAAGATGCCTTACCAAGATTTTTCATTTCAAATAAGAAATTTCTTAGTTTCCTTAATAAGGTTCATATCATTACTAGCAAGCAAAATATCATCCACATATAAGACCAAAATTATAAATTTACTCCCACTAAACTTATGGTATACTTAATATTTACCAAGATTAATTTCAAAACAAATGAAAGAATAACTTGGTTAAATTCTAAATACCATTAATGAGAAGTTTTACTTAAGTTCATAAATGAATTTCTCCATATAGATAGTTTCCTTAATGTCTCCATTAAGAAAAGTTTTCTCTAATATCCATTTAATGAAGCTTAAGATCAAAGGTGCTACTAGTGCCATAATGATCCTAAGGAGCTTTTAGAAGATACCGGAAAAGTGTTTCTTTCTTTATAATCAATACCTTTCTTATGAGTTAAAATCTTTAGCAACTGGATGGGCTTTATATCTTTCAACATTACTTTGTGAATCCTTTTAGGTCTTAGAGACCCATTTATAGGTTTCACATCCTTATGTAATGAAATAAGATCCCAAACGTTGTCATCTTTCAAAAGATTGTAACTCTTTATTAATGGCATTAATCTTCTTATGAGAATTAGGACTATTGATGGTTTTATGGAAGATAAATAGATTATCTCCCACTATACCTAAGTGTCCCTTATTCTCGACAAGATACACTTAATGAATAGCCGGAATTGCATTCCTTCTTACTCTATTTGATCTCTATAAGGGCACCGGTTCTTACTAATTTTGAGGTTGTTGAATTTCCTTATAGGGAAATCATATTTATTTTGAATTATATGTTCTTCTTGAATGTCAAGTTCAAAACTTGATATCTAATTGGAACTATGGGAAGTGGTATATAAATGGATTTCATATAAATGAATTCCTCTTCCTTTTCAAATTCAAAATATTACTCCAAATTCTCCCACTAAATTCAACATCCTTAAAAGAACCTAGCATTTCTCGTTTTTCAAAACGTTCTAACTTTCGGGTTGTAAAATTTATATATCCCCTAGTTTTCTCGGCTTACCCCATGAATAACTACTAATAATCTTACGTCTAACTTTCCCTTAGTAGACTTATAAAGTCTATCCATATGCTAGACAACCCCATAAATGAATATGATTTAAGGACGAATAAGGAACGCGTCCTTAAATCATTAAGGGTTTATATTAGTAGCCGTAGAGGGAGCTTTAATGAGAATAAAGGTTGCGGTTTTAACGTATCGCCCATAATGAGTGAGGTAAGAGAAGTATAAAACATACTTATTACCATATCCTTAAGGATTTCAATATGTCTCTATTACAATATTCATGCTAGGCGTACCCGGCTCAATGTAGAGAGAGACAATCCCACACTCTTTCAAAATAGCGAGTAAAAAGGACCTAGACGTTGTTCCTTTTAACAATCATTCCAAAGATGTATACACCATCATGAATGACCCTAATGTTCTTGATAGTCTTCAAAGTTGATTTCCAACTTTGTCTTTATAAGACTTTTGCAACGTCCAAACTCAATATTTTATGAAGCAAATAAATGTATTCAAACTAAGAGTTTAGTCATTTTGAACATAATAACTACTGTTGACCTTTTCCATGAAGGAATAATTAATGGCCTACAAATATCCGAATGCATTAGTTCATTGAGACACTTGATGCTCTCGAGAATACTACAATGTTTGTAAATTTACTTTAAGGCATTTAATGCAAAAGTATTTTCCAATTTATCAAGTTTGTTTAAGATTTCTTTTAACATAAGCTTATCAATTTTCCTCTTGGAAATATGACCCAAATGCCTATGTCTTAATGAAATAAAATTTACTTGATAACTTTTGCTTTCTAGTTTTGATTTCATCATTAAGGGACACATTTATTGTTTGAATAATGTCAAGTAAATAAAGAACACTTGACAAAGTACTAGTACCAACAACCTTGGAATTTAAAATAAAGGTCACAAAAAATGAACAAAATAACCTTCTTTATTCAATATTGTGATATATATATTAAATTCCGTTCAAATGATGGTACAATGAATGTATTAATACAAATAATACTTAGTACTTTAACAATAACCTAAAGGATCCTTATGCCTATAACTTCAACCGGATTCCTAGTTTCCATATAGATGAATTTCTTCATCTTTACTTAGGTCTTCGGTAATTTAGGCAATCCTACTTAAACATCTTTATGTGAGTGGTCGCACCAAAATCCAATCACCATGTATATGTAGGAATTGAAACCAAATTAGCCTCAATACAATACAAACAAGACCAAATGATATACCTTTCACGCCAAGCGTGATACTTAGGGTAATCGAACTTCATATTAGTAAGGTCCTTGCAAAAGAAGCATTTCTTTATGATCATTAGATGATCCTTTAGACTTCTCATTACTTGCAACCACAGTTTCTTTCCCTCTTCTCTTGTCCCATGAGAAAAGATAGATGCTAAATGAACACATTTAGTTCTAAATCACTTTTAACCTATCTTCCTCTTGTATCATAAGTGAAAATAATTCATTAATATTTCACTTATCATTTGACAATTATAGGTCACCTCAAAGTGACCAAACTGAGAAGGAAGAAAGATCAAAACTAAAAGCATAAGAATATCTTTGGATATCCCGGACTTAAGTGCTTTTAGTTTTGTCGATAGGTGATCTCTTTCTAAATGTACTCCCTTAAATTTCCGGTACCCTTATTCCTTAAGAAAACAAGCTTCTTTAAGGGTATCAAGGAACGTTTCAGCATCAACATCCTCGGAGACTCTATCCAAAATGTCTCCGGGACAACATTATTTATTATCATTAGGCTCACGCGGTTAGATTATTTTCACTTCTCAGTACTTAAGCAATAAGAAGAGAAAACGAATCCCTTAATGCGAGTTCTAGGTCCATATAGCCTAAGATCATAATCATTTTATTTTTCCAAGTTTTAAAAATTAGTTCCATTAAGCATCGATAAAGTACTTATAGCAGTAATTACGGACGAAGCAATAAGTAAATCTGTTGGGTTTTGAGAACAAAAAAGAATGAGAACAAAACATGAATAAGAAACTACAAAATGAAAAATGATTAATTATATCAACGAAATCCATCAATAAGATAATCAACATGACATCAAAACTAATCTTTGGATTGCGAGTTGACTCATAAATGATTGCCTTAGGTAACAAGCAATTTGAACTTATATTTTAATAAATACTTAATCTTCCTTTGGGCCGACATAAGTACCTAAGAAAATATCCTAATGTTCATTTTATTTGTTACCACATGAATGCCTAAGTTTAGTCAAATGTCAAGATCTTCTTTGGAAAATTCATGTCATTCACATATTAACTTAAACATTTAACACTTTAATAATTTTGCATTTAAATAACGTTAATCACTTAGGTGATAATATTATTTAAATAATGAATAAAATTATTTAAGCATATAATTAATCAGGGCTTTAAGGTTTGAAAAATGAATGTTTTTTGTTCAAGAGAAAACAACAAAATAATGCAGAACTTGATTTTCTTTCGACATACTTAGCACGACCGTGCCAAACAAAGGGCACGACCGTGCCATAATATGGGAAAAAACAAATTTTCACGGTGCAGATGGCACGACCGTGCCAAAATAATAGACACGACCGTGCCAAACGAAACGGTCCGACCGGTTTAAACAACACACCCGTCCGGACCAGCACCAATGAACACACCGGTTCAAGGTAATAGAGGCGCACGGCCGTGCCAAAACAAAGAGCACGACCGTGCCATATAATCTGCACTTCTGAATTTTTGTCTAAATTTTCCTCAAAATCAAATGAATTGCAAGTAGATCCGCATGGTATGTACTTAAAACATAAAACCATGTTATTTAGGATAATCTTGCTTTTTAAAATTAATGGAATCAAGTGAGTAGATCCACATGGTATGCACTTAAAACATAAAACCATGTTATGAAGGGATAATCTCACTTGAACCTTTTAATGAACAAAAACTTTCAAACCATTTTTCTTAATTTTAGATGAAGATCATCAGCACTCTATTAACGAATTAGAGTCCCTAATCGACATAAAAAACCTTATGATTCAACAGAGAAAATGAATCAAAGTGAAAGCACAAACTTTCCTAAAAAGAACTCAAACTTAAACCAAAGATGAGCGGGGCTCTGATACCAATTGTTGGAACAATTTTACTCCCTGAATGCCACACTCACTTTAGAATAGGATTGAGGAAGAGATGAAGCGGAAGCGTTAAGAACAAATACCTGTTGAATCCATTATGAAGTAGGGAGAAATGAAGATGAAGAACAAGTAGGAGAATGATCTTCTAAATGATGAATGTCTTTCCTCTTTTTTTTCTTTAACACTTAATGAAGATTTATGGAGAGAGTACTAATGAAAAATGGAGTAGTCTTAAGGGTTGATGGAATGCCCTTTATATAGTAGACTTGGTGACATTTCATTTAGGGACCACACCCTTTCAAGATTTATGATAATAAATTACCCTTTTGCCCATCACAATTAGGTAATATATATCCAGGAATTCTACACATTTTATTATCAACTATACTTTATAATTTAATATTATAATCATAACTTTATGAATGGAAGTCTAAATGACTTGTGTTGCAAGCCATGTCCTTACAACAGTGACTAGCATTGAGCTCGTGCAAACAACGATCAATTTTACTTTTCTGTATTTCCAGTTTATTTTCAATTTATTATTCTGTAATTGTTGTTCTTTCTGTTGTAAACCGCTAACAGAAAGTTTTTGTTGTGAGAATGATAAGTGGGTCCCATTATCTATTTAAGGCAAGTAAAAACCTTAGTCTGAGACACGGAAATGCTAAGCAATTTAAGGCAATTTTAAACTTTATAACATATAGTACTTGCTATAACTATGGCTTTCTGTGGTATGCATGTAACAAAGTGGATATTGTTATGCCTTTTTCCTAAATCTGTTCATGATGCCATCATCCATGTAATTCTCTGGAAAGTTTTGAATCAATATTGTTCATATAATTACCTTGTCCTAAAACAGAGAATTTGAACTTCATTATATATAGAGTTGGAACTTTACTTGAGCTCATCATAAAACATACCTCAGATAGGACTAGAATGAATTTCTGATATTTTTTTCCTCTATTATGTTTGAATATTCAGTTTGCGGATGACAGGTGATGAATCACAACCTCTCTTTGTGTAGCGGTAGCGATTATTCTTGCGTTGTATTGTGTAGAGATTTTAGTGCCTTTTTATCAATAAATTCTTTTTTGTTGCCTTTATAGTAGAAGAGCAATGCTAGGAGCATAAAATAAGTTGACAAATTTTAATACACAAACCGAGTTGGAAGTTACTGATTGATACTACTTAGTTAATGAGTATTGGAGCCTACAATACATCATCCAATCGATCATTACCAAATCAGTTTGTGCCTAGAATTTTGTAATTTTTGTTTTTGGATTTACTCGAATTTTAGAGTTAAAATAAAAAAAAGAGTGGTGTTATACACGCCCTTATTTCTAAAATAATTCTTTAAGAAATACTCAATCCTTTTTATTCCTAATATTTTCCTCTACTACAAACACTCTCTTTCTCCCATAACACCCTCTCATTTTTCTTATTCCCTCTCTAGCTATTTTACCTGAAAACCCGCCCCATCAATATTATCTCACATAATGTTCCTCCCCTTCATACTTTGTCACCTTTCCTTTTCCTTGCCTAAATTGTCCACCCTCCACCTCAATGATATCACACCCACTCCAGTCAACCATAGTCAAAATCCAAAGAGTTAAAACCTTGATAAAAAGAAACTAAGAAAGAGGGAGACATTTACCGGAAGGTTCGCCGACGGCTGAACAAAATCGGTGAAGATGGGTGTCGGCGGCTCGGCGCAGACGAGGACTGGATTGAAAGTGACGAGAGTGGGGTGAAATCAAAAACGCACATATATATTATTAATAGAACGACGTCGTTTCCAGCTTATCGGTTCGGTTCGGTTTCCACTATCGGTGCAAAACTAAGCATCCAAAACCGAACCGCTATTTTCGGTTTTATACTTTGCAGGAACCGGTCCAAACCAATAACTAATTGGACCGGTTTTTCGGTCCGGTTTTGGTTTTTTCGGTTTTTTTGCTCACCCCTATTGCAATGTGCCAATAATGACCTTTAAGTGACATTTTATATCCTGATATCTAACAAACACATACATGTCATACAAATGTACTTCCCAAAAATTACCATCCTGCAACCATCAGTTTAATGTTTTTAATTATGTATTAATGCCTATAGCACAACTTGGACTGAAATTCTTAACAAGCAGCACTAAGATACTTCTAACTCATACTCCCTCCATCCCATTTGGAACATACACTTTGATCTGGGCACGGAGGTTAAGGATAAGTGTTATAATAATGGTAGTGGAGTAGGTGTTGTATGATAAGTAAGGTAGGAGAGAGAAAGTGGGGTATGGAATAGCAAGTGGATAGTTATTGTGAGTATGACAAATGGGTCCCATTGTATAAATAAATATTATACAATGTCCATTTTGGGTAAGTGCAGTTTCTAATGGGACACCCAAAGGGTAAATATATGTAGTTTCTAATGACTCGTAGGGATCATAATGAGCACAGCAACATTGCAGACATATATTGTCATCAAAGCTGCTTCCCCTTCTTAGAAGTACATTAACAAGGTACCTTTTTTTTTTTTTTTCATACTCGAGTTAGTTGGCAGATGAACAGAAAAGTTAATTCAAGACTTTAGCTACTTGGTAGGATTCGTGAAGAGTGATAACCAGGGGGTTGACGAACAATACTATTTTCCAAATAGTAGTTGAACGGAATATATTGTGATAGGGTTTATGATATTTATACCTGGCAAGAGTTATACACGGAAAGATTCCTAACCCACGATTTTGGCTCGATCAATAGCAATTACCCAACAATATTGACATTTAGGGGTGTAAGTGGTTTGGTTCAAACCGCGGTTTGAGACCGAACCGAACCAAACCATGCGGTGTGGATTGGTTTTCAAGCACGAATGGTTCGGTTCGGTCTCAAATATTGACAAACCACTTGGTTCGGTTTGGTTTGTGGTTTGACCTCCCAAACCGCGGTTTGAAACCACCAAACCGAACCGCTTAACCAAACCACATAACATGAACTAATTATCCTAACCTCCCCTCCCCCCAATTTTGTATCTTATTTAAAAAAAAATCGTATATTTATTAGTATTTATTGTTGTACCAATAAAAAAAAAACATTACATAGACTAATTCTAACCCATATTTTGTATCTTATTCAAGTATTAATTTCATTATTTGTTATCTTAATTCGTGTACAAACATGTCAAAGAATTAACATAACTAAACCTGAGGCTGACCTTTCCTTCGGAAGATGGACTCATGCCTTGAAAATCAACCACCACGTGAGCACAGGTCAATATCGTACTATCCTTGTCTATTATGGTCCCAGAACCTATGCTCTTCCCTACGGTCAACCCATGAAAACCTACAAAACGGCTGGGCTTCAAGATTAAATTGCTGAGCAGATACATCAAACAACAGTTAATAAATATCTAGCATACCCTTTGGAACAGATAGATTAACAACAGCAGGACCAATTCTAGCAGCTGCATTTGCAATAGTATCCCTCCCCAAACATCCACAACAAGGTTTCGGAGAGCTGCCAACCTCTTCAAATGCATCTTTCTTTTCATTGGCTGTTGGGACTGAGCCAGGGCCAGAGAAAAATAGAGGACCGTTTCCTACAATAATAGAAGCAAAACGATGAAAACATGGTGAAACACAAACTTCAAAAATATAATAAAAATATAATTTGCGATGAGATGAAAAGTGCATACCAAATAATGAAGTGTCTAACGCAATAAATGAAGAATGGTGAAGAATCATTTCTTGCATAGTTCTCCATGGTGAAGATAACATGAAAAGAAATTGCTGAGAATCTGAGACACATATAGCAGTTCACCAAAAAAATGCAACGGTGTAATTAACGCCTGTTTAGTTGCAGATTAACAAACTACAATAATGGCAAACAAAATGTAACAATTTTTTCAGCTTATGATGTCTCTCAAGCTAAAGGGCGGCATGCCAAACTATTAGCTGGCGGCCTGGCGCTGAATTATATCCTCGCCTCAATTCCAAAAGATGATTCATAGATTTACTACCTAAATTCAACTCCAGCATTCTTTCAACTCAAAATTAGTACAAGACCCCATTTTCTTCCATCTTTCTACAACTTTTTTAGCAGATGAACAAGTAAAGTGAAGACAACTCACCAGAATCAGTTTTATAGTTTGAATAAACGATTCCCGATCCAGCTGCAGCAACGGCTATGGTGCTAATGAAGGATCTTTTGCTGGAGAATGGAATTTTTCTCTGCAAAATTAGGGATCATGAAATTCATAATCACTTTAACATAACATAATTTCTCTTATGCTTCTACAAAATGTTTCTTCACACGACGTGAGAATTGCAGAGTAATGCTTTGAAACCATCGTAATTGCAAGAACAAACACAGATAGAATTATGGAATTAATCTTAGAAGAAACAATAGAACACTTACCAGAAAATGTCTCGTGAACATTTTGATTTCGTCGTTTATCTTGATTTTTCTGTACCAACGAAAAACCCAAGCTAAATCCCAATCTGACATGAAATCCGCTCCCTGTGCTGGAGCTTTCCACAAGCATATTGAAGCCGGTGATGATCGACCACGGGCCGGACCGTCCGGGCAGGGCATGGAAACAGGCCGGCTGTTAAAGTATCTACTTTTGCCCAATAACTCGAACCGGCTTTTGCCTTTCATTTTCCTTTTAGAATAATATCAGGGGCACAAAAAGTTCACAAAATTCCACTCACAAAATCCTAGGTGTATTGATTTTACTGATGTTTTTAATTAGGATGTGGCGGGTTCACTATCGCTACAACCAATAAAATATCGTCACCTCATTGTGTGAACATGATTTTGTAACTTTGTTCTGTTCGCTTAGCATTGCTCTTCTTTTTAACTAGGACATGGTCGAACTCTTACGTACGAGTTGCACGTAGGGATGGCAATTTGACCGAATCCGATCCGTATCCGAGACAATCCGTCCGGGGATGGGTGGGTTTGGTAATAGATTTTAAAAATCCGGCGGGTTCGGATACGGGTTCGGACTTCGCCAAAGATCCGTCCGTATCCGACCCGTATCCGATCCGTATCCGTATCCGATCCGTATCCGTCCGTATCCGACCGTATCCGGCCCGTATCCGACCGTATCCAGCCCGTATCCTATATTAAGCTTGTTATTATTTTACCCTTGATTTCAATTTTTATTACAACCCTACCCTTTTATATATAATGTGTGAGTGTGCTGTGTGAGACTAAAATAATCACTATCACTCTCTATCAGTTTCCTACCTAGGTTTTCTTTCTATTCAAACACGCCGCCGACCAAGAGAGAGAGAGGGAGACGCGAGTCGCCGACGCCGAAGGACCTCAGCGACCGACGACCCATCTCCGGCCATCACAACGGATTCTCTTGCGCTCTACCCATTACTGCCGACAGAGAGAGAGAAGGCGACGCCGACAGGTCGACCGCCGACGCCGACGATTGAACCGAGCGACCGAGTCACCGCTCTGAGCGACTGCATCGACGCGATATGGGCGGATACACTCACGCACACAGTTCATCTCTGAAATTCAAAATTTGAGAAGGTAAGTAAACTAATTTCTCTTTTGCTTTCCCAAAATTGATTTCCATTTTTCTGTTACTATCGATTGAAATAGTTACATTTATTTTGTCCTGCTATGATTCATGATCCTGTTTTGTTTTGTTTTTTTTTTTTTTTTGTTTTTTTTTTGAAATTTGAATTTGTTATTCAAAAAAAAAAAAAAAAGCGGATCTTCGGACGGATACGGATTTACCGCTAGCCGGATACGGATACGGTCTAGGTAGCTTCGGGTCGGATACAGGTTTTGCGATATCCGGACCGTATCCGACCCGTTGCCATCCCTAGTTGCACATACACCCGAGTACACGTTCCTCAACGACTCTAGTGGGATACCAATGGGGAGGATTTATGACGAGTTTGATATTTCTCAAAGAGAAAATTTTGTGTGAAACGCGTTTTTATAAGAGAGGAAATGAGCTTGTCTCGCCCCATCTATTGGAGATAACCTATTTACTCTCTCAACAAATTACTCTTAGGATTAGAGATGGGGTAAGAAGAAGCGAGAGGCCCGAGTGTTAGCATGGGATGGACTGGGCCGGCAATGGACTATGTTGGAGGTTCCACCTTAAAACCAATTGGTGATAAGGGGAGTAACTCCTCAAGTCTATATACCGGTCCATGTTTCTCTCTTTAGAAGATGTGGGATAATTATCTCTTACACATCCCCTCACGTGTAGCCGGGCTTTGCCAAGGCTTACAACGTGGACTTGTTAATCGGGTGGCGCGGAGCAGAATCGTGGGCCGTTGGGCCTGCACGTGTCCCATGTAGAAGCAGAGGAAGTCAGGCCACCATAGATCGGTGGCTCTGATACCATCATAGAATTAGAGATGGGTTAAGAAGAAGCGAGAGGCCCGAGTGTTAGCATGGGCTGGACTGGGACGACAATGGACTATGTTAGAGGTTCCACCTTAAAACCAATTGGTGGTAAGGGGAGTAACTCCTCAAGTCTATATACCGGTCCATATTTCTCTCTTTAGAAGATGTGTGATAATTGTCTAACAAGCCCCCTCACGTGTAGGCGGGCTTTGCCAAGGCTTACAACGTGGACTTGTTAATCGGGTGGCGCGGAGCAAATCATGGGTCGTTGAGCCTGCACGTGTCCCATGTAGAAGCAGCGGAAGTCAGGCCACCATTGATCGGTGGCTCTGATACCATCTTAGAATTAGAGATGGGGTAAGAAGAAGCGAGAGGCCCGAGTGTTAGCATGGGCTGGACTGGGCCGGCAATGGACTAAAAAATACGTCTCATGTGTGGGACCATCTTACATGTTTCTTTCCTTTAATACACGAAGAAACGTAAAATATGAGTAATATATAAAAAAGGGCAGCCCGGTGCACAAGGCATCCCCGTATAGCGAGGGTCCGGGTAAGGGTCCCCACCACAAGGGTGAAATGTAGGCAAACCTTACCTTGCATTGCAAGAGGCTGCTTCCAGGACTTGAACCCGTGACCTTCAGGTCACACGGCAACACCTTAACCGGTGTACCAAGGCTCCCCTTCAAAATATGAGTAATATATAAATATATAAAATTATTAATACGTAGTAAAATTATTAAAAAAAAAAACAAAAAACAAAAAAAACAAACTACTCCGTATATATTAAGTGATTCGGGTCAAATGGGCCAGATTAAAAAATACCTCCTCATTAGGAGCGGGTTAGGAACAAGTTCGGATTGTTTACCATCCCAAGAGAAAGAGCCATATCAAAATGTTACGGACAATGCTAGGAGCATAAAAAAATCATACAAAATGATGTATCGATATTTTATTGATTGTGGACCCAGCACATTCTAATAAAAAACACCAATAAAATTTGACACATCATTTTGAAGCCACATTTTGTAGCCTTTTTTGTGACTTTAATATTTACCCAAATGTTACGATTGAAATTCCAAAAAATAGGTTTTTTAAAAAATAATTACCAAAACAACAACCCTAAAAACTTATTTACAAAAATAGCATGTTTTGGTAAAACCGGAAGTGGGAGTGCCGGTTTTAGGGTTGAATCCGGAAGTCCCACTTCCGGTTTTGACCCTTTTATTTTTAATTTTTTTTTTTTTGCGAAATCTGATATTTATTTATTTTTTTTTGAAACCGGAACTGAGACTTCCGGTTTTAATTTTATTTTTTTATTTTTTTTTTGAAATAACAAAAAACATTAAACTTGTTTACATAGGAAAGGGAGAAGGCATAGGGGGGGAAAAAAAAGAAGAAATAAATGATTATTATTTTCTTAGAATTTTATGTATTGTGGTTTTATTTAGTGACCACATTCCGGTCACATAGGAAATAAATAAATAAATAAACTTGTTCACAAATTTCTGTAATATTTTAGAATTTTATGTATTGTGGTTTTATTTGACCTTTTGTTTTTTTTATTTTCGCGAAATCTGGGATTTTTTTTTTTTTTTTTTGCTTGAATCCGGAACTGAATATCTGGCATTGGAAAACGTTGATTTTATAGGATAGAATAAACTTCTCCACAAATCCAACATTAATACATTCAAACACTTAGTGACCACATCCCGGTCACATAGGAAATAAATAATATATAAATCCAATTATTCAGTGACCACATTCCGGTCACATAGGAAATATATAATACATAAATCCAATTATTCAGTGACCACATCCCAGTCACATAGTAAATATTACATAAGTCAAAATATTCAGTGACCACATCCCGGTCACATAGTTAATATTACATAAGTCCAAATATTCAGTGACCACATCCCGGTCACATAGGAAATCCGACATAAATCCAAATATTACATATCCAACAAATTAACTCAACAATCCTTAGGGAATACCTTAAAAACATTGGAAAGTGTAATGTTAAGGACTTTTTTTGAGCGTGAGACGGCGAAGACAACAACCTAATAGATCAACAAAACAAAACATTTAGAACAAAATGTTAAGGAAAATATCCTTAGGGAGTGTAATGTTAAGGAAAATATTTCATACCTGCTTAAGAATCAGAACAGCACCAACACCTATGTCACTTCCATACTCACTTTCCTTAAGCACTTTGTCACCAATGGTAGCTTCAATTGTATCCGTAGGATCTTTCAAAGTCACAAAAAGAGAGCCATAATCACTTCGTGTGCACTCCTTGACAACAACAACAACCTAATAGACCAAAAAAATAACGACCAATTATTTTTAAATATTAACCTTAACTATAAATAATATTAATATTATACCTGTTCCACCCTGTCATATTTATGGCATTTCTCCTTGATCATTTTCAACGGATAATATGTACCCTCTGCAGTGAGATACTCCATTGCAGATAGCCAAGGTCTGCGCTGGAAATGTTCATCCTCCACCGGCTCTTCAATCGCTCTCCTTATGGACTCTTGTGTCGACATCGGGGGTCCCTGAGAGACATGAGCTTTTCCGGAGCGATGCCGACGCATGGCGGACTGTGCGACACCGGCGGGACCAGGTATATTATGAGGCGGTGGAGATTCTAACTCTCCTTCGATTTGAGAGAGATTAGATTGCGGATTAGAGGGTTGACCAGGATGACCAGGAAGAGGTCGTCCTCCAAGATACCAGCGGGGGAGCGATGGGTCCATTTTGAAGATGAATTAGTTTTGAGGTCGAGGGGCGGAGGTTTGGATGGAAGAATAGAGGAGGGATGGATACGTTAGGTTTGAGTTAACCGATCTTTTTAAAGAGAGATAAATGTGATAAAACCGGGATTGGCAGTTCCGGTTTTGAGATTTTCGATAAGACCGGCATTGACAGTTCCGGTTTTGAGATTTCTGATAAAACCGGCATTCGCAGTTCCGGTTTTGAAAGTTCAGTTAATTAATGATAACTAAATTTCCATACTATTTTTTACAAAACCTAAAATAACAATAACACAAATTTTTAAATAGATAAAATAACAATATAGAAAGAAACAGTACATCGTCAGAGACTACATAAATAGTGACCACATCCCGGTCACATAAGATAAAAATCCCTCAAGGATGATCGGATGGGGTGTAAGTTGCAGGACGACGTGTTTCCCTCCTATTTGTTCTTCTAATGAAGCGAGATAGTAATGATGATTGTTGTCGTGGTTGCTGTGATGACGATGAAGGAGTAGGGTCTATATGAGTACTACCACTCCCACTATAAGATGGTACACTGAATGGAGGAATAGGAATACTACTACCAGCATATGGCTGAAATCCGAAGGAAGGCTCTGGAGTCTGAGGAACATTTCTTTGTGTGATGCCGCTCTGCCCACTTGGTAGATTGAAGTTACCAAAATTTTGCATCTGTGAATGTGAAAACTGATTATAATCAAACATGTTCGATAATCCTCCAATTCCCCCCTCTGCATTCCATTGTCCACGATATTCCGGTGGTGGTGGTGGTGGTGGTGCTGAAAGATCCTCCTCCTCCTCTTCCTCCTCCTCCTCCCCCTCCTCCTCTTCCTCCTCCTCCTCATCCTCCTCTTCTTCCTCCTCATCCTGTAACTGACTTCGCCTCTGTAACATACCTTGTCCATGATCTTGCGGTGGTGGTGGTGGTGGTGGTGGTGGGGGTTAGCATGGTGGGCATCTAGTCGTTGCACTTCCCGAATCGTTGTCAACGATTGTCGGATAATTGAACGGTTATACTCACAGTTGTTGGAGATGTATAGTTGTTGCAAGTTTTGAATCTGTTAAAGAAATAATAAATATAATTATAGCAAATATAATTGTAAAAAAATGGAAAAAGCATTATATAAATCTTACCAAACTCTCATAGGCAGTAGCATGTGTCATGTACCCCTCATTAACTCTATGGAGAGGATTTTGGATGAACCTCCGAGTAATAGATCTGTACCATATCATATACTCATGAGAGTAATCCACATCCTCCAGACCATACACCCCATTAACGACCAACTCATCACGTATGTTCCATATATCTATGAACTGGCGGTGTAAATCCATAAAGTTAGTCTTTGGCCAACCTCGTCGGTCAATCCGATGAAGTGCCTGACTAGTGTCACAATCCTCTGGGATACTCTGCAGCATACCGAACTGCCTCATAACACGATCTGGAAGGTGCCATTCCACCCTATCAAAGCAGATAAGGGGCGCCTTCGTCCTCCACACATGCTGTCCCTGGAAGCACTGATAATTTTGAGTAAAACCTAAGTATGGCTGCCAAACAACCTGATCCACAGTCAAAAGCTGCAGCTGGTCTCGGTATCCATCCAGGTTGTGGGAGGTAATATGTGTACGGGACAACGGACTCCGCCACCTACATATATAGTAATTGACATAAAAAATAATGATTAAAAAACTGAAAATATATTAAACAAGTCATAAGAAAAATAAATCAATTTAAGTATACCTGCAACCAAATGGCAACGATCCATCCTGCTGGAGTATATCTAATTGCAGTCTCATAGGTCGTGTGCAAGACAACCTCTCCCATGCCCAGAGCTATAAGGAAAAATATTCACGTCACATAAACAACATGTTTAATCCACTACTTTCATGTCATTAAATATTATTGACATACCTGGACAATCGTCAAGAAACCAGCACAAGTTTTTGACTTGGGTTTTGTAGCTACACACAACCCCCTATATAGAAATGCCAATACTGCACTGCCCCAACTATAATCTCTGATCCCTTCCATATTCATCAGTAGTGGAAGGTAAATTAACTTCACGAGGTTATCACTTGAATCCGCCATAAGATTCGCTCCTAAGCATAGAAAAATATATGCTCGGGCGTACCTCTCAACCAACCACCCTTCAGGGCGTGCGGGAAGTGCATCAAAGTGAGGGAAGGCTTGTAGAATCCTTGCAACAGACAAGGAATTGGATTTCATTTCTGTGGGAGTTGGTGTAATACCAAGTAAAGTTTGGCATAACGCAATCCACTCATCCTTAGACTTATAAGTTTCATCACTAATGACTGCATCTCCGTCTATAGGAAGTCCAGTTAGCATACCAATGTCCTCCAAAGTGATTGTCATCTCTCCAACGGGTAAATGAAATGTGTGCGTCTCCGGACGCCATCTCTCAACCAACGCCTCTATCATATGCCAAAGTCCATTTTTTTCTATCCAAAAACTCCCACCATTTATATGCCTCAGGGTCGATTATATGAATCTGCCTCAGATACATTTGCATCTTCCTTTCCTGGGTGGTGCTAACAGCACGCCAAAAAAGATCTTTCAAGCCAACACCCTTGCGACCGTGTAGAAAATTTGCTCTCATATGCAACATGCACCATCTGTGTACAACTGTTCGTGGCCAAGAATCCTGTGCAGTGGTGGAAAGGATGCCAAGATGACGATCCGATATCAAGCAACATTCACGACCCCTGATAACATGTTTGCAAACAAGCTCTAGAAACCAATTCCAGTTACGGTAGTCCTCTTTCTCAACAATAGCGAATGCGAGAGGAAGCAAACTATCATTCGCGTCAACACCCATGGCAATAAGTATAACCCCTTTATATCTTCCATGCATAAATGTGCCATCAACAGAAATGACAGGACGACAATAAGAAAATGCATGTAGACAAGGGCCAAATGCCCAGAACGCAGCGTCAAACGTAGATGAAGTACCAGGACGAGTTTGTTTCGAATACTCCACAATGGTTCCAGGATTAAACTTTTGGATAGCTCCTAACAAACGCGGCAACTTTCCATAAGATTCTTTCCAGTCTCCATAAGCCTCTGCAATGGCTTTTTGTTTACCACACCAAGCCTTCCTATATGAAATATCCTTCCCAAATCGTGCATGCATTTCCGCCCTCACAACTCCAATTTTCAACTCAGGATCAGCTTTCACCATACTCAAAACCTCTCGTCCTATGAACTTAGCATCTAAGTTAGGATGATCTTGGTTTATTCCTGTAGCCAAGCAACAATGAGGACCAATGTATTTTGTTATTTCCCAATACGTACCGTTCTTCAAACTCACATTCACATTAAAATTACATGGGAAATCTTTCGCCCAACACTCAATAGTCCACTTGCTGGGTGTGCTTCTTTTTACCTTGAACCGCAGATTCTTCGTAATATGAAATATCTTCATTTTCTGTTGAACCTCAAACTTCTTTGCAAACCGAAGACCTTTGTAAATTTCTGATCCTTCCTCTTCTGCATTCCAAACATCAAACTTATCTTGGTTATCATCATAAATCTCTGATCCTTGCCCAATATCTTGATAAAAAGGATACTCTGCTCTACCATAGTATTGATTTTGCTGCTCTTCATAAGGAACCAATTCCACTCTCAAATCTTCCCTCACCCCATCATCACTCCCGTTATCACTAACATCAGTAGCACTATCCTCATCTTCATATCCATAATCATGACCTTCATTTATGTACGAGTCAATCATCTCTTCATAATCTTCATCTTCCTCTTCTTCATTAAACAAATCATTTATGTCTTCCTCGCCCCCTCTCTCTTCCTCTTCTTCTTCCTCGCCCTCTTCCTCTTCCACATGTCTTGATGAACTTGCTCCAAAGTCCCACTCACGGTGGCAGCTTAAAGAACCCATCTGAAGGTTATCTGCCTCATGACCATAGTCTTCCTCTCCCACCCCCTCTTCCTCTCCTTCATCAACATTTACATTATCAACTAAACTTATCTTAACATACAACTGTAAGCTAGACATCCCAACAAACTGAGTAGCAACATCAAACATGAGGTCCATACATGCATCATCCTCAATGATAAAAGGAATGTAATTTGCAACTCCATGACCAATTACATGAGGAAATCTACAAATAACTTGTAATTGAACAAAATGTCGATCTACACCAATCGCATTACATAACCTCTTAATCAACTTTTTATACCTCCAACGAGTTTTAGCCTTAAGATGTTTGTTTGGCCCCTTTTCATAATGTTCACCTTCAAACGGATTTTCATCATCTCATCCCCAATAGCACATGAAAATAAGTGGAAGTCCATTCATATTTATTCCTAAGAATTGAAAAAATCAATTGTCAAAACCTTAATTTAACATTATAATCACCATGTGTTTTAAAAAAACAAACTAACAAATGAACTACACTTTTATAAATCACAAACACAAGAAATTGAACATCGAGCATAAACAAGCAAATTTCATACACAAATTTGTTAGGGCATATTTTAAATTTACATATGTATACTTGCATAATAACAAAAGGATGAACAAAATTTAAATCAACAGTTAAATATCTTACTTCAAACATAGAAAACGAAAAAAAAAAAAAAAAAAAAAAACTAACTTTTTTTAAGATTTTGCCAAAATCTTAAAAATCCTCTTTATTTCTTCTCTCTTTCTCTTCTCAGAAACTCTCTATATCTTTCTCTTATGAAAAAACTGAAGTCGTGGTTGAATGGTTATATATATTCCCACTTCCAGAAATTTCACATTAAAAAAAAAAAAAAAAAAAAAGCCAAAACCGGAATTGGCAGTTCCGGTTTTAAGTAAACGCCAAATCAACTTTCGGTGGGTGGGGTTTTAATTTTTTTTGTTATTTTGAAAAAAAAAAATAATAATAAAATTAAAACCGGAAGTCTCAGTTCCGGTTTCAAAAAAAAAAAAAAATATCAGATTTCGCAAAAAATAAATAAATAAAAGGGTCAAAACCGGAAGTGGGACTTCCGGATTCAACCCTAAAACCGGCACTCCCATTTCCGGTTTTACCAAAAAATGCTATTTTGGTAAATAAGTTTTTAGGGTTGTGGTTTTGGTAATTATTTTTTAAAAAAGCTATTTTTTGGAATTTCAATCCAAATGTTACTATAGCAAATATCTCAATGAGATTTTTCGTTTCCGATACCATCACCAATTTTGCATTAACTACTGTTTGCCCTTGGTATGAAATGAACTCCAAACAAAAATCTATATATATATATATATATATATATATATGCCAAAGATCAGAGGTCCGATTTTAAAGCATGCATATTAAGATAATAACAATAAATAACATAAAAATATTCAAAATAAATATCGCATGAATAGTGAATAGTAAATTTGACTTTGACTTTTGGAAATACGTATACGTAGGCTTTCGTTCAACCTCAGTTTATCCGTCACCCGTAGGTCTGGAAGGTTAGTGGTTTCCACCTTGCGTAACGATTTTGTTTGAAAAGATAATTTGTAAAATTAACAAATAATTGTAAGTACTCGAGGCGGGAGTAGTAAGCTTACTTGTTTATTGCAAATTGTTGAGAGTACAAGATGGTTGATGAGTACAAGAGTATTTCTAGAGAGAGAGATATTTAGAGAGAATTTTGAACTGATACTAAAAATTGCCTCCTCTTACAATGAGTTATCTAAACTTATATACTACTCGATTTTTGTCTTGCAGGTCGGCAGGATGAATCTTCTTTTGAAAATTGTGACCAGTGGGTCAGGGCGGCTGAATGCTTTGTTGAAAATTGTGGCCAGTGGGCCAGGGCGGCTGGATGCTTTGTTGAATTTTGTCGCCAGTGGGCCAGGGCGGCTGAATGCTTTGTTGAAAATTGTGGCCAGTGGGCCAGGGCGGCTGGATGCTTTGTTGAATTTTGTCGCCAGTGGGCCAGGGCGGCTGGATGCTTTGTTGAATTTTGTGGCCAGTGGGCCAGGGCGGCTGGATGCTTTGTTGAATTTTGTGGCCAGTGGGCCATTGACTGAGATGCCTTCTTCTTCTTTTGTGCAGCTTTACAGATCTAATTCTAGATCGTCTGGTTGTGTGTAGAAGTCATCATTGGGTTGAGTATCCCCTTCATTCATAGAGGATGAACTGCCTTCGTCGCTCAGTTGGACCATTAGTCTTTCCAGATCCGTTGAATTTGTACATTTAGCCATCTGGGACATAATCTGTTGTTTCTTGGCTAAAAACTCTTCATTTTGTTGAGATTGTTTGGGAGGAATTGTTTTGTATATATATATATATATATATATATATATATATACTAATAAATAAGTGACTTTTCATTTTCTTTTCATTAGCTAATACTATTAGCTAATAATAATAGTTACTAAAAAGGGTAACTATAATAGTTAACTATTATAGTAACTATTACTATTATTAATAATAGTTACTATTATAGTTAACTATATTAGTTAACTATTACTATTAATAGTATTAGTTATAATACAAGTTAAATGTTACTATTAATAGTATTAGTTAACTATAATAGTTACTATTATAGTTAACTATATTAGTTAACTATTACTATTAATAATATTAGTTAACAATATTTGTTACAATACAAGTTAAATATTACTATTAATAGTATTAGTTAACTATAATAGTTACTATATTAGTTAACTATTACTATTAATAGTATTAGTTAACTATAATAGTTACTATATAGTTAATTATTACTATTAATAGTATTAGTTAACTATAATAGTTACTTTATAAGTTATTTTTTACTATTAATAGTATTGGTTAACTATAATAGGCTACATATATTAACTATTACTATTATTAGTATTAGTTAATTATAATAGTTATTATATAAGTTAGATTATTAATTTTTAATATTAATTAATCATAATAGTTACTATATCAATTAACTATTCCTATTAATAATATTATTTTATTATAAGAACTATACTAATATTTATTATTATATAGACTAATCAATGCTATTAATATATATATTAACTATTACTATCAATGGTATTAATTAATTATAATAGTTATTATAATAATAGTAATCATATAGATTAATTTTTATTATTAATAGTATTAGTTAAAATAATAATTACTATATTAGTTAACTATAGTTAAAACATTTTTTAAGACATAGTATTGGTTTCCCGTGCAGCGCACGGGTTACCCGCTAGTTTTGGTTAAGTCGTAATAGTAATTAGTACTCGTCTTTAAATTTTATAATCTTGAATGAACGGATAAAACGGGAGATAAAGATAAAAGAGATCATTTAATTATAATAGATTATACTCCCTTTGTCCAACCACAAGTGAGACTTTTTTCCTTTTTAGGTCGTCCTATTAAAAGTGAGACTGCCCAAAATGAAAATGTTTCAACCCCACTCATTCCCTCTCTCATTTTTCACCACTCAATTTATTCAACCAACACTACTATTTAACCCACTCATTCTCTCTATTCATTTTCCACTACTCATTTTATTCGACTAACACTAATATTCACTCCACTCATTCTCTCTTCATTTTCTACCACATATTCTCTCTTCATTTTCTATAATGGAACGGAATGAGTATTTTTCCATCATTTCCGATGGAGCCTAAGACTCACTATTTTTTTACTTGGGAATATGATGGAATAAAGCAAAATAGGTCACTAAACTGTCTGGGCTTCTTTATGATGAAGCTGTAGTCAGTCCTTGCAATTTTCAACGCAATTTTCATCATGGGTCATCTGGAAACAACCTCTCTATGCTTTAATACAAAGGCAAAACTACATACATCCAACCCCCCATTACCCCACCATAAATGAGAGCCTTTGCGGCACTGGGGTAATGTTATTGTTGTTGTATACTCAAAAACATCAAGAAACACACAAGAAAATGAAAATCCAAAACAAGAAATTTAACAAGAATTAAATCATTATATTCATAGGATAGTTAAGATTACAACTGAGCAACAACTAAAAACTAGTAACTTCCAACATATTCCAGTTCCCTCACACATTTAGACCTAATTGTATAAACAAACACAATCTAAGCCTTCTTGGGGGACTTAGCAGCAGCCTTCTTGGGCGATTTAGGAGCCGCCTCAGTTGCAGCAGCAGATTTCTTGGGCAAAAGAACTGGATTAATATTAGGAAGAACACCTCCACTTGCAATTGTTACACCAGCAAGCAATTTCCCCAATTCCTCATCGTTTCTCACTGCCAATTGAACGTGCCTAGGGTTTATCCTTGTCTTCTTGTTATCTCTAGCAGCATTTCCGGCCAATTCCAATACCTAATTCAAATTTCCCCAAATTTTTCAATTAGTATTGACCAAGTATTAAAGTAAATTAACAGTATGAATGTTAAGAAAGGAGATCGGGGAAGTACCTCGGCGGCAAGGTACTCAAGGACGGCGGCGAGGTAGACGGGAGCGCCGGAGCCGGTGCGCTGAGCATATCGGCCTTTCTTGAGGAACCTAGCGACTCTGCCGACGGGGAACTGAAGGCCGGCTTTGACGGACTTAGTGACGGACTTCTTCCTTTCTCCGGCGCCTTTCCTTCCGCCGGCTCCTTTTGTCTTTCCGGACTCCATTGAATCGATCTGAGAGAGAGAGAGAGAGATTTCTGAATTGTAATTTGAGCTCTGATTGTTTGAATATTTGAAGAAGAAGGTGAGAAAGGTTGAGTATTTATACGGGAAAATGAGATCCAACGATCTTGACCGTGACATGTCCGTGATCCTGGTGATAATTCGTTAGCCAATGAAAACGATAAGATCAAGCGTGCTGAGTGAATTTAAGAGTTTGATCCAACGGATATGGATTTTGGACAGCGTGGCAATCCGCAGCTAACAATGACGCACCAATAGATACTCAAGTAATTTTTAATCCTTCAAATTCGTTCGTACTAGCGGGAGGTGCTTGGCGGGAGGTTGAAAAAAAATTAAAATTTTCGACTCCACCATGGCAAAGTTAATTTGTGATTGAATTGAAGCTACTTTTTTAAAATTTTCTTTTGCATTTCTATTATGTAGAGGATAACTTAATCCATTTTATTCCATATTAAGAATATGCTATTATTATTTTTTTTCTTTTTTGATGTGTTATATTGATAGTCCACTTTCAAAACGTACGTTTTAAACATTTATTTATTTAATTTTTAATTTTAATTATATTCAAAATGTGAGAAAAAATATAACTTCAATTACAAAAATACAATGTAGGCTAGTTACAAAGATTAAAGGAAGTATAAATATTTATAGATGATTGTCACGCCAATCTCATTAAGCAATTCTATGGTGTTGCAAAGACCTCGAGTAGAGATGTACATGCCATGAGTCAGTTGAGTTTGGCTCATATATTTTTCTAAGACTATCTTGTATGTGGATTGAAAATTCGAGTCATCAACATTATGAGTCCACCTCATGATCTAAGCTTGATTAAAGCTAGGCTGTATTAATGTACAATCTCTGGCTGAACCATTTATTTATGTATCTCTCGAGGTGAATGATCTCATATTTGTATCGGTTAGCATTTAGAAAATTTCATTCATAACATTATGAGTCGATCTTCTGACCGAAACCCAATTCAAGATGGGTTAGGTAAGTCACTTAGACGAACCATTGTTGTTCGTACCAAATTTTAGTGTTATCTCATATTTCGGATTGGTTAGTGGTATATAGAAAATTATAGTCATAAACCTTATCGGAACGAGACAACGTTTGGTCCAGGCCCGACCCAATTCATGATTGTGAGAGGGACATGTCATATGCAATCTACTCGACTACCCATATACACTTATGAATATTATTGTTATTTGCAACAAGTAATGGACATGATTGTGAGAGGGACATGTCATATTCAATCTATTAAGTGTGTTCTAATCCATAATTAATCCTTCCTATGGTAACAATATTAAAGAAATGAGAGGGGGAGTTTAGGGGGATTAAAATGTTGGGAGATAATCCTTGACCAACTTCAATATGTGAAGTGGCTTCTTAAATCATGTCCCAATTTATATGGATTGCACACATCACAAAACAAGATAAGAGAGATAAGAGAAGAGAAAGATGAGAATAGATAGAGATATAGAGAGAGAGAAGGAATACCTATAATTAAAGGAGAACACATGAGCTTGTAAATGAGAGTGTTTATAAAATTTATTTGTGGGAATGAATTGGTATTCATTTGCCTAGAGTTTTGGTACTTGGGTTGTGATCATTTTCAAAGGAGGTGTTAGGATTCTTTGTTAGTACACCCTACTTGATTTGATTGATCCATGCCACGTGCTTTTTTTATGGACTTTAGGAATCATGTAATGAAGTTATACTTCAATTTTTAGATAAGTCTATTTCTAGATTTTTATTTGTCATAAGCTGAGTTTTGATTCGGTTTGACCTCAGCGGGTTGATTCAAATCTTTGTCCAACGGTCACAAGACTGCTCCCCTATAAATAGCCTTCATTTTTCAACAACGAAGGTTGCTGAGCTTCAAGAGAGAAAATCCCCAAGTGTTCAAAGTTTGCTTTGAAGATTTTACCCAGATATTTAAACCTTTAAAGATCTCCTTAACAAACCCAAAATTATTCAAAGCTTTAAGCCAAACGACCATTCATTTTTCAGCCTTGTACACCGAAAGTTTTTACTTGCTCAACATCACTTAGACCATTAGAGCATTTGATCCCTTTCCACACACACACACCCAATTTGTATGATCATATAAATTATATACTTCGAATACACCGGTTGTTATAATAGATTTGATAGGTTAAATTGTTTATTTAGAGTTTAGATTCTTCATTATAATCTTATAAAAGCTCCTCTAAATTAATACAAGTCTAGTAGCTATTAGAAAATCCTAGATTAACCATCTAGGTAGAGGACGTAGTTCATTCAATAACGAATCTCTTCAAATTTGTGTGTTTGATCTTTATTTTCTCTCTTGTTCTTTATTTTTCTTGTTTGTGGTCTCTCACTAAGTTCATCTCTGGCATGATCAGAAACATGAATTGTGTTTTCCTTTGATCTTTAAGCTCTAATTATCTTGTGTATCATTGTGTTTTTCAACCCAGTCAAACCGCCTAAATCTTTATCTATTCACTTTGGCCAAACCGCAAACTCCACTGTGCATTTTATCAGTTCGGTTCTAGCGCTTTGAACTGCAGTTGACCAAACTGATAAGTACTCGGTTGATTTTTAAATGTATTTTCGAAAAAGTTATAACCGCTATTCAGCTCCTATAGCGGTTTTATACCCTTGTTGCCCTCTGGGACCAACAGGAGGTTTGATGTCCTTTTTATAGGTGAAGGAAGGTGTTTTGGTGGTAAAACAATGTCAACAAGTGATCTTCCTCGGGTGATATTAATGGAGAAGGAGTTACAAATAAAAAATATGGAGGGAAGTTTAGAGGGAAATATGTAACTGACAATGAAAAGCGCGCGGATCCCGCCTAGGGGGTAGAAGGCGCATGCCTTTGGGGCAAGATGGCAAAGTCGCCCGACTTGGAAAAGGACAGAATGATAAAAAGACCTTAAAAGTTAACATTATTCAGTTTAGCCCATAAAACTAACGAAGTCAGCCAAGAACTTAATGTAAGTAACAAAAAATAACATAAAAAGTAAACCAAAATACTAAGTATGCAATCTGGATGAGCGGTTTAAGGCGGGGTGTCTACATGTACTTTCTAGATTTATTCTTTGAAAATCCTTGACTTTTATTGTTATTTGATATCGGTTGTGAGTATTTGCATAAATGGGATAAATGTTGAATAAGAAAGTTTAGAGACATTTATGGGACTTTTAAGGATTTCCACAAACACTTTGAGGATTGAAGGATATGTGGAGGATTTCAGAAAAGAAGGACCCAAGCCGGGAACGCCCCTATGCGGCATGGGGTGGATGCTTGGAAGCCACCTATGCGGGCAAGAGAGGCCGCATACCCTTTATTGAAGACTTACGTGGACCCATGGGATGGTCACATAAGACTTACTCAAGCGAGCAAAGCCGAGCACTTGGCCCCCCGTTTTCAGATTTTTTTCTTCTCTCTTTTCCTATTCTGACTAGTATTTTTCCTAGTATAAATACGAAACCCTAGTAGGTATTATTCTGACTTTAGGTGCAATACTTAGAGCTATAGAAGTGTATTTTGAGACCAAGAGCACATATTTTCATGTCTTCTTTTATCACATTGACTGCAGCTCATCAGAATATGATGAACTAGGTTTCTTAGTTATGGATGAGAGGTAACTTGTATTACAATTTCGTGTTTTGAATATAACCCTGGTTTTTATTCATTGATTTACCTCAAAGCTATAATTATTAATCTTTTATGCATGTAGTAGTCTGACCACGATATTATGTGCATGTTTAGTGTCGATTGGGTTTGAAAGATGGTAAGACCATTGATTTGTTCATACACTAGCCATAACTAGAGATAATTGACCTCTTGTTTTTAGAGGTGACCAATCTGATTCACAATTTAGGTCAAGTTCATACTTTTTTATTCTTAATGGGATCTTTGACTAACGTGGGTGCCTGACCTCTGTCCACTGATACACCTAGTCTTAGATTAATTAGGCCACAATTGTAACCCCGTAAAGACTTTAATAAATTGAAGGACATCAATGATTAGAAGTAATATCTTAAACAAAACATAGATGAGTAGTATAGGTTAGCCACATCCTTAGATTGTTCTCATATCTGATATCAGTCTTACCTGCCTTAATTTACTTGCCTTAGATAATAATAGAATGCACTCAAAACAAATCTTTTGTTGGTTACTTTCAAACGTTAGATAAGTCACCACCCTATCTGATTGGCCTGAACATCTACAATAACATTGTAAATAGATATCCCCTTCCCCTTTACAGATTCAGAATTCGTATGCACTAAATCTTTGGACATAATTAGGCTTCATTTTTATCGTATATTGATTTTTGCGCCTGAGTTTTTTAGCCGAAGATCATCTCGACTGGTTTCACACTCATGTTCGAGTCCAAATCTCCTGTACCACTTTATGTGCCCCTCCCTGTGCCACAAATTAGAATAATAATTTGAATAAAATATTTCACTAAACTAGTTTCCTTCTTTGAAAATAATTCACTAATTTTTTATTTTTTTGAAATTATATTGCACAAATCTAATCAACATCATCAATATTATCCTTAAAATATTTCATTAATTTAGTGAAAATATTTTTACTGAGAAAAATTATTTCACTAAACTTGTTTTTTAGGAGAAAAATCTTTCACAAAAATTATAATAATTATTTTTGTTTTGAAAAAATGTTTTTTCAATTTTATCTTATTTTGAAATTTATACCCCAACCTCTCTCTTCAGTAAACCCAAGCTATACATGCCTCGTAACCATAAAAAAAAAAAAAAAGAAGATATATGATAATGAGTTATAGTCTTAGCAGTAGTCTGAATCGTGATATGAACAATAGTTTGAACCACGGTCTAGACTACAGTTTAGACCACAATCTGAACTAAACCATTTCTGTTTGGTTTGGATCAGATTGATTTTTTTTCGTTCATGGTCAGGTCAATAAATTAGCCCAGACCAAACAAAACCCACTGTTTGTATTTTTATTCTGTGTTCACTCTATTCACAATTGCGCATCTAGTGTAGTGGTATCATAGTACCCTCCCACGGTACTGACCGGGGTTCGATTCCCCGGATGCGCATCTTCTCTGATCTTTTGTAAATTTGCATTTTATTTTTACTAGTCTTTTCCTCTGGTAGTCTCGTACTCTCATACAACTGCAGATAAGAGAAACTTTCAGTATCATTTCTTTGAAGCAATTATTATTATTATTATTATTATTTTTTCTGCGGTGGTATGTAGTCTTTGAAAAAAACGTTGGAACATGAATTATTTCAATGAAGAAAAAGAGCCTTTTCCGACACTTTCATTGATACCACTACGTGCTCTCTCTTTCTGTTGTTGATCAAGAGACACCAAAAAATCAGCAAGAAAATACTCTAAGAAGCCAGTTTAGAGAAAAATAAAGCTAAGACCCTCCAGCAGATCTTATATACTAGTGTTTTTGCCATAATCGTCGTCTTCTCTACTTACGAAACTTGAAAAAATGGCAAGTAAAAAGAATAACGACAGAGAAACTAAAGATTGTAATGGAAGATTTGGAACAAGCTCAAGAAATTCTTAATGTACTATTGTTTAAATTTAAACACATTACCACAAAAATTTGAAGCACTCCATATGTATTACCGAGCACAAATTTCCCACACAGTTTTTATCAGTCTATAAAACATGGCCATCATCAAATAACATCGTACGAACAAACAAACTCCAAGAAAAGCAGGCCAAAGTAACCAAAACCAAATTATGATTAGAAATAATTTGAAATAAATAAGAAAGACTTACTACTGAATTAAATAAAATTGTATACTCCCTCCGTCCCATTTTAAGAGTCAAAAAATGTGTGGGTTTAAGAATTAAGGAAAAGGTGATGTGTTGTGAGTGTTGATAGTTGAGTAGGAGAGAGAAAGTGGGGTATGGAAAAGTTAGTGGATAATTGTTGTAAGTATGACATGTAGGACCTACTTTCCATTTTAGGATTTTGACTCTTAAAATGGGATGTCATTTTAAGAAAATTTTGACTCTTAAAATGGGACGGAAGGAGTATGCTATATTAATGAATGAAACAATAAAAAAAAAAGGAAAAAAAAACTTGTAAAAAGAATCCCAAGTCTATTTTTTACAACTCATCAGAATCATCTTCATCTTCAAAACCAGTAGAACCACCCTTATTTTCATAAGCCTTCTTGATAATAGGATTAAACACACCCTCCAACTCCTTCATCTTCTCCTCAAACTCTTCTTTCTCCGCGCCCAAATTTTCTTCAAACCATTCAAACGACTCTTCCAACACCCTCTTCACCTCCTCCTTATCGTCCTCATCGATCTTGTCACCGAGATCATCGACACTACTCTTTACATTATGCATATACGCCTCGAGTTTGTTCTTCGAATCAATCTTTTCTTTCGCCTTTCTATCCTCCTCTGCAAACTCCTCTGCTTCCCTCACCTTCTCCTCTATCTCCTCTTGACTCAAACGACCCTTCTCGTTACTTATTGTGATTGATTGTGTCTTCTTTCCAGCTTTATCTTCTGCTGTTACGTGTAGGATTCCGTTAACGTCTATGTCGAATGTTACCTCGATTTGTGGAACCCCCCTTGGAGCTGGCGCTATGCCCGACAGATCAAATTTTCCTAGTTCGTGACAATCTTTCGTTAAGCTCCTTTCACCTTCATAGACCTACAAGTTTTTTCAGTCAAAGATTAGACAAAAAGGGTTTGAAAGAAAAAAAAAAGAACGCGAAAAGAATCCATTTTTATCAAAAACGCGTACTTTGATCGACACTGTGGTTTGCTTATCTTGATAAGTAGTGAAAATTTGAGACTTCTTGGTTGGTATGGCCGTGTTTCGTGGGATCAGTTTCGTCATAACTCCACCAGCTGTCTCGATTCCTAGACTCAACGCAGCCGCATCAATCACAAGTATATCTGCAGAAAAAATGAACATGCATAAGTTAATTTACTAAAAGAAATCAAGATGCGACATTTATTATGGGACGGAAGGAGTATAATTTTACCTTTAGTCTCATCTCCTCCGTCCCCTCCAATGATTGCGCCTTGAACTGCAGCACCATACGCGACAGATTCATCAGGGTTAATACTCTTGCTCGGCTCCTTCCCATCAAAGAAATCCTTCAACAATTGTTGAACTTTAGGAATCCGAGTACTCCCCCCTACGAGCACAATCTCATCAATATCCGTCTTCTTCAACCTAGCATCATCCATAGCCTTCTTGACAGGGACCATCGTCCTCTTAAACAAATCCATGTTCAATTCCTCAAACCTAGCCCGAGTCAACGTTTCCGAAAAGTCAACACCATCATAAAGCGACTCGATCTCCACCCTAACTTGGTGTTGACTACTCAAAGCCCTTTTAGCTCTCTCACATTCTTTTCGAAGCTTTCCAAGTGCTCTGTTGTCTTTGCTAATGTCTTTGTTGTACTTTTTCTTTATCAACTTAACAAAGTAATCCATTAACCTGTGGTCAAAGTCTTCTCCTCCCAAATGGGTGTCTCCGTTTGTCGAAAGAACCTCGAAAACGCCATTATCGATGCTTAATAAGCTTACATCAAAAGTACCACCTCCAAGATCGAAAACCAAAACATTTCTTTCGCCTTTCTTTGTGTTTAAGCCATAAGCAATGGCTGCTGCAGTTGGCTCGTTTATTATACGAACCACATTCAGCCCTGCTATCGTCCCTGCATCCTTTGTTGCCTGCCTTTGCGCATCATTAAAGTACGCTATACATACAAAAAAAACACAGAATCATTAAAATTATCAAATTATAAACAGGTATAGAAAAACATGGTTAGAATTAAGGTCTGAATGGGGTTGTACCTGGAACTGTGACAACGGCGTCTTTGATTTTCTGTCCTAAATAAGATTCAGCGGTTTCCTTCATCTTGACCAACACCATGGCACTGATTTCTTCAGGGCTAAAAACCTTAGTCTCACCATCTTTAATCTTGACTTCAACGTAAGGCTTTCCGTCCTTGTTCACAATCTTATAAGGTAACATCTCCATATCTCTCTGTACTTCTTTATCATCAAACCTACAAGGTGAGACAAATCAATATAAAATCTAACTCTAAATCAAAGACGCACCGATACGAACTCAATGAAATTGATCAAAAACATATGGGAATCAACAAAGACAGACTGATATGAACTGCTACCTCTGGACTAAAACAAATGTCCGGAAAAAAAATTCAAATTTACTCCTCAAAAGTTTTCAAATTTATTCTTGACAGAGAGAAAATTTGAAAGTTTTTCGGACATTCATTTTGGAACGGAGGGAGAAACTTATTCATCAAATTACAAACATACTGTATGAAAGATCAGCATTATACTGAACTACAAAAACAGAGTTACAAATAATTAGAAAAAAGTGAGGATCAGGGAGACTTACTTTCTTCCAAGAAGCCTCTTGACATCAAAGATGGTACGTTCAGCGTTGAGAGCCGCTTGATTCTTTGCAGCTTCCCCGATCAACCGTTCATTATCCGTAAACGAAACCCATGATGGCATGATCCTGTTTCCTTGATCATTGGCTATAATCTCAACGTGCCCGTTCTTATAAACACCCACACAAGAATAAGTTGTTCCAAGATCAATTCCTATCACCGGTCCTCCCTTGTTGTTGTTGCTGTTGTTATGATCAGTCTCGCCCGATATCGAAATCCCCACCAGAAAGCCTGCAAAATACAACAAAAAGATGATATTTTTTTTAGAATTGTAATCGAAAAAAGATTCAATGAACATAAAAAAAGAAAAGATTTTTGTCATTTAATATTACCTGAGAAAAGGAGGAAAAAGAAGAACAAAGACATGTTGGCCAAGTTCTTTAACGCCATTGTTGTTGCTGTAGGCAGAGAGTTTCTTGATTTTGATTTTACGTGGAGAGAGAGAGTGAGAGGAGCGTTTGGGTATTTATAGGTTATTGATCGTTCAAATCCTAGGAGAAGAGGGAAAAGTGTGTTCGAGTAATCTAAACCAATCAGAGATTAACACGTATGCATTATTTGTTGTTTGAAAATAAAAGAGTCCAGAATATTATTATTATTCCCGCTAGCTAATTTCTTTCCAACCCAAATTGGGTTTGTCTAATTCTCTTTCGGCCACAATTAAATCAACCGAGAAGAATCCAATTAAGGGAAATAATAAAGTTATAAAAGATAAGATAGCTTTAAAATGTTGAAATAATGATAGCTTTTTGCCAATTGGGTTCGCAATTAACGGAAATAATAAAGTTATAAAAGATAGCTATAAAATGTGGTATATAAAATGAGGTGTTATAATTGTGTTAGGTGTTTTTAATTGGAGTGTGTCGGGTTCATTATCGATGTGGCCAATGAAATATCGCCATCAATCTTGTATCCTTAGTTTTGTAAACTTTTTTTTGTAAGCCTACCGTTGCCCGCCAAAAGCAAATAAAAGTACTGTATTTTACTTGACCTGCCCTCCACTTGTTTGTGTTATTGTCTGAATGGGGCCACAAAGTGATTATTTTTTAGCAAATTTGAAGTATGGGTATTTTCCAGATATTAATTGGTCTAATTCTTGAATAGTTACCAAAATCTAGCTCATTTGATTTAAGTTTTGTGTTTTTTTTAAAAAATAATACTCTCTCAGTCCCGGGAAAGATAGTCTCATTTTAATTTTTTATGGTCAAAGTAAATGAATTTTGACCAAATATTGATGTTGATCTAATTATTCTAGTGAAATTAAAAAAATTATAATCGACAAATCATTAAGTGATACATCGATAATAATTTTTAAAATTTCATTATGATCATTAGATTGACACCAATGCTTGGTCAAAGTTGATTTAAATTGACCATAAAAAGTCAAAATGAGACTATCTTTGCAATGGTTATCCCATCCTATTGCTTCAACTGTGATCAAACTTACCTTGGCGGCTCAGCCATTACTGCCGCAAATGATTCTGAGACCATCTCCAACAATTTAGTGCAAAAATTGCACTATTCTTTATAATAGTGCAATTTTTACACCAAATATTTCCAACAGTTTGCTTCAAATCTTATACTAAATAAGAATATAATGACAATATTCATTATTGTTTTACATATATAACTAATAGTAGGTTATATAATTTTATATTGTAAAATATTTTCATATATATGTATCAAAAAGAAAAACAAAAAACGCACATTTAAAAAGAAAAGGAAGAAGAAAAATGGGATAGCGCAGCACTATCCATTGCACCAAATTTGAAGCAAGTGATAGTGTTGCTCTATTAATAGAGCAATGTTTAGAGTTCCATTGGAATAACACAATACTCTATATTTGGAGTTTTAGAGTACCGTTGGAGATGGTCTGAGCGACTCTGTCTGACTTTTACAAATGCAAAAACCAAATTAGCACCTCAAAAAGGATTTTACAATAACATCATTTGTCTTCCTCAATTTGAAAATTCCAAACTGAGAATACTCCTTGAAGGTCTAATTGTTTCAGTAAGATCATTTAGAAATGACAACATTCTTCTTCGCTTTCCCTTTAACAAAATTACCATTGAGTAAGGTATTCTCAATGCCAACTCAGTAAATCAATTCTAACAAACAGTCAAATGCTGAGATGTAATTTTAATTTTTTGAAATTTCAGAAGTTCTAACAAATTTGTAAAACATACACAGTTATGCATCAGTGGTGGAGAAACAAGTCGCTATATCAATCCTAATCATAGAGAAAAGAGAAGCATTTCTCGGTTTGGGTGAAGAGGTTACGTAGCTGACGTGGGGAGTGGGATGGTGGGTTATTAAGTTTATTTTAGGCCGCCAGATATTTTTTTTAGAATGAATCACAACCTCAATTTGTGTAGCGATTATTGTTGCTTTGTATTGTGAAGAGATTTTAGTGTCTCTTTATCACTAAATTATTTTTTACTGCTTTTATAGTAGAAGAGCAATGCTAGGGGCACAAAATAAGTTCACAAATTTTAGGAAACAAACTAAGTTGAAAGTTACTGATTGATACATAGTTAATGAGTATTGGAGCCTACAATAACATCATCCCATCGATCACTGCCAAATCAGTTTGTGTCTAACAATTATCACCACTTGGTAAGCGGCACCACTTACCAATACCACCACAGCTATAACACCCATAACTAACCAGTACTCCCACGATCGATCACCACCACCAACACAACTACTTCTACGATCGATCACCAACAACTATCAATGATTAGAGAAAGAGATAGTCGGAGCCAATCATACATGGTATAGAGGGATTGAATATGAAAGACTCAATTTATTAATGAAAAATCGGTTACATATTTATAGGGTTACATGGAACATTCTACACTAATCTAATTTGGTGAACAAGATATAAATCTCCTAATTGATATATACAATCTCTAATATTGGTAGGTAAATAAATACAATATACGTATACTTGATATAATATAATATTCCTAATATGCCCCCGCAAGATGGACGGTCGATAGGAGAGTCCAATCTTGAAAATAATTGCATGAGGATGAGCTTGGTGAAGTAGCATTTGTGAAGATATCATCGTGTTGATATTTGTCTGTTGTAGATGGAGAGAACTCGACAATTGGCACTTTAAACTTTTTACTTGAAGAAGAACTTGTAATTTGGAGAAGAAGACAGTTTAATGAAGAAAAAAAATGAATAAAATCGAGGTTGAAGGGGGGTGGGTGGGTAAGAATAAGAATATAATATGAGAAGAAGAATGTATAATGAAGAAGATCAATAAACCAAAATAAAACCGAGAGAGAGACAGAGAGAGACGGCAGTAGGTTTTAGGATATTCAAAACTTGAGAATTTTAGAAGCATAAAGAAAAGCAAGATAAAGAAGAGGACAAGAGAAAGTGTACATGGCTTAGGCTTAAGTACTCAGACTTGAGAAATTTAGAAGACACATCTTAGTTGTAAGATTGGGAAGAAAACTAAAATTTTAGAATTATTGAAGATCGAGAGAAGAAATTATGAAGGGAAGAAATAATACTCAACGTGACTGATATTGAGATGGGTAAAAATTTAGAGGGGAAAAGAATTGAGAGAGGTATTTGAGAAGAAGAAACATTATATATTACGTCACAACCACGTCGCAATGACGATTTTACGTTGCAATGACGGAAAGGAAATTAAATTTTACGTCCAATGACTACGTCTCAATGATGAAGGATTTTGGGTATAAAGAAGTTAGCATAATTAAGAACTAAAGAAGAAGATGAAGAATGCTAGGAGAGTAAAAGGAAGAAAAACGTGAGAGAGAGGAAGAAGGCAGTAGGTAGGAGAAATTTAGAAGACCCAACTAAATTGAGAAGGGAATTTTGGAAGAATTCATAAAAACATGAAGAAGAAGAAGAAGAAGAAAAAACACACACACACACACATACATACGGGAATAGAAGTCAGAGAGAAGGGAATAAAAAATAATGAATAAGAAAGAGTAAGGAGTAGGTAAAAGATTGTATTAACTGGTGGCTATTGAAGTAGCACCGAGAATAAAAAAAAAAAAAAAAGAAGATGACGAAGAGGGAGGAAGAAAAGGATTGGATCTTTTGGAGGTGTTTGAGTAAGCGGAAGCTAACTAGGGTTTTGGTGGAGAAGTCTCATTATGGATCAATGCTCTGATGCCATATCAAGGATTAGAGAAAAAGATAGTCGGAGCCAATCATACATGGTAGAGAGGGATTGAATATGAAAGACTCAATTTATTAATGAACAATAGGTTACATATTTATAGGGTTACATGGAACATTCTAGACTAATCTAACTTGGTTAACAAGGTATAAATATCCTAATTGATATATACAATCTCTAATATTGGTAGGTAAATAAATATAATATATACTGGATATAATATAATATTCCTAATAACAACAATGTAACTGCCACCAACGACGATAACACAACCATTACCGCCATCTCCACTACTTACCACAACCATTACCACCAATACCAATTCATATCTAAGTCTCACCTAACGACGACTTACATGGTTCATATATAAGTCTTGTTGGTGTATATGCCCTAGGCACGTTGTTTGAACGATGTTTTGTTATCATTTATTCATTATATATAAAGAGATGTTCCAGATTATTATTTGTTGTTACATGTTTTGTTATAATAATCTCTGTCCCTAGTACTTATGAAGAACTAGTAAAATTTTGATTAGATAATCATATGATGATTATGTGTATATGAACAAATTAAACTTATGGATATGTGTTGGTGAACATATACTGTATATGACCCACCTATGAGGTTTATGTCATGGTCAAATGTCATAATTAAACCTATCAATAGTTATATCATTAGAATTCTTAGACATGAGATTATTATGATCTTCCACATAATGGAGATCATGTTTGACATATCCAAACGTTACTCTTAACCAAGTAATTATAAAAGATATGATTGGCATGATCGAAGTTTTGTAGGGAAGTGTAATAAGTCGAAGATGGAATTTGTCCATCTTCGTGAGAGTGTCAAGCTTGGACCCCTCGATGAATAGTATTGATGAAATGCATGGCCGTGCTCAAATGAATTGATACGACCAATGTCATTTGTATTATCAGTATATTTGGAATCGAGAAAAGTATTGGGCATTGTAAGTTGACCATAGACCATGGCTTACGCTCAATGATATCGTGAACAAAAGGGTTGTGATATGTTCTATAAAGGATATACGAATTTTGACAAAGTTATATTAATTGGGTAGTCATGATGGCTTGCTAGAGTCCGCTCATGATTTATGAGAATAAATGTTTTTGGACTCATTGTCAACTTAATATATTCCTATTGGATCACACACAAAGAACGGATTGAAAAAGGCTTGAAAAACAATCTGGATCAGACATGGCCACGCGGCTCTTCCGCCCCGTGGACTAATTTTCTAGGTTTTCTTTTATTGGACGAAAAGAAATTCAAAACCTACCAAAATTAGGTCACTACTCACTATATAAAAAGGGGCATTCGGGATTGAGAAACCTATACCTTGATTTTAGAAATCAAAAGCCTAAGTTTGAGAAACAATAACATATAGTGAGATAGAGTTATTAGTTTTATGATTTGGAATCATCAAAACTCAATAATCTTGTGAGGCAAAATAATTCCAAGGAAGAAATTGTGTCTTCAAGGTTTCAAGTCATGATCTAGCAATCTATCAATAAGCGTTCTTGAGTCCGTTCGAAGTGTGGATACTGTTGGAACAATTTTAATCCCTGAATGCCACACTCACTTTAGAATATGATTGAGAAAGAGATGAAGCGGAAGCGATAAAATATATACCTGTTGAATCCATGGATGATGTAGGGAGAAATAACATGAAGAAGAAGAAGTAGGGAATGAAGATCTTCTAAGTAACAGTGACTTCTTAATCTCTCAAGTACTTCAATAATGTGAAGAGAATTTAGGAGAGATAACAAGAATGAATAGTTGTTTCTAGGCTTGATGGAAGGGCCTTTAAATAGGAAACATTGTGTCACTTCACCTAGGGACTACACCCTTTCAAGAAGCTTAGTGATATTATATTACCCTTTTGCCCATCACAATTAGGTAATTATATATCCAGGAATTCTACACATTTTATTATCAACTATACTTTATAAATTAACATTATAATCATAATTTTATAAATGGAAGTCTAAATGACTTGTGTTGCAAGCCATGTCCTTACAATCTCCCACTTGGGTTGCAAAACAAAGTCCTTCCTTTCAATTATGAATATAACACAAATGACAACCCTAATGTGCGCACTTTATTGTCATTTATAACAATCTCGTCCATTAGCCATACAAGTATAGGACTAAAGGGGCAGTCGTTGTAATTGATTCGCAACTAAACCCACAATAATCACGTATACAAATCTAACTAAATGACATAGATCAAAAGTATAGATGTGTAGCATGGAATCATAATGAATATATACATATTCTTCCAACTAGTCCAACTTAACCAAATGAGATCAAAACTTTAAATAATGGAACAATTAATGAAAGAACAACACAAACTCCCACTATACTAAATGTTATCAAAAGTTGTTACACCCATATGAGCAACATGCTCGTGAAACACTGAAGATGATAACTCTTTCATAAATGGATCATCTAAATAGAGTTTGTTTCTATAAGTTGTATCCCTTTCGTTCATGTTGTACTCTTTTCTTTATAACAAGATAATTAATGTCTAAATCCATAAACTCTTGTTAGAGTACAGAACTGCTACCTGATAGTCATTTCTTAATTGGTCTTTCGACACTTGTTTTGACAAATTACAGTCCATTAAAACATATGCAGCCATATATTTAACTAATGTCGGAATACCTAATGATCTCAAAATGATCCGACTTCAAAACATAGGCATGTAGTTCTTTAGTGTTTTGTAAATACTTCTATCATTCTTTTGGCTGCTACTTAATGTTCTTTCCGGATTGCTTTGGTATTGACCAAGCATCCCAACATTAAATGTAAGATATACATATACATTAAGCTTCCTACTGCTGATGTAAAGAGGGAATTTTCCATATACTTGGATTCAAAATTTACTTTTAGGACACTGTTTGAGACTAAGAATGTCTCCTTTAAAATTAGGGGTGTCATGTGGTTTACATTTTTGCATGCTAAACCTTTTGTAATACCTTTCCATATGGCCTTTTGTGATAATCCTAAAACATCTCGTGAGTGATCACGGTGAATTTTGGATTCTTAATACAAAGATGCCTTACCAAGATCTTTCATTTCAAATAAGAAATTTCTTAGTTTCCTTAATAAGGTTCATATCATTACTAGCAAGCAAAATCATCATCCATATATAAGACCAAAATTATAAATTTACTCCCACTGAACTTATGGTATACACAATCTTAATCAAGATTCTTTTCAAAACCAAATAAAAATAACTTGATTAAGTACCATTGATGAGAAACTTGCTTGAGTCCACAAATGGATTTCTTTAAATTCACAAACTAATTGCTTAGTTTGATCCAAATCAACCATATATTTCTCAATGTCTCCATTAAGGAAAGTTGTCTTTATATCCATTTGATAAACTTCAAGATCATAATATGCTATATGTGCCATAATGATCTAAAAGTGTTTTTAGAAGATACCGGAAAAGTGCTTTCTTTATAATTAATGTCTTCCTTTTGAGTCAAATCTTTAACAATTAGATGGGCTTTATATCTTTCCATATTACCTTGTGAATCCTTTTGGTCATAAAGATTAATTTAATCCCAATAGGTTTCACATCTTTAGGTAATGGGACAAGATCCCAAACGTTGTTATCCTTATAGATTTTAACCCTTCATTTATGACATTAATTTACTATATGAGAATTAGAACTATTAATGGTTTCATGGAAAATGAGAGACTCATCTCCCACTAAACCTAAGTGTCCTTTATTCTCGGCAATATACACTTCATAATTATCCGGATTTGCACTTTCTTCTTACTCTATTGGATCTTTCAAAGGGCACCGGTTCTATCTTATTTTGAGGTTGTTGAATTTCCTTCTTATGATCAACATTTCCATGTTGTTCAATATTTATAGGGAAATCATATTTATTTTGAATTGTATGTTCTTCTTGAATGTCAAGTTCAAAACTTGATATCCAATTGGAACTATGGGAAGTGGTATATAAATGGATTCCATACAAATGAATTCCTCTTCCTTTTCAAATTCAAAATATTACTCCAAATTCTCCCACTAAATTCAACATCCTTAAAAGAACCTAGCATTTCTCGTTTTTCAAAACGTTCTAACTTTCGGGTTGTAAAATTTATATATCCCCTAGTTCTCTCGGCTTACCCCATGAATAACTACTAATAATCTTACGTCTAACTTGCCCTTAGTAGACTTATAAAGTCTATCCTTATGCTAGACAACCCCATAAATGAATATGATTTAAGGACGAATAAGGAACGCGTCCTTAAATCATTAAGGGTTTATATTAGTAGCCTAAGAGGGAGCTTTAATGAGAATAAAGGTTGCGGCTTTAACGTATCGCCCATAATGAGTGAGGTAAGAGAAGTATAAAACATACTTATTACCATATCCTTAAGGATTTCAATATGTCTCTATTACAATATTCATGCTAGGCGTACCCGGCTCAATGTAGAGAGAGATAATCCCACACTCTTTCAAAATAGCGAGTAAAAAGGACCTAAACGTTGTTCCTTTTAACAATCATTCCAAAGATGTATACACCATCATGAATGACCATAATGTTCTTAATAGTCTTCAAAGTTGATTTCCAACTTTGTCTTTATAAGACTTTTACAACGTCCAAACTCAATATTTTATGAAGCAAATAAATGTATTCAAACTAAGAGTTAGTCATTTTGAACATAATAACTATTGTTGACCTTTTCCATGAAGGAATAATTAATGGCCTACAAATATCCGAATGCATTAGTTCATTGAGACACTTGATGCTCTCGAGAATACTATAATGTTTGTAAATTTACTTTAAGGCATTTAATGCAAAATTATTTTCCAAATTATCAAGTTTGTTTAAGATTTTCCTTTAACATAAGCTTATCAATTTTCCTCTTGGAAATATGACCCAAATGCCTATGCTTTAATAAAATATAAACTTTACTTGATAACTTTTGCTTTCTAGTTTTGGTTTCATTATTTAAGAGACACATTTATTGTTTGAATAATGTCAAGTAAATAAAGAACACTTGACAAAGTACTAGTACCAACAACCTTGGAATTTAAAATAAAAATCACATTTATAAAAGATGAACAAAATAACCTTTTTTGTTCAATAGTGTGATAAATATCAAATTCCGTCTAAATGACGGTACAACAAATGTATTATTTATACAAATAACATTAAGCACTTTAACAATAACCAAAATTCCCGATGCCTTTCACTTCAACCGGATCCCGGCTTCCATATAGATGAATCCTTCATCTTCTCCAGGACTTCGGTATTTCAGGCAATCCTACATAGACATTCATTATGTGAGTTGTTGTAACATAATTCAACCACTATGTATATGTAGGAAATGAAACCAAATTAGCCTTTATCATAAATAATTCCAAATGACATACCTTTCTTAGCACGCCAAGCGTGATACTTAGGGCAGTCGTACTTCATGTGAGTGAGGTCCTTGCAAAAGAAGCATTCCTCTTTATGATCATGAGATGATCCCTTAAGCTTCTTTTTACTTGCAACCGTAATGTCCTTCCCTTTTCTTTTTGTCCCATGAGAAGAGGTAGATGCCAAACATCCCTCAATCATATCAAGGAATGTTTTAGCATCAACGTCCTTGGAGACACCGTCCAAAATGGTATCCGGGACAACTATATTCATGATCATTAGGATCACGCGGTTGGAGCGTTCTCACTTCTCATTATTTAAGCAATCTTCTTGAGTGCTTATATCAGAAAAAAGAAGAGGAAACGGTTTCCTTAATGCGTGATCTATGTCCATATAGCCTAAGATCATCATCAATTTATTTTTCCAAGTTTTAAAATTAGTCCCGTTAAGCATCGGTAAAGTACTCATAGCAGTAATCACGGATGAAGCAATAAGTAAATCTGTTGGGTTTTGAGAACAAAAAAGAATGAAAACAAAAACATGAAAAAGAAACTACAAAATGAAAAATGATTAATTATATCAACGAAATCCATCAATAAGACAATTAACATGACATCAAAACTAATCTTTGGATTGCGAGTTGACTCATAAATGATTGCCTTAGGTAACAAGTAATTTGAACTTATATTTTAATAAATACTTAATCTTCCTTTGGGCCGACATAAGTACCTAAGAAAATATCTTAATGTTCATTTTATTTGTTACCACATGAATGCCTAAGTTTAGTCAAATGTCAAGATCTTCTTTGGAAAATTCAAGTCATTCACATATTAACTTAAACATCCAACACTTTACAATTTAAGGGTTTAAATAACGTAAATCACTTAGGCGACAATATTATTTAAACAATGAATAAAATTGTCAAAGCATATAATTAATCATAACTTTTTAGGTTTGAAATAATGTAGGTTTTGTTCCAAGGGAAAAACAAAATAGTGCAAAACTTAGAAAAGTTCAAAACCTGTGAACAGTAACTGCTCGGCCGAGTCTTATGAAGTGCTCGGTCGAGCACCTTAATCAGAATGTTTTGATCAATTTGTCACATTATGCTCGGCCGCTCTAAACAAAACGCTCGACCGAGCCATATGATGTGCTCGGCCGAGCACCTTAATCAGAAACAAATGCCTTATTTGACATACAATGCTCGACCGTGCAAAACCAAATGCTCGGCCGCGCAAGTCTTGGTCCGACCGGGCATAACCAAAGACCCGACCGGGTATTCAAGAGAACCGGACCGAACTCGACCAAAGGTCCGACCTGTTTATGCCATTTTTGGCGCCTGTTCATGTGCTCGGCCGAGCAAATCCAAAGACTCGGCCGAGCAGTTCGCGCCTTTTCATATGCTCGGCCGAGCAAAACAAATGACTCGGCCGAGCACCCCATTTTCTGCACTTTCTGAATTTGTTTAATTTATTCCCAAAAGGCCATGAATTGCAAGTAGATCCACATGGTAAGTACTTAAAACATAAAACCATGTTATTTAGGGATAATCTTGCCTTAAAATTAATGGAATCAAGTGAGTAGATCCACATGGTATGCACAAAAACATAAAACCATGTTATGAAGGGATAGTCACACTTGAACCATTTAGTTTTAATGAACAAAACTTTCAAACCTTTTTTGAATTTTAGATGATGATTATCAGTGCTCTATGAACGAATTAGAGTCCCTAATCAACATCAAAACTTAATGATTCAACAGGGAAAATGAATCAAAATTGAAAGTATACACTTTCAAAAAAAAAAGAACTCAAACTTAAACTAAAGATGAGCGGGGCTCTGATACCAATTGTTGGAACAATTTTAATCCCTGAATGCCACACTCACTTTAGAATAGGATTGAGGAAGAGATGAAGCGGAAGCGATAAAATATATACCTGTTGAATCCATGGATGATGTAGGGAGAAATAAGATGAAGAAAAAGAAGTAGGGAATGAAGATCTTCTAAGTAATAGTGACTTCTTAATCTCTCAAGTACTTCAATAATGTGAAGAGAATTTAGGAGAGATAACAAGAATGAATAGTTGTTTCTAGGCTTGATGGAAGGGCCTTTAAATAGGAAACATTGTGTCACTTCACCTAGGGACTACACCCTTTCAAGAAGCTTAGTGATATTATATTACCCTTTTGCCCATCACAATTAGGTAATTATATATCCAGGAATTCTACACATTTTATTATCAACTATACTTTATAAATTAACATTATAATCATAATTTTATAAATGGAAGTCTAAATGACTTGTGTTGCAAGCCATGTCCTTACAGATACCAGTAGAGGGAGTTGATCTCGATCCCTTCAAGTTTGTGTTCTTGTGATCGTAGTACGAGGAACGCGAAGAACGCAAGCAAGAAGATTCAAAGGTCCAAGCTTGAATATTCGATCATTCGAATAAAATTTCAAAGCATCATCACTATTAGTATTCTAAATTCAACTCTATATTAATTTAATCATCTTGAATGGATATAGGCTTTTGGGTTTATTCCGCTGCGTATGATTGTGCAAAACCCAACAAGTCTCACCTAACGACGACCTACATGGCAAATTCTTAGCTTGGACTGATACCTCACGTTTTAACGTCATCACACCGCACTTCCATAACCTTCACTAGTAACCAACACCACCATCCATAGTGGTGTATAACACCACCTTTTTTTTTTTTTTTTTTTTAATAGTATTGTATAACACATCGATGCGTTGAGTATATCACTCATAAGCATACAAATCTCCCTTAAGAAGTAATGCTGGGTTGGTTATACAAATCTCCTTCATGTTGTTTAATCACCAATGAAGGAACACCCCCATGGTTTTCAACCATGGTTGACCGACCACCGTGAAAGATGTTCTTTCACTAGTGGTCCAACATCTCGCGGGATGTTCTTTTCATTAGTTGCCGAACACCACGAAAGATATATTTTTCACCAATGGACGATTATTGACTTGGGAGGTGTGGTAGAGGGAGTGATTCTGGAAGGCTAGAGTGTATGAGATTAGGGTAGGGTAGGGACAATCAAGGGAAGGGAGAAAGCTGAGGAAAATGAAGGTAAGTGAGGTGAGGGATGGCATGGGAGGGAGGTGAGAGGGGATTATGGGAAAAATGTTAATTGGATATGAAATAATGAAGAAGAAGAGAGGCAGAAGAGTGAGGGGATGCCATGGGAAAGTAAGAGAGGGAGGTGGAAAAGGGAGGATACCTAGAAGAAAGCAGAGTCTCTATAACACCAGAAGAAAAGTTTAAAATCTGCAAAAATTTCATTTTGACCCATTATTTAGAAAAATTGATACAAAGCTATAACTTTGACATATTTCAATCAAATCTCTTCATTATTATCATATAACATGTTACTCTAAGAACAAATCCAAGTCCTTCAAGTGAAATCTATGCTTCTCCAATGGCCTTTGGTGCCTTTTCATAGCGATAGCTTAAGACTTGAACATTGTGGACAACGATAATTTTTTTGAAGTCACAAATGAATTTTAGTGAATATTTATGGGGCTCAATGAATTTTAACGGCTCCTTACTGATAAAAGAGATATGACTTAATATTGATCTCTTTGCAACACTATTTACTTATTAAATGCGACAACGATTTCAAAACACGCTGTTAGTTACACAGTGTGTACAAAAATAGTCAATTTTTGTATAGTACTGCACAACATATCGATGCGTTGACTGTATCACTCAAAAGCATACAAATCTCCTTAAAAAAGTAATGCACGGCGTTGAGTATATCACTCAAAAGCATACAAATCTCCTTAAAGAAGTAATGCGCGGTTAGTTACACAAAGTTTATATAGATTTTTTTTTATAGTATTGTACAACACATCGATCCGTTGACGACCCGTTGAGTATATCACTCAGAAGCATACAAATCTCCTTTAAAAAGTAATGCGGGGTTAGTTATACACGGACATATTGAAAATTCCTTTTTTTTTAAAGTATTGCACAACACATTTATGCGTTGAGTACATCACCCGAAAGCCTACTCATGTATCTCCTCAAGAAATAATGCTACGCCCAAACTTTAACAAGATCCTCTTCTTCACGCTCCAAGCAGTCGGACAGAACGGTAAACAGTGAAAAGGCCGCCCCCGCCCAACAGCCATTTAAATCCCGCCTCCTCCCATGTAGAAACACAGTTCCAACAGCCGGCGATGATTACTGCGTCGCCGTCGCCGTTTTCGCCGCCTGCAACATCTTAGCACCACCGAGAACAAGGAGCCAGACCCATGGTTCCATTCCAACATTTCATCAAACACTTAGACTGCACCAGAGCCTTCTTCATCTCTATCCCTTCCTTCAAGTTGATCTCCTCATCATCATCACCACCATTCTCCACCAATATTACTCCAACGCTTGTCCCACCAACACCCACCAGTCGGCTCTACACTTCCTTCTTCTGCACCCTAATTCACCTATTCCTTTCCTGCAACCGCCTCTCCAAAGCCACCGCCGCCTTCGCAGCTATGCGGACTCACAGTTTTGTTCCTGACCTCCCCTCCTGGAATCGCCTACTTCGTGAATTCAATGTTCGTGGATTGACTTCTCAGGTATGGCTAGCCTACTCGGATATGCTTTCTTGCGGGATCAAACCTAATGTTGCCACACGCAACATAGTTATTCATTCTTTATGTAAAGTTGGTAACATTAATTTAGCCCTACATTTGCTCAAAGACACTAGTAATATAGACATTGATACTGTTACTTACAATACTGTGATTTGGGGGTTGTGTAAAAATGGATTAACTGACATGGGTTTAGGATTGCTTACTGAAATGGTAAAAAAGGGGATTCCTTTTGACTCTTTTACTTGTAATATATTGGTGAAGGGTTTTTGTAATGTGGGTTTGTTGGAGTATGCGAAATGGGTTTTTCTTGAATTGGGTGGTCGTTGTGAGGGGATAGGTTGTGATGTTGTGGGATTTAATACTTTGATCCATGGGTATTGCAAAACTGGGGAGGTTAGTGTTGCCGTTAAGTTGATGAACAGTATGAAGGGGGAAGGCATTTTAGCTGATATTGTTACTTATAATATTCTTATCGATGGGTTGTGCGAGATTGGGGAATTTTCTCAGGCTAGGGATTTGGTGGATGAGCTTCTTCTGTCTCAGAGAAATGCTGAGATGAATATCGATTCCTTGAATGAGAAGGATGATTCTGAGAGGAGAGAAAATGTTTCAAGGGGATTGGAGTTGAAGCCTAATGTTATCACATATACGACACTCATCAGTAGATATTTTAAGCAGGGAGGGATTGAGCAAGGATTTGCTTTGTACGAAGAGATGTTAAAAAAGGAGGTTTTGCCAGATGTTGTAACTTATGGCTCTGTCATGAACGGGCTTTGCAAGCGTGGGAGAGTTGGTGAAGCTAAATCACTTTTTGAGGAGATGGAAAAGATTGGTGTAGATCCTAATCATGTAACGTACTCTGTATTGATTGATTCCTTTTTTAAAATGAAGAACACTATGAGTGCTTTTAACCTCCAAAGTCAAATGGTAGTTCGTGGAATTTTGTTTGATTTGATTGTGTTGACCACTTTGATTGATGGGCTATTCAAAAGTGGGAGGCCAAGCGAGGCTGAGAAGATTTTTGGAAGTATTTCTGATTTCAACGTAGTTCCAAATGGTATCACATATTCAGCATTAATTGATGGACGTTCTAAGGTTGGAGATGTGGAGGGTCTTGAATCTGCATTGCAAGAAATGAACAACGCAAATATTCTACCAAATATCGTGACATATTCTTCTGTGATAAACGGGTACGTCAAAATGGGAATGCTTGGTGCAGCTGTTAATGTCATGAAGAAGATGGTGCATCAGGGAATCATGCCAAATGCTTGCACTTATAGTACTATAATTGATGGCTATTTTAAGGCTGGTAAACAAGAAATCGCTATAAGCTTTTATGAGGAGATGAGGTTGAGAGGGTTGGAGGAAAATAAGTTTGTACTTGATGTGTTCATCAATAATTTGAAAAGAATGGGGAGAATGGATGAGGCTTATTCACTGTTTAGGGATATGGTTTCTGGGGGATTGTTGCCTGATTGTGTTAGTTACACATCCCTAATGGATGGCTTTTTCAAAGCAGGAAAGGAGTCAGCTGCTCTTGATGTGGCTCAGGAGATGACAGATAAACAATTTGGGTTTGATGTTGTTGCATATAATGTCCTAATAAATGGACTTTTAGGGCTTGGGAAATATGAAATGCAGTCTGTTTATGCTGGAATGATACAGTTTGGTCTGGCTCCAGATCTTGCTACATTTAACACCATGATCAGTGCTTGTTGCAGAGAAGGTAAATTAGAAAATGCTTTCAAGCTATGGAGTGAGATGAAGAGCGTTGGATTAATCCCAAATTCAGTCACCTCTGGAATTATATTCAAGGCGCTCTGTGAAGCTGGTGAGGTAGACAAGGCCATTAATTTGTTGAATGAGATGTCATCTCTGGGGTATCATCCTAGCTTAACCACTCACCGTGTTTTGCTTGACGCTGCCTCAAAAAGTAAAAGAGGGGAGAACATATTGCTCATGCATGAGCGACTTGTAGGTATTGGCCTTCAACTGAGTCAGGCAGTTTATAATTCGCTTATCTCTACCCTATGCAAGCTAGGAATGACCCGAAAAGCAACCTTGGCATTAAAAGAGATGAAAGATAGAGGCTTTTCAGCTGATGTTATCACTTACAATTCCTTAATACGGGGATATTGCAAAAGTATTCATCTAAAGAGGGCCTTTGCTGTATATTCTCAAATGTTGGCTGAAGGAGTTTCCCCTACACTTGCAACATATAATACTCTTCTAGGGGGTCTTTCTGCTGCTGGTTTGATGCGTGAAGCGGCTAAACTACTTAATGACATGATCGTCAAAGGCGTTCTCCCAGATTCAAATACATACGACATTCTGGTTTCCGGCAATGGCAAGATCGGTAATCAGAGGGAATCGATCAAGCTTTATTGCGAAATGATAACCAAAGGCTTTGTTCCTCGAACTAGTACGTACAATGCGCTTATCAATGAGTTTGCTAAGGTAGGAAGGATGGATCGGGCTAGAGAACTTATGAATGAGATGCAAGTCCGGGGGATACCAACAAATTCTTTGACTTATGACATACTCATAAGTGGCTGGTGCAATCTATCGAAGCAAGCAGAACTTGAAAGGCCTTTAAAAAGATCATATCAGGCCAAGGCCAAGGGTCTATTCAAAGAGATGAACGAGAAAGGTTTTGTTCCATGCAGAACTACCATACTTGATATCACTTCTGTTCTTAGGCAAGCAGGAAAGAAAGTTGATGTCCAACAGTTGTTATATGAATATAACAAGGGTAGGAGAAGTTGAGTGATACAGAAGGACGATTTGCGGCATAAGCTGACATGAAACGGGAAGCTAATTAAGGGACATGCTATGAACGCGAAGGAAGATCTTGAGTATATATGGGTTTTTTGATACGAAAGAAATATTACGGATACTATCTTCATTGTAAGTTAGTTCATCATCCTGTTGTTTTTATTTTCTTTACATATCTTATGTGCACTGGTAATATATCTTTTGATTGTTCAAGGATTCGAAAACTTGAAAACCATGTCATCATTATATGCTCCCTACTTTTCTCTGATATGTCAACATCTTTTTCTTGAAAGTACTTTGGGAATCTTACATACTCCCTCCGTCCCAGCAGAAGTGGCACCAACTTTTGGAAAACGGAGATTAAGAAAAGGTAGTAGGTGTGTGGTAGAAAATGAAGAGAGAGAATGAGTGGGGTAAATAGTAGTGTTTGTTGAATAAAATGAGTGGTGGAAAATGAAGAGAGAGAATGAGTGGGGTTAAATAGTAGGGTCGATTGAATATAAATATATTAAAACATTTCCATTTTAGGTAGCGTCACTTGTGCTGGGACAGACCGAAAAGGAAATAAGTGTCACTTGTGCTGGGACGGAGGGAGTATATGTTATTTTCCCACATCCTTTGTGTCGTAGAAAATGATTCAAACTACGTCAAAGACTATTTTCTGGGTCAAACCTATTTCACTTTTTGTGATTTCTTAGACTGCAAATAAACAACTAATTTGTGAATGTCAAATTATGTAACAGCAACCTTTGTTAAGATACTCTTGATTTCTTCTTGGGTTCATGTACTGACTTCTTACAGATTACTGCTTACAGTGATTGCTGGAAGGAAGCAAGAGAAGAGACAAAAGTTACTAGGAAGGGAGCAGGAGGGAGCAGGGAGCAGGGATCTCCTGTATTTGTTGGCCTATGGCAAGAGATGGCATATATTACTATGAAAGTATGTGACCTGTCCTGCTGTTTTCTGTCTTCCGGGTGTTATCTTTAAGAAATCACAATTGCGTTACTGATAATTTACTTAGCTCCCATACATTGAAACTTAGGCCTGCTTTGCAAATTGCCGACTCAACCTTTAACTTGTCTGAAATTTCCCTGAAAATAATTATGAGATTCAATGATTTTCCAAGCTTAAGATATCGAGATTCAATTGATATTAAGGAAATTCTCCCAATCTTGTTAGTTATGATGAACTAATTCTTTTCTGTTCTTTTCTAGTTCTCCTCAACAATGTATGGCTCGATTAAAACGTGTGCATTCAAATTCATTTGAGGCATGCATGAATAGACCGGCACTCAACAAGCCGAAGCTGTCTAAACCACTATATGCTTCAGGCTTCAAAGTTGTTTATTCTAAGAGAAGAACAAGCTTAATGAAACTGTGTTGGGTGGGTAGGATTTTGGGTAGCTTCCTGATACACCCGAGGTTCCAACTGAGTAGGTATAATCTTCTGGATATATAGGTTCTTACATTTCTTATTCTGAAATTTTTTCAATTTCTTCTTGGGCTGATTATATGTTCATGCTCTAGTATTGCACATGTAGCTGTTCAAGAGGAGCTGTTACACAGATATTGAGCTGTACATGCGGTGACAGATATGCTTCTCAAGATCCATTTATGTTTATTATTGCTCATATGTGGCTACATTTGTGAGGTGCGTGCCGTTTGAAGGTTAGTTGACGAGAAGAAAATGTATCGCATCTCTTGTCCCTCCCGAAGAATATCTTACTCTTTCTTTTGTCCTTCCACTGTTTAGTATTTCATTCAACTGAAATCTTCACCATTAAGGTTGACAGAAGTTATAATCTTCCCCTGATATCAACACATAAGATGCATTCTCAATCTCCCGAAGACTTTTAAAAAATTGTATAAACGAATCTTGCTTTTGGTTTGCATCATTGGGTTACAGTTTTTTCTTGGTACTGCTTTTGACCCTAAAATTGATGTTGCCTTTGGGTTTTCATTTCTTACTTGAGCAATTACGGAGTAGTTTATTGACTTTGTGGAAGGTGGAGCAATAGTCTCTAAGACGATAATGCATTAAGCAAATAAAGGCAAACCAGACGTCTATGTATTATCCAGAACTTAAAAATTACGAATTAGTATTTATGTATCTTTTTCATAATACATGTAGGTTGGAACAGTATTAATTAAGCCGATCCAGGAGCAACTAGATTTCAGGTTTCTACATGTCGGACCTATGGATCCTACAAATATTTACCTAAGCTGCTTAGCCCCCATAATGGGCATGCGGATGATATCAAAATCACAATGTCATCTTACCTTTCAAGTTTCAACTGAAAATATTTCTGCCAAAACACTAATTTCTTAAGTCGCCCCCAAAACTAGAACTTATATCTTCACTTTGACTTACAAGTTTTGTTTAGTATGCGAAGAAATATAAATAATGGAAGATTATACTATATTAATGAAATTGTGGGGGATAGCTGAACAACCAAATCATCTGAATCAGGTAAAACTTGAGAGAACATATATAGGTGACATGCGGCACGTTTGTATTATTTGAATGATTGGAGATAGCAGGAATTTGGGTATAGTTTCTGAATTAGAAATAAGGGAAAAATGTTTCAAAAAAGTAACAGGTTAGAAAATAAATATAGGCCTCACGCCTAGGGTCCCATAGGCATCACACCTAGAGTTCTTAGGTCTCACACGCAGGAGAACTGGAGCAAACTGAGACGTTAAATGGAGATCCATATCAAATGATTAAGTATACTGGAAAACAAAGAACCTAGTAGTATATATAGCCCTTACTGCTGCAGTAGCTTGCCGTCTTTACCTGTCATGGGGAACCTTCTCTAGTGCTCTTTCTTCCCCCACTCCATCCCTCTCAAATGTATGGGTTATCCCATTTCTGTGCCACAAGTTTTGTAGAAGTTGTAATAATTTATGGGTTGTCACATTTCTGTTCCTACTCGTGTACGCATTTGGATGAAATCATTAGCTAGGAAAATGGAATTCTTATGTCAAGTGATTAAGGTGAGATGCTTTTGCTTTCCGTAAAGCCATCTGCATCTATCATTAATACAGAAGATGTTGGATTGTGGCCTTCTGGTTCGTGGCCATGGTTATTAGTAAGGGCGATGTGAGGCTAGATGTCACGGTTTGGACCTGTAAAAGGCCGATCGAGTGGCGAGCGAGCCAAGGCGATAGAACAATTTTTGAGCCTCAAGATTTACCTTATCCAAGTACAGCCGTGGTAGCCTCAAGGAGAAGACCTTACCTACAAGGCGATAGAACAATTCCAATGATGGAATTGATATTTGCTGCATGTATGTACATATAGAATTATACTTATTCACATGCCCTGCCAAGAATTTGGATTTGCTCATGCGCTCATGCAGACGGATAATAGTTACCCACGTCCCCCTATTGGTGGGGGAGCTGCCAAGTTCTATTTAATACATGTGGGACCCTCTTTTGTCAAATTAATATCAACCATTGATTAAAAAAAGTGGAGAAAAGTGGCATAATCTGGACCGCCCGCATGAGAGTATGAGCAAAATCCCGCATAAGCGATTTGGGATCCACCACCACTTCACAATAGGAAGAGATGGCTAAGGTAGATGCAGAGGATGGGGATTGGGGGCCTATGTTTGATTTTAGATTTACAGTTATGCCCTACCACTTCACAAGCACACAGGAATCCCAGCTGAAATAACTGGACAAATTGTTCCATTGTCTCTCCTTCCAAAGGACCAAATCATAGGGGGGGGGGGGGGGAAGTGTTTAACATGTGCAGCAAAAGAGCCCGTTGACTTAGAATAATGAACAAGAGACAGATAAATGTTTCTAGAAGTATGAGTGGGTTGAAGGGTAATTATGTGAGGCTAGATTAGATTAGATTAGATTAGATTAGATTAGAAGAAGATACTTATGATTAAAGTATATCATCTATAATTCCACCCCCCCCCCCCATTATAGTACATACAGTAAATGACTGCTAATAAAGAAAACGTCATTAACCACTTTTATTTGACTGGTTTGTCACTAACAACTCTACGTTGACTGGTTGTCTGGTTTTACATAAATCAAGATGCTCCTGATGCTTACTGCTGCTGATTTTGGAAACCAGTTGAGAAGAATAATGGTCTTGTTTTTGTTCTTCAACCGGTCTACTATTAAGTTATGCATTTTCTTGCTTGATAATGATCAGAAGTCAATTATGTCGTTAGAGGAATAGTTGCATGGTATACTACATGCCAAACTTTAATACTCTCACCCCGTTCCATTATTTCAAATAAATAAATAGCCTAAGTGTTTTTTTTTAAAAAAAGTCTTGAGTGTTATTTATCAGAATATGAGTAATGTACAAATAACTAAAAAATAATCGACTGCGTTATATATTATGGGTTGGAGGGAGTTTAAAGTATGGTAACTTAATTTGCTTGTAATGTTGTACTGACACTGTTTATGTTTTTCAGGGTTGTGACTTCTTTTTGTGTCAAGGACTCATTGGTTGCATCAAAATTATTTCTCAACTACCTATAAAGTGTAACAACTATGTCGTCGTCAAACTGTTTATGCATCCAACAATGTAGAAAGGTAAGGTTATATGTTACTTGCTGCACAAATATAAGTCATTTAGTCAAATATAAGATTTCATGTGGTATTGTGGTGCATAATGAGAGTCAATCCCCTTTCTTTGAAATAAAAAGAAAAGTTAGCAAGAATGTTATGACACTAACCTAGTACCAACCCACAATGAATCCACAACAAATTAAGAAATAAAAACAAAGAACACACGCCCACCGATTTTATCTACCTAAATCCAACTACTCTTAACTAACTACTCCATTACCCTCTATATAGGATCACAATCAAATTTCAATATAAAAATATATTACACTATATTATTTATCTAGATAATTCACAACCCACAACCCCTCCCCCTCTCTCTCACAAACCCTATTTTTACCTCAGTTACCACCATCCATTTTAACTTACCAAGATTTTAGAAACCTTTTTCAGGTAAGCTTCATTTCAACTTTTGACCATAGATCTGTGCTTGCTAGTCACTACGTACGCCCTCTTTGAAAAAAAAAAAAAAAAAAGAAAGAAAAACTTCCCTTCATTTCATGTTACATACTCCATGTTTATTATTCAAACTTGCGAGTTTTGTACTTTCACGCCTTTATACCTCTTATAATTTGTAATTAAGTTTTATATATTTCTTACAATATACAAGAAAGACTAACTATCTTGAACATGAAAAAGGAAGTTTGAGAAAAATAAATAATGTTTACAGAATAATTTTTGAGAATTAAAATTTCAAAATGCAAGGTAAGGTTTGCCTACATTTCACCCTTGTGGTGGGGACCCTTCCCCGGACCCTCGCTATGCGGGGATGCCTTGTGCACCGGGTTGCCCTTTTTTTTTTTTAAACACTCGAAAAAGAATAGTAGACTCTTAAAGTGGAAAATGGAAAAAAAAAACCCTCATATTTTTTCTTTCTTGCATTTTGGATCTAAGAAATATACGCAAACTAAACATGTCTATATTTGTTCTTACCTAATCAAAATTCAGTTACTATTGTATAGCTTTCTTTTAGCTGATTAGTCTAGACCACTTTAAGTCAAATTTCGGACTTTGCTGTTTTTCTTTCGTCATTGTTCTACCTTAATGTTTGATGGAATTACACTAACCTCTGTTCTTGCAGTTTCAGAGGTACAAATTAGGAGCCAAATGGAGATTCAAGCCTCTGAAATGGCTAGTAACCAAATAAGCAATCAATCTGATCAGTTCAGTGGCCCATTAAGTGGCCCACTAACCCCTAACAAGGACCATAGTACTCCGACCAAGAAGAGTAGTTCAAGATTCAAAGATGAAGAGGATGGCTATGTTGAACTTACATTAGACGTTACAAACGACTCGATTTTGGTCCAAAACGTATCCAGTGATCATCATGGAGAGGCACTAGTTGGTAAACGCCTAGAAAAACGACATTCTTCTTCATCATTTGGCTCCCAACTATCATTCAAGTTAAGGCAAGTCTCCAAGGAAATCAGAAGAATAAGTAGCTCTTCAAGGAGATTTAACAACAATGTTAAGGCCTTTGAACGCAGCCATTCTGGTACTGCAAGAGCTCTTAGAGGTCTCAAGCTTATAAACAACAATTTAATAGGTAATGAAGGTTGGTCCGAGATTGAGAAGCGCTTTAATGAGCTTTCCGTCAATGGTCTTCTACCAAAATCGCGTTTTGCCCATTGCATAGGTACTTTGCATCTATTAGCATTAGTTTGATTTCTGTAGTCAATTTCTAAGCATAATGAGAAATATCAACAAAAAAAAGGCAACCCGGTATTACAAAAGCTTCTACTTGTGTGAGGTCAAGGGTAGAGCTGGGTGCACATGAGGCTTAATGTATACAGTCTTCCCTTCCATATAAATACAAATATTAATCAAATTTTGCCATTGTGAATAGGGATGACGGAGTCCAGCGACTATGCCGATGTATTATTCAACGCATTAGCTCGAAAGAGATGCATAACATCAGACTCAGTGACCAAGGCTGAGTTGCACGAGTTTTGGGAGCAGATTACCGATACAAGCTTTGATGCTAGGCTTCAAACCTTCTTTGACATGTGAGTAAGATGCATTTGACCTCATGTAAACAAATTTGCGTATACGTGAATAAATGAAAATATGTTTATTCGAATAATTATCTCCATTTTTCACCATGTAAAGATTGGACAAGGATGCTGATGGACGAATTACAGAAGAAGAAGTGAGAGAGGTAAAGTCTTTTGTAAACAATTTATGCCAGGCTTGTATATTTTGTAAATAATCTATCTCTATATATGCATCCTTGGTGAAAACACTTCTTTCAATTCAGATTATTACATTGAGTGCTTCTGCAAATAAGCTGTCGAAGATTCAAGATAACACAGAGGAATATGCAGCTTTGATCATGGAAGAGCTTGATCCTGATAACCTCGGATATATTGAGGTATGTCATGCAATAACATATATATTCTCATTAGTACTATCTCCGGCCACAAATATAAGCAAACAAAGACAAAAAATGAAATAAAAAAAAAACACATATTGAAAAGGTAGTTAAAGTTATTTAATTGTTTTGATTTTACAAAAAAAGACATGTTAAAATTACAAATATATCCTCGTATTAAATGTGTAATAATTGTGCACTTATATTTGACAATGGGTAAAATTGATTAGGGGCATTTTTTGTAAAAGAGTATTAATTGCAGTTATATTTAATGAGTTTTGCATTGTAACTGATGAAATTTGCTTATATTTAAGGCTAACAAAGTTATCTTTTTTTGCTTATATTTGTGGCCGGAGGGAGTATGTATATAAGAATGTGTGTATATATGTATATATATATGTAAATATATTGAGAAGAAATATGAGAAAACAATGTTTAATGTGCAGTTGCAGAACTTGGAAATGTTACTTCTGCAAGTCCCAAACACCTCAATAGACGTGACTACAAATAGTCGTGTTCTAAGCAAGCTATTGAGTCAGAAGCTAGTGCCAACCCGAGAAACTAACCCGTTCATAAGAGGCTACCGGGCACTCAAATATTTCGTCGAGGACAACTGGAAGCGGATTTGGGTTATTGCACTCTGGCTTGCACTATGCGCGGGCCTTTTCGCCTGGAAATTTATTCAATATAAACATAGAGCCGTGTTTCATGTAATGGGATATTGTGTAACTACAGCTAAAGGCGCTGCCGAGACAACAAAGTTCAACATGGCACTCGTTCTCCTCCCTGTTTGTAGAAATACCATCACTTGGCTTAGAAGCCGAACCACGTTAAGGGCTTTTATACCCTTTGATGACAACATCAATTTCCACAAGGTATATACTCCATCCCAAAATGATCTTCATACTTTTTCGGCCGTTACTACGAATGAACTTTGAGCAATAATTTTAGGTTGATTTAACTATCCTAATGAAAATCTAAAATTTGTTATTGATAGTATTGTTGATGGTGTATCAATAACAAGTTTTGGATTTTCATTAGGATAGTTAGATCAACTTAAAATTATTGCTCAAAGTTCATTCGTAGTAACGGCCAAAAAAAAGTATGAAGATCATATTGGGATGAAGGGAGTATTTGTTATGACTTTTCCTTAGTGGATCCCACAATGACAGCAGACTCGTACACTGGGCTACACAGAGTCAATATATTTCTTTCATGTTGATATTTCTTCATTTTTTTTAGGTAATTGCACTAGGAATAGCGATTGGAGTCGGGCTACATGCAGGTGCACATCTGACATGCGACTTCCCACGACTATTACATGCGACGGACGAAGAATATGAACCCATGAAGCCATTTTTCGGGGAGAAAAGACCGGACGATTATTGGTGGTTCGTGAGAGGGACCGAGGGTTGGACCGGTGTGGTCATTGTGGTGCTCATGGTTATAGCTTACACGTTAGCCCAACCATGGTTCCGTAGAAACAGAGTCAGCTTACCGAAAACTGTCAAAAGACTCACTGGATTCAACGCGTTTTGGTACTCTCACCACCTCTTTGTTATCGTGTACGTTCTCTTTATCATACACGGATACTTCCTCTACCTCTCGAAGAAATGGTACAAAAAGACTGTAAGTCCTTTAAACATGTACTCCGTATTCGTATTTATACACACACACACAGATACACACACACACACGCACACACACACATATATATATGACCACTATACAATATTATGCTTGACTTGACAAAAACTTGTGAATCTGAAGAAAATACAATTTTCTATTTTCTACAGACATGGATGTATCTTGCTGTACCTATAGTGTTATATGCGTGCGAGCGCTTGATTCGTGCATTCAGGTCTGAGCAGAAGACAGTTCGGATTTTGAAGGTAAAGGTTTCCTTTTGCTCTGATTATACGTATAACCTAAGAAAGTGGATTACGATTAAGCTTGAACGCGATCTTGAATCTGTTTTTCAGGTTGCGGTGTACCCTGGAAATGTTCTGTCGCTGCAAATGACGAAACCTCAAGGATTTAAGTACACCAGTGGACAATATGTATTTGTAAATTGTTCTGCAGTCTCCCAATTCCAATGGTAATTTCTTTGAAAAATGAGGTTTAGAAAAAGATAAGAGTAATAAGCTAAAACTTGTAAGAATTTGTATCAGGCATCCATTTTCCATTACCTCGGCTCCTGGGGATGATTATTTGAGCATCCATATTCGAACATTGGGCGATTGGACATCAGAACTTAAAGCTGTCTTCTCTAAGGTATGCATTCTATTACAAATTTACAATCATTATCAAGAAAATCAAGATTTTGAAGAAAGATTGCTTCAACCTTCATTAGCAAGGAACCCTCTTAAGGAACTCGTGCTGGAAATTCATATCTTGGTGTGATGTGCAGGTATGTCAGCCTCCAACTTCTGATCAAAGTGGCCTCCTAAGAGCTGACATTGGACAAGACTATAGCACGCCTAGGTACATAGTCCACATCTTTCTTCTGAAATTTTTATCTTGTCCGACTGTATCGAGTCGTATCGTGATAACTGCCTAAACATGAATATGACAACGTGTAAATGAAACACCACATCAATAATGTAGAGATATGAGCCTGAAAACCTAGTCCGTTACATAAGCTTTACACATTGGCCCACTGAGCACAAACACCTTGGGTCCACTTGGCTTACGATAGGCCCACCTAAAAATCCATGGATGATGTTGGTCCCCAGTAGTCATATGTGGAGGCTTATACTCCCTCCGTCCCAAAATGATTTTCACATTTAACTATTCAAGCTTTTTAAGGATCTGAACACTTCACTAGTCATGTTGTGTTTATGCACATTGTAGAAATAGGAATAACTTTTTGGGACAATAAAAAATGACAAATGAGAAGATCATTTTGGGGTAGAGGGAGTATATCACAATCAAGGTCGACATCTTTCCGATGTAGGATGAGGATTATCATAAGTAAGATGATATGGCGCGACTGTCTCACTGATTTTTTTCCCCAATCTAATTGATATACTACTATGCTCATGATCATGTTGACAGTTTACCAAGATTACTAATCGACGGTCCCTATGGCGCACCAGCTCAAGACTACAAGAAGTACGACATAGTCCTCCTAATCGGTTTAGGCATAGGAGCAACCCCATTGATCAGCATTGTCAAAGACGTGCTTAACAACATCAAGCAACAAAGAGAGATCGAAAAAGGAATCACCGACAATACTAATAGAAAGTCATCATTTGCAACAAAACGGGCGTATTTCTATTGGGTAACACGCGAACAAGGCTCGTTTGAATGGTTCAGGAGTGTGATGAATGAGGTGGCAGAAAATGACGTGGAAAACTTGATTGAGCTGCATAACTATTGTACTAGTGTGTATGAAGAAGGAGACGCCAGGTCAGCGCTCATTGCTATGCTCCAGTCGATCCAGCACGCTAAAACGGGCGTGGATGTGGTTTCTGGGACGCGGGTTAAGACCCATTTCGCTCGACCCGTTTGGCGTAACGTCTTCAAGCATGTTGCTGTTAATCATACTGATCAACGAGTTGGTACGTAAAAGTTAAAACCTTCATTTCACTTGTAAATTTCCAGCAATGCTTCCTATTTATGTGACAATTGGGAAATCAATTTTACATTTCAAAGCTAATATTATTGTATTTTATTTTTTATTTTTTGTAACAGGAGTATTTTATTGTGGTGCACCTGGTCTAGTTGGGGAGCTGAAACGGCTAGCTCAAGATTTTTCTCATAAAACAACCACAAAATTTGATTTCCATAAGGAGAACTTTTAGATACATATCCTCTGCCTTTCTGTTTCTGTTGCTCTTAAACAATATTATGATTTCGATTTTCACACACTTTTACTATTTAACTATTAACCGATGTTGTACCAAGTAAATTAACTTTATTATTACATTATATTTATAAGATTAATGTATTGTTCTAAGTTTTGTTTTATCTTGCATCAAAATAGATTAACTTATATTAAGACGAATGCTCATTTATTTTGAAGTCAATTCTAGATATACAGTTATTTGACTGAGCAGAATAATATTGAGTGTTACGGTGATACCGTCTTTCAATAAATAAGTTAGGGGCAATCGTTATCTATTGTTGGTCTTCTTTTGAGGAAGTCAATAAATAAAAGGCCTTTCTGGTCGAGTGGTATCGGGTGGGTGTATTAGGGCTTCCCTTGAAGGGGAGGTCCTGGGACTACCAGATGGCGCAAGGACGTCTATGGCAAGCAAACTACCAGATGGCGCAAGGACGTCTATGAAGGATTGCATCATCAACTTGTAGAAGCAAATATCATTCGCTGTAATAGGTTCGACAATGGTGAAACTCCATATGAACTTGTAATCGGCAGGGCTTTAGATAAGACTGTAATAGATTCTATAGGAATTTGTAAACGATGACAATTGCCTTAAAATGAATGATATAGTGCAGCTGTTCAAAAAAAAAAATGAGCGGCCAAAATTGGCTAAGATTTTTAAAAAGCTCCGCTCGAAAACTCTCCATTGAGACGGTTAATTAACAAAAAGTTTTTTTTTTTTTTTACCCATTTTAAACGCACCGCTCTACCAAACGAGGCCAAGGAATCCCTTCCGGCTGAAACGCGCGTCACTTTTTTTTTTTTTTTTTTTTCCCCTCTCCTTATATTTTGTTTTTCAAGACAAACCAAATTGATTTTAAATGAACCTTTTTTTTAATATTAATAAAAAAAAATATGCATTGTAAAAATCAGACAGAATATTTCACATATACCGACAGAAAAATATCACATGCAGTATTTCTTTGTTGCGATTAGGGATTTTATTAGAAAACAATGGTCACCACAGTTGGTCCAAGGTGCTTAAGTCAATCAATCCTTTCACATGCTAACTTTCTGTAATTCATAAATGCGGACGACTTTTAGTTCTTATTTCTGTCTTATAAGAAACCCCGGTAGCAGACATATCCAAACGGTAAACGGTTCCGGTTTCCGGTTCCCAAATGGCCGGAACCATATTCGAACCATCTTAGGCTCCGTTTGTTTCGCGTAAAATAACTTCCGGAAAATGTTTTTCCCATTTTCCGGTGTTTGTTACGCACCGGAAAATGAGGAAAATATTTTCCGGAAAATGGTTTTCCCTCTTTTCTAAGTAAAATGACTTACGGATTTTTACTAAGTAAATCATTTTTCGGAAAATGTTAACTCTCTCACTCACACCCAACTCTCCATAAAACCCCACCCTACCCACTACACCTCTAACACCACCCTCTTCATCCATCCTATCCACCACCCCCAGCACCCACCCCCACCCTACCCCACCACCCCACCCCACCCATAAAAAAAAAAAAAAATCACTCATATTAAAAAAAAATGAATATCTCCACCACCCCCACTACCCCAGCACTCACCCCACCCCCACCCTACCCCACCACCCCACCAAAAAAAAAAAAAAAACTTCTTTTCACTCATATTAAAAAAAAATTTGAACATCTCCACCACCCCCAACTACCCCAGCACCCACCCCACCCCACCAAAAAAAAATAAAAAAATCTTTTCACTCATATTAAAAAAAAAATGAACATCTCCACCACCCCCAACTACCCCACCACCCACCCCACCCCCACCCTACCCTACCACCCCGCCCCACCAAAAAAAAAAAACTTCTTTTCACTCATATTAAAAAAAAAATGATCATCTCCATTCTCCACCAGCCCCAACTACCCCAGCACCCCACCCCACCCTACCCCACCACCCCACCCACCCACAAAAAAAAAAAAAACTTCTTTTCATTCATTAAAAAAAAGAACACCTCCACCCCCCAACTACCCTACTACCCCCACCCTACCCTCACCACCCCACCCACCCACCCCCCCTAAAAAAAAATAAAAATAAAAAATAACTCATATTAAAATTATTTTTGAACACCTCCCCCACCCCCACCTACCCCACCCACCCACCCCTACCCCCCCCCCACACCCACCCCCCCCCCCAACCACCCATCCCACTCCAACCCAAAATCTCCACCCACATTCAAATTTTTTTCATAATTATTCTTTTCCTCATATTAAATTATTATTATTTCATATTTTCGGAAAACATTTTCCTTAGATTTACCAAACAACCAAAAACATGTTTATGTCATTTTCCGGAAAACATTTTCATTTTCCGGAAAACATTTTACGGGAAATCATTTTCCGGAAATTGTTTTACGCGAAACAAACGGAGCCTTAATCTGGTTCTCGGTTCTATCCGCCGGTTCCGGTTCCGCCGGTTCCACCGGTTCCACCGGTTCCATCTCACCATCTAATAAGTATGTAATACTCCCTCCGTCCCAAAATATTTGTAGTTTAAAATGTAATACTCCCGCCATTTTAAAATACTTGTAGTTTAAGGTGTTGAAGTTTGTCCCAAAATATTTGTAGTTTTTCTATTATCTATACATTTTTGACATTGTTTATCAAATATACCCTTATTTATGATAGTGTTGTCATTGTAAAAGTATTAAATTGTCTTGATACTTGAAATGTTCCAAGAGTAATATAGTCCATTACACATGTATTAATTTTTTTTTCTTAATTTGTGTGAAAATCCTAGAACTACAAGTATTTTGGGACCAAGTGAGCATGTATATCAGTATATATATTAGCTAGCAGTCAACCTATCATAATGATCAAACATCTTTAAACTCCTCTGATGCAGAGAACCGTTCGGTTCCCGGTTCCGGCTCTCGATTCCCGGTTCCGCCGGTTCCTCGGTTCTGAATATGTTGGATTCGTATTCGAACCGTTTCAATCCGGTTCTCGGTTCCGTTCGGTTCCCGATTCCGGCGGTTCCCGGTTCCGGTTCTACCCGCCGGTTCCGTCGGTTCCCGGTTCTATTTGGACATGTCTACCTGGTAGTGGTGTGATTCTTAAACACAATAGTGAAAATAAGTACTGCCCCGAGGAGTAAGAGTCCTACCTCTCATTCGCACTGAGATTAAGAAATGGTGGAAGTAAAGTAAGTGTTGTGAGTGTACAAGTAAAGTATGAGAGAGAATGAGTGGGCCGGGAGGGAATAGTAAGTTGATTTGTGTTGCGAGTATAATAGTAAAGTAGGAGAGAGAATGAGTGTGATGAATAGCAAAGATTATTTGCCACTTTAGGAAAGAGACTCTTACTCTGGGACGTACCAAAATAAAAAGTAGAACTCTTACTCTGAGACGGAGGGAGTATAAACCACCAATAAGAAATTACTCAAATATAATAATAAATTAATTAAGAACGGAAGGAGTATATAAAAAATTAAACAATAATCATATAAAAGTTGTTTAGAATTGACCCAATCCCGTATCTCAAATGTAATGAATTTGAGCATCTAAAATACCTAAGGGACACCAATATTGAACTCTTCAAACTACAAAAAAAAAAAAAAAATCTAATGAGGCACCATTGCTTGCACTTGACGGGACCTAAAAGAAACTACTTTTCCTCTGTTTCAAATAAAATAGTTTCTGAAAGTGTGGCTTGGCACACATGTTTAATCACTTAGTTTTATTTATTAATTTCTAGTTTAGATTTGTTACTTTCTTTATGTTTTATTTACTAACCTATTAATTAGGTTGTGTAGTGTATATCTTTATAGTTTTTGTAGGGATCTCATAATGTCTATGATTGGCTCACATAAGGAAAGGATCTTGTTGATGTTTATCTCAAGATCTTCGAGATATTGATTGACAAATCAATTAGGGTTTCTTGCCGTGTATATATACCAAGACCAGCTATTGATGTATACATGATTCGAGGTTTTAGAACTTGCTTCTCTAAGAATCAAGTTTTGTGAGTTTTAGTGTTTAGTAGAATACAACTTGTTGTGAGGTTGTATTCTTGAGTGGTTTAGTTCTTCTCTTAAGAATCCTTACTGTAAACACTGTCATATCTATTTCTTATAAGAAGAGTTTTATTGTCTTCAGTTCATTACTGAAGATAAGTGTTATTTTATATCTATTGTCTTTTTACATTCCGCTGTGTGTGTTGTGGTGTAACTGGGTGTGTGTTCTCACTAAGTCTCACACCATGTCTCTGTTTGGTTGATCTTTCTAGCTATCTAAACTTTCAATTGGCACCAGAGCCTCCACTCGATATACCGAGTGAGATCCAGAAAGGATAGTCATTATGGAAGGTCAGTTGAGTCAGTATCGACCACCTGTGTTGGATGGTACAAACTATGCCTTGTGGAAATCCAAAATGCGTCTGTACATCAAAGCAATTGATGAAAGAGCATGGCGGAGTATCATAGTTGCCTGGACTCCTCCAAGGATGGAAAGTAAGGCTGCAGAGGGTGAAACCTCTGAAGAAAAGGTCTACATTTCTAAACCGGAGAAAGACTGGACAACTGATGAAGTAACCCTAGCAAATTATAATTCCAAAGCTTTGGGTGCCATATCTAGTCATGTGGATGAAGACATGTACAGACTGGTCACCAATCAAAGCATTGCCAAAAATGCTTGGGATATTCTTCAAGCTCATTGTGAAGGAGATGAAGGAGTGAAAGGCACTAGGTTGAGGATTCTCATGACTAAGTTTGAAAACTTGAGAATATCAGACACTGAAGATATCAAAAGCTATTCTGCTAAAATCAAAGATATCTCTAATGAGTGCCTCTCCCTAGGTGAGCCTATTTCTAATGCTAGGCTAGTAAGTAAGTTACTAAGAACCGTTACAGAAAAGTTTAACATAAAAATTGCTGCTATTGAAGAAGCCAATGATACTGCCACCTTGGGATATAATGCTCTTGTTGGCAAACTAACCATGTTTGAAATGAATTTGGCTATTCAACAGCAACACAAGGCTGATAACATAGCCCTTGCTACTGCTCTAGCTAATGTGTCTAAAGTTCCAAAGGAAATGGAAGAAATCTCAAAAGAAATTGATAAATCTGAATTGGAAAGTGATGATGTTGCTTTACTAACAAAGAAACTCACATCTTTTTTGAAAAACAAACGTGAAAACAAGTTTCCACCTAAGTTTCAAAATGGTGGAGATAAGTTCAAAGAAGACACTGAGAGTAGTTTCAAGAGGCCTGGGAGCTTTACCAAAAAGAAAAGTGATAATATTTAGTGTAGAGCCTGCAAAGGCTTTGGTCACTATGCTAATGAGTGTGCAAACACTCTGAAGAAAAAGGGGATGAGTCTAACTGCAACCCTAAGTGATAGTGAGGATGAAGATGAGACTGCTCTCATAGCAGTCATTGACTCAGATTCTCTAAATCACTTACATTCTGGTGAGTATGGTGATAACATCTCATCTTCGGTCACACCCTCTGACTCTGTACTTAAATGCTTCAACTCCACCACTAATGAAAATACAGAGGAAGACGAGGGTGAAGAGAACTATGGAGAACTTCATGAAGCCTACACGGATCTCTTTGCTGATTGGGAGAAACGTGTAGAAAAAATTGCTGTTTTTGAAAAAGTGAACCAGAAACTTCTTGAGGAAAACAATGCTTTCAAAAAGGAACTTGAGAGAATGTCTAAGGAAAATGATGACCAAAAGGAAATCATAGGAAAACTGGAGGTTATCATCACCAAAGGTGAAATGGAACTTGAAAAAGTTAAGTCTAAGCTTGAAAAGGCTGATGAAACCTTCACTAAATTGAACACTGGAAAAGCAAAACTAGATGAAGTGTTGAGTATTGGAAGCTACTCTAGAACTGGTATAGGGTATAACAATGTTTTTGTCAAAGAAGAAGCATCTGGTTCAAAAAGTCAAAATTTTCAAAAGAGTGATAGACCTAGGAAGAAACGATTTGTTTGTCATTACTGTTTTAATCCTGGTCACATCAGACCATTTTGTTTTCAGAGATTAAGGGATGCTGGAGAACCAGTGCCACAAGTGAGAAGGCAGGTGACATCTCACCATGCTCCTCAGCATCAAAACAATGGTAAGTTTGTGTGGAAAGTCAAGAGATCTGAGGAATGCAAAGTTGTTCTCACCTCTCTAAAAGGGAGTGTGTCAAGCTCATGGTATTTTGACAGTGGGTGCTCAAGGCACATGACAGGTAATGTTGAATACTTGTCTGACTACTCTCCCATAAACGGAGGAAATGTGAATTATGGGGGAGGAGCCCAAGGTAAGATTGTTGGTAAAGGCACTCTTTGCATTGATCATATGCCAAAACTAAAGAATGTCTATCATGTAGAAGGACTGAAAGCTAATTTCATAATCATAAGTCAACTATGTGATGACAATCTTTATGTTCGGTTTGATAAGCATGAGTGCAAAGTTTGTGATAATTCTGATTCCTGTCTATTCACTGGCACTAGATCACAGGATAATTGCTATACCTTTGGAAGCAATCTGTCCTGTCTCTCAGCCAAAAAGGATGATCTTGAGTTGTGGTATCAAAAATTGGGTCATGCCAGCATTAGGAAAATGGAAGAGTTGGTTCGGTTTAATGCTGTGAAAGATTTGCCCAGACTGAATTTTAAAAATCCTTGTGTGTGTGGTCCTTGTCAAAAGGGTAAACAGACTAAAACACCCCACAAAAGGGTCACTCATAGTTCTGCCACTAGGAATCTTCAACTAATACACACTGATCTTATGGGTCCCATTGAGGTTGAGAGTATTGGTAAGAAAAAGTATTCTTTTGTGTGTGTTGATGATTTTTCAAGATATACATGGGTGTTGTTTTTGAAAGAAAAGTCCGAGGCAATTGATGTTTTCAAAATCTGGTACAAAAAGGTGAGGAATTTGCATGGAGAGAAAGTTGTGAGAATCAGGTCTGATCATGGAACTGAGTTTGAAAATTCTCAGTTCACTGAGTTCTGCAATTCCAAAGGCATCACTCATGAGTTCTCTGCCCCTAAGACACCCCAACAGAATGGGGTGGCTGAAAGAAAGAATCGAACTCTCCAAGAGATGGCACGTGTTATGCTTAGTTCTAAAAACATCTCAAAGCGATTCTGGGCAGAGGCTCTCAATACTGCTTGCCACATTGGCAATAGGGTTTACTTGAGAGTTGGTTCCACCATGACTCCTTATGAAATACTTTTGGGAAAGAAGCCAACCCTCAAGTATTTTCATGTGTTTGGGTGTGTTTGCTATGTGTTAAATGACAGGGAACATTTATCTAAATTTGACTCCAAAAGTGACAAAGGGGTGTTCTTGGGGTATTCCACAAACAGTAGGGCATACAGGGTGTATAACCTTAAAACCAAAACTATTGTGCAATCCATTAATGTCACCTTTGATGATTTTTCTGATTTAAATCTAAAGGCTGTTGAGGATGATGTTTCAGGAATTGTTGATCAGCTGGACCCCGCCAATGATGAATCTGACAAGTCTACTGGTGTAAGCGAAGGTGACAATCCTGGTGATAACACACCTAAGGTCACACCTGACCCAGGACAGACTGATTCAGAATCAAAGGCATCCAGCTGTTCAGATCAAGAGGATACAGATGTAGGGAGGACCAAAGATGTTCCCAGTAGAATCCAGAAGGACCACCCAATATCTCAAGTGGTCGGTGATGTGCATGAAAAGGTAAAGGTAAGACAGGTACCAAGAGTTAACTACAGAGACCTTGCAGGTCTGAGTTGCACCACATCTCTGGTCTCCAAGGTAAGTTCTTGATGTTTTGTCTCTCATCTTGAGCCAAAAAATGTGAATGAGGCTATGATGGATGATAACTGGATTGTTGCCATGCAAGAAGAACTGAACCAATTTGAGAAAAATGATGTGTGGGTTTTGGTACCTAGGCCTAGTGGGGGAAATGTGACTGGTACCAAATGGATTTTCAAGAATAAAACTGATGAAAATGGGGTAATAACTAGGAACAAAGCCAGACTTGTGGCTCAGGGGTACACTCAGATTGAGGGGATTGATTTTGAAGAAACTTTTGCCCCAGTTGCTAGGATAGAGTCCATTAGGCTTCTTCTTGCTATCTCTTGCTACTTAGGCATCACTTTACACCAAATGGATGTGAAAAGTGCCTTTCTAAATGGAGTGCTTAATGAGGAAGCCTATGTTGAACAACCTAAGGGCTTTGTAGATCCTCAGTTTCCCAGTCATGTGTTCAGATTGAAAAAGGCCTTGTATGGCCTCAAGCAAGCCCCTAGAGCTTGGTATGAGAGACTAACTGAGCATCTCATCCAAATGGGGTTTAAAAGAGGTGAGGTAGACAAAACCTTGTTTATCTTAAGAGAGAAAGGAGAAATTCTTGTTGCTCAAATATATGTGGATGACATTGTCTTTGGGTCATCTTCTAAGATCATGCTTGACTACTTTGTCAAAAGCATGACATCCACATTTGAAATGAGCATGGTTGGTGAGTTAAACTATTTTCTTGGACTTCAAATAAAGCAAAGTAAAGAAGGAATGTTCATCTCTCAAAGCAAGTATGCCAAGAACTTAGTGAAAAATTTTGGTCTTGAGAAGGCTTCTCATAAAAAAACTCCTATGGGATCTTCCCAAAAGTTGAGTATTGATGAAGATGGGGAGAGTGTTGACCCAACACTCTTTAGAAGTATGATTGGGAGCTTGTTGTATTTGGTTGCAAGTCGTCCTGACATCATGTTCAGTGTGTGCCTTTGTGCTAGGTACCAAGCCAACCCAAAGATGAGTCACTTAACTGCTGTTAAAAGGATCATTAGGTATGTAAGTGGGACAGTGAATTTGGGGGTTAGTTACACTAGAGAAACCAACACAAATTTGGTAGGCTTCAGTGACTCAGACTGGGCTGGAAATTCTGATGATAGGAAGAGTACAACTGGAGGGTGTTTTTATCTTGGCAACAACCTTGTTTCCTGGTTCAGTAGAAAGCAGAACTGTGTGTCATTGTCCACTGCTGAATCAGAGTATGTTGCTGTAGGTAGCTGTTGCACACAACTCCTCTGGATGAATCAGATGATTAAGGACTATGGGTTGAAAAGTGAGATTCTTACTGTCTTTTGTGATAATTTGAGTGCGATGGATATTGCAAAAAATCCTGTCCAACATTCAAGAACTAAACACATAGACATTAGACATCACTTTATTCGAGATTTGGTTGAACAGAAAATTGTTAGCCTAGAACCTGTAAGAACAGAGAATCAATTGGATGATATTTTCACAAAGGCCCTAGACTTTCAGAGATTTTCCTCCCTAAGGAAGTCTCTTGGACTTTGCATCATATGATGGTGTGATCCCTGTTTGATCACACCAGGTGTCACACTTGTAGTATTCCTTTTATTTTGAAAAAAAAAAAAAAAAAAATTGCATTGTATTTGTGCATTGTACATCTCAGAGTGATCACTTGATCCACTCCCTTGACTTGACTGGTCCTTGAACTGTGAACTCTCTCTGTGGTTATATGGCAAAAGCCTTCAAATTATCTCTCAGTGGATGCCTTCTTGGGAAACAGCTGCTCCACCATTGTATGCAGCCAATCCGAATGTGATCAAACGAACTCACACATAAATAAAGTGTGACTCGAATTTGATACGACCATTTGAAAGAGAAAGGGCTATCTTTGGTTTTAATGTAGAGTGAAAGCTACCCACAATTTCATTTCCCACAATTAAAAAAGGGGTGGGTGCATTCTAGAGGCTGAGCAGATTGGGAGTAATGTTCATTGAAGTTCTTGGATAAGTTGAGTCCCCGGGTGTGAATTCATCCCAAGTCACACTAATCTGAGTTGTACATTTCACTTACATATTTTTATAATTATTATTTTTTTCTTTCTTGAGTCGTCCCTATCATTGTGAATATCTCATCTAATTAATTCTGTGTTCTTCTCGTGCTTCATACTTGTAATATTCTGCTCCATGAAATCCATGAATAAACTGCGTTTTATTGGCTATGTATTTAGGGGGAGTATAATTTTTCGGGATTTTTTATGTATCTATGGTATAATAATTATTCTCAAAATATTTGTGAAATCTTGTTTTTTGATAATCATTATCCTTTCCATCTATTTATTTCAGAGAGTTTGTTTGTGAGTCTACCTATTTTCTCTCCGTGGGGCCCTCTGCCAAGTTATTAATCCTGTGTGTACTCTCCTCTCCCTAGGAGTCTAGGTTGAATTGATGTGTGATGTGAGTCGGTATAAATATCCTTGCTATCTCATCTCTTATCTCACTTACTCTCTCTTGATTTTTTTTTTTCTATTCTTCCCTGTCTTCTAATCTCTCTCTGCAGAATATCAATGGCCGATCAAAACTCTAACTCTCCGGCGCTTCCTTCATCTCCGACTCCGGCGAAAGCTTCGGAGGATCCAACCTCTGCAATTGTTCCTTCAATCAACACTGAGGATGCTGCAATCTCAGTCGCCTTACCTGGTGATGAAACAAATGTCATCGATGTAGAAAATCCAGGAAATTTGAAGGCTGTGGGGGAAAATCATGGGGTTAAAAATGTTCCGAGGTGGTCCCTCCGACAACGAGGTTTTGAGCCTCAGATGGAGTCTGTTACTCCAAAATGGCGTCCGTTTATGGGGGATCCAGAAATGATTGAAGCAAGTGATGATGAGTATGAGCCCACAAAATCAAAGGGAAAAGAGAAGAAAGGGGCTAGCTCGAAAAAATCAAAGAAGAAAGATACTCCAAGAAGGGGAAGCTCTGTTCCACCACCGTCAAAATCTCAGTCAACCCCTGCTGCAGCTCCAACCAGTTTGAGTCTCAGGGATGAAACAAGTGAATCTGATGATGATGCAGAGGCATATCAACTTGTGCCCAGAAAAAGGTCAGAGAAAGGGGGAGAGGTTTCCAGTAAGGTTCAAGGTGAAGTCTCACCTCCAGAGACATTTGATATTTTCCCTCATGTTCTTGTCACTCAACAAGAACTCCAATCTCTGGCTCAAAAGGTTTCTGAAAGAGGAGACATTCCTGAGCATTGTGATCATATCGAAGAGGAGGTTGGAATTGATGGATTCCCTGATCAAACTGAAGAGGTTGAAGAAGAAGGCAGAGTTGAGGAGGCTGAAGGTCTTGATGATGAAGAAGAGGAAGACAATATCCCTCTCAAACAGTTGCTGGATGAACAGATAGCCCTGAAAAAGGGAAAACAAATAATGGAGGAAGAAGAAGAGGATCAGGAAGATGAACCTGAATCTGATGACTCAGAAGAATCAGATTCTACATTCAAATTGGGCAAGGATGATTTGGAGGGGCTTAAAGATGATGAGATGGAAGATGTGATCACACCAGCTATCACACCTAGAACCAGAAGCTCAAAGAAAAGGAATGCACCTCCCAGTTCCACGCCTGTGTCTAGGCGTTCCACAAGAAGAAAAACTGTCCACTCCTCTGGTTGTTAAGAGGGAGGGGTTTAATCTGGGAGAAGTAGTCTTTGGGAGTGTGACTCAATTTGCAGAAAAAGTGCTGCCCTGGGCATTGCCATTCCCATGTCTCATTTCATCTATGTGTCTGGAGCAAGGAGTTGAACTGGTGGAGAAGGATCTTTCTGGTGTTAAGGCTGATGCTATGGGAATAAAGCATGTTACTTCGCATGCTTACAGATTGATTGATATTCCCATTGAATATGGGGAAGATAAGCATGAAGAGCGCGATGACATTGCTGATGTGGATGACAGTGTGAACTTACCTCCATCCCCACCAACTGATCTAGCTGTTATCTATGATGAAGAAATTGCATTTTTAGAAAAGACTATGCTAGAGTACAAGGTGAAGTTTCAAGAGCTCTCTGCCAGGAGAAACAGATTGCTTGCTGAAAAGGGTCCGATTTCTGGTCAAAAAGGGGGGAGTGGATGCTGCTGCTGCTGGAGGAAGTAGTGTTTTCAAAGATGTCGCTCACGAAGGGTTTCGTTGGGAAAATTTGAATCAGCAAGGAATTGGATATCGTGAAGGTGCAAGTGGAAGTCATGATGATAGAAGTGCAGAATAGTTCTGTGGTGGTATTTTTTCTCTTTTGATTTTATCTCCGTCTTGGTATGTTGTTTTTTACCAGAAAGCAACAAATCAGGGGGAGATTGAAAGTGTGGCTTGGCACACATGTTTAATCACTTAGTTTTATTTATTAATTTCTAGTTTAGATTTGTTACTTTCTTTATGTTTTATTTACTAACCTATTAATTAGGTTGTGTAGTGTATATCTTTATAGTTTTTGTAGGGATCTCATAATGTCTATGATTGGCTCACATAAGGAAAGGATCTTGTTGATGTTTATCTCAAGATCTTCGAGATATTGATTGACAAATCAATTAGGGTTTCTTGCCGTGTATATATACCAAGACCAGCTATTGATGTATACATGATTCGAGGTTTTAGAACTTGCTTCTCTAAGAATCAAGTTTTGTGAGTTTTAGTGTTTAGTAGAATACAACTTGTTGTGAGGTTGTATTCTTGAGTGGTTTAGTTCTTCTCTTAAGAATCCTTACTGTAAACACTGTCATATCTATTTCTTATAAGAAGAGTTTTATTGTCTTCAGTTCATTACTGAAGATAAGTGTTATTTTATATCTATTGTCTTTTTACATTCCGATGTGTGTGTTGTGGTGTAACTGGGTGTGTGTTCTCACTAAGTCTCACACCACGTCTCTGTTTGGTTGATCTTTCTAGCTATCTAAACTTTCAGTTTCACATTAATTTTTATTCTTAATTTCATTAAACTTTGCTCATAATTTTATAAAAAATTAGCTATTTTTATGTAATTTTAAATTCTAATACTGATTTAGCTTTAAAAAAATTATAAATAACAATTTTTTAAATTAAATATAATTAAATTAAATGTATTCATAAATTATGATTTAAGAGTGTGTTTTGGGGGAAACTAGTTCCTTCCTGTTTTTTACCCTTATACCCTAAACATAAAACCCTAAAACCTAAACCTGAAACCCCAAACCCTAAACCTGAAACCCTATAAAAAAAAACTTTTTCTAACTTATGTAGGAACTAGTTTCCCCAAATATTTTCTCATGATTTAAAACATGATTAAACTAATCATTAAAAAAAAGGGTTAATGACAATTTATGGCCTGAACTCCATGGGGGTGAGTCTAAAAGGGGCCTTGGTTTTTTTTCCCGCTAGATCAGGGCTTCAAATCATTTTTTTTTAGCAATTAGGGGCTTTCTCACGTTTTCTGTCAATTTCCACCGTTAAGTCGACATGCGCGGTGCACGTGACTTTTGATTGAGGGTAAATTCGGCAATTTAAATTGAGTTAATGACAATTTAGGGCCCGAACTCAAGGGGGTCGTCTATCAGGGGCCCGAAAGTTTTTTTCTGCTAGTTCAGGGCTTCAAATGTGAAATTTTCGCCAGTTAAGGGCTTTTTACGGAAATCGTTAGAAAAGTCAGTTAAGTGCCATGTGCATGGCACGTGATCGACTAAATGGATGGATTTGTATTAATATATTAGTTAGTAAGGGCTTTAGTGAAATTTTTGAAACTCAAAAGGTTTAAAAATGAAATAAATATATTTTTTAAAAAAATAATCATTTTTCTAAATAATCAAGTACTCCCTCCGTCCCACCTCACTTGACACCCAAGAGGTGGGCACAATAACTAAGGAAATAATAAAATAAGGAAAATGTGTGGTAGAAAATGAAGAGAGAGAATGAGTGGGGTAAATAGAAGTGTTGGTTGAATAAATTGAGTGGTTGAAAATGAATAGAGAGAATGAGTGGTGGGATAGAGTGAATATAATATTATAAAAAATAAGCAATTTTGGGAAGTGTCAAGTGAGATGGGACGGACCAAAATGGAAATAAGTGTCAATTGAGTTGGGACGGAGGGAGTATATAATAAAATAAGTAATTATCAGTTAAATCTCATGTGCCTCGGACGTGATCATAAATTTGGATGAAATTGAAATGAAAATTTGTCAAAAATGGTCAAACTGTAAATTTTAAAATTTGAATGATTAAATCCAAAACAAAACCCTACCCCTCCTCTCCCCCTTTGACGCATCTCTAACTCTCCCTCTCTCATTCCGACGCATCTTCTTCCTCTCCTCTTTCCTGCCCAACGCCATCGACCATCACCCCTACTCCGACGAACTTTTCCCTCCTATCTCCGGCGAACTTTTCCCTTCCCCACCTCCGGCGTCCCCTCCCCTTACTCCGGCGACTCCTCCTATTCCCCCTTTTCATCCAACTCCGTCCACTGACGCTGGAAAAAACCTCTGATCCACCTTTGTTCTCCGGCTGTTTCCTTCGTCTCCAGCCAACCCTTTCACAGGCGAACCCCTCCTTGTCTGCAAGCACACACACGCAGCCTCACACTTCCTCTCTCTACCTCCCTCTCTCTCTCTCTCTCTCAAGATTCAGATTTAGATCTATATCTAGATTTGGATCGGTGCATCTCTGTGTTCGATTTTTGTATCAGTTTGTGGGAGAGTGCGTGAGTGCATTTCTGTGTTCAATTTTCCGGTGTATATTTCGGCCTCATCTTCAACTTGCAGATTCCGGCGAATTTTTACACATTCTGTGTTTGATTGAGAATATGTGTTTCAGTTCGTGTGTGTTTGATTTTGTTGGGTTGATTTATCGGTTAATTTTCGGTGGTGGTTGTGGTGGTTACAACAGGTGGATGGTGGCGGCCGGTGGTAGCTATGGTGGTTCTAAGTGGTGGAGGTGTTGGATGGTGGTGAACGGTGGTGGCTATGGTGGATGGGAATAAATATATTTCTTTTTTTTTTTAAATAGTGATAATTACTTTATGTTGTTTTAAATTTTGTGAATGTAAAAAGTAATTTATTATGTTCATAGAATAAAATTTAAATTTATTTATAATTTTCTTTATTTTAAATTTATTAATTAGAAAATAATCTAAATCCTTTTATATTTAATATAGCTATTAAATTAATTTGTTTAATAATTTTGATTTTTTTAATAAATTTATTTTATATATGATAATTACTTATTTTATTATATACTTGATTATTTAGAAAAAGGATTATTTTTTTAGAAAAAATATTTATTTCATTTTTAAACCTTTTGAGTTTCAAAAATTTCACTAAAGCCCTTACTAACTAATATCATTACAAATCCATCCATTTAGTCGATCACGTGCCATGCACATGGCACTTAATTGACTTTTCTAACGATTTCCGTCAAAAAACCCTTAACTGGCGAAAATTTTACATTTGAAGCCCTGAACTAGCGAAAAAAAACTTTCGGGCCCCTGATAGACGACCCCCCTTGAGTTCGGACCCTAAATTGTCATTAACCCAATTTACCCTCAGTCAAAAGTCACGTGCACCGCACATGTCGACTTAACGGTGGAAATTGACAGAAAACGTGAGAAAGCCCCTAATTGCCAAAAAAAAAAATTGATTTGAAGCTCTGATCTAGCGAGAGAGAAAAACCGAGGCCCCTTTTAGACGCACCCCATGGAGTTCAGGTCCTAAATTATCATTAACCCTAAAAAAAAATCCAAGTGAGACTAATTATTTAATTTTGATTCAAAGGAGTATATTGACAAGTAGTATAGACATAGTGTGACTCTATCTAATGCTGATTTAATAATAAATTAAATCGGTCCCACGTGCTTATTAGTCAACAATCCTATAATTTACTCATTCGAAGACTAATATACAATCACCCACGGCATTCAAACAAGTCGTCGGCCACTGCGGTCGGCCGTCGCCCGTCAGTCGTCAACCATTTTTTATTTATTTTTTTCTTTTTAAATAAGGAAAATCAATAACTTATTTTTTTTTTGGAAGAAAGGAAAATCATTAACTTGACATAACTGAGTTTGATAACTTAATTTTATTTGACTGACCAAGTCTGGCTGAACACTAGTAAGTACTTCATCCGTCCCACTCGAATTAGAACAAATTTTTATTTTGGATGTTCCATGCGAATTAGGACAACCCAAGAATAAATGTTTTATTTAATAGGACTCACATTCACACTCACAACAATTTTTCACTCATTATTCTCTACCCCACTTTCTCTTTTCTACTTCACTTTTCATACTCAGAACACCTAATACACTAACACTTTTTCCTTAATCCTCGTGCCCAACCCAAAAATCATAATTCGGGTGGGACGGAGGGAGTATTTATGAGAGAAATTTTTTTCTTACACTTTGTTTCCGTTTTAAAATGAGTGTTAAAAAACAATAAATTTTGTTTTCGATTTAAGAAGTACAAAAAAATAATAATAATAATAAAAATAACCCTTTTTGAACGCTCTTTTTTTTCCTTTTTTTTTTTTTTTTTTGTGACGGTAGAACTATTTTTTGTGTGATTTATTTTAGTTGTTATGCATTACTTCATTAGATATGATCAAGAATTTAACTGTGTCATATATGACACATAATAATATGATAAGAAAATTATATTAAAATAAAAATTGACTCGAATTTAACAGTCAACATAAACATTTGTCATTACGCAAGTAAATTAAGGAAGAAAATACTACACCCTTGCCTCCTTGACCATTAGTTAAGATTTATGTGAACCATCACCATACCTTCTAAATTAAACATACTTAGTGAGGACTAATTGACAGAGAGTAAGGATTTAGAATTTAAAAAGTACTACCTCTGTCCCTAAATGAGTGTCCAAATCTCATTTTAAGGGACACTGAAAATCTCAACTTTATGTACAATTTGCTAGCAAATATTCATATATAATCTTGTAATCTCCTTTCCAAACATTTAGTTTTGCACGTATAAAGAGACCGGTGAAAAAAATTTCGAAAAAAAACATATAGGGACAAAGTTATATTAAAAAAAGACACTCATTTTGGGACAATTTTTTTTTTGAAAATGTACACTCATTTAGGGACAGAGGGAGTATTTAGATTAAAAATTGGATATTAATTTAAGGACGGAAAGTATATTACTCCTACTAAACAGATTCTAGATAAAGAAAAGTAAGAAATGGGTGTCAATGCACGCTAAATTGTGTCAATGCACGCTAAATTTTCTTCCTTAAATGATACAAATAATAGATTTTCTTAACACTTGTAAAAGGATTAAACCGGCAACTATTTTGGATTTAAAATTTTGACCTAGTCATTAAAAAGTTATATAATGTAATCCATTATTATTAACCCTAAGATACACCCAAAGACTTTGTCATGCAAGCTAGTCAGTCACCTTTCTCTATCTAGTACTATAAAATGGTGGCATGAACCTCTCATCTCATGCATTCTCTCTCTCACACACAAACACACACTAAGTAACAATGGCATTTCTCTCCAATATGGTTATGTTCATAACAATGTTGATGTTCACTAACATGATGAAACTTGGTTTCTCACAACCTTCATGTGCTCCAATGGATACATTGGATGGAACTGGTGTTGATCCAGCAGACATAGACATGATGCAGTTCCCCATAAATCTCGAGTTCTTAGAAGCTGAATTCTTCTTATGGGGTGCACTAGGCCACGGCCTAGACGTCGTTGCACCCCAGTTGGCACTGGGCGGACCCCCGCCCTTTGGTGCCCAGAAAGCAAATCTCGACAATCTTACACAAAATATCATCACCGAATTCGCTTACCAAGAAGTCGGTCATCTAAGGTTCTATTTTCTTAGTTTTCATGTTTTTTTCCTTAGAAATTCAAAAATACTATTGGTACTAACAAGTAATTTGGTTTTTAGGGCACTTGAAAGAACAGTTGGAGGGTTTTCAAGGCCGCTATTGAATTTAAGTGCATCAAATTTTGCTAATTTGATTGACGCCGCATTCGGGTATCACCTTGTTCCTCCCTTCAACCCGTACCGAGACGGTCTAAGCTACATGATTGCTTCTTACGCCGTTCCGTACATGGGTCTTGTTGGCTATGTGGGTACTAACCCCAATCTCAAAGGCTCCGGGACTAAAAGGGTAATTTCGTCAATAAGACAAGCAACACAAGTATATCATGTGTCATATCAGCATGATCTTATTAAATAAAAGTCACTTTTATAACTGTTGTATCAGGTTGATATGACATTTGTTTGTCAGATGTGATTCATTTTCATCATATTGATATATGACATGTTTTATGATTGGTGCAGTTAATTGCAGGACTACTAGGGGTTGAAGCGGGCCAAGATGCCGTCATCCGAATGTACCTTTACGAGCGACAAGGGCGGTTGGTTGCACCGTACAGACACACAGTGGCAGAATTCACCACACGGATTTCTGAGCTAAGGAACCGTTTGGCAATGTGTGGGATCAAAGACGAAGGAGTGATCGTCCCACGACAGCTAGGAGCGGAAAATCAAACGATGAGCAACGTCTTATCTGCAAATTATGACTCGATTTCGTACAGAAGGACTCCCGGGGAGATATTGAGGGTGGTTTATAGTACCGGCAATGAGAGTGTTCCAGGTGGTTTTTACCCTAATGGAGGAAATGGAAGAATAGCCAGAGGATTTCTAGTATAGAGAGAGGTTGAAGATAATGAATAATGGATGTTTTATTAAATTTCTCTATAGATTATTGCTATGAATAAAGTGAAGTTATCTTTCTTTTCTTTTCTTTTCTTTTTTTAATTTTTTCTGTCTTTTATGATTTCCTAATTGATCTATTTGAAGATCAAGGTGTAAAATAATGAGCTTCCTGGTTATGCTATGCAATAAGAAAGTTATAAATTATTACTCCCTCTGTCCCAGTTTAAAGTTCTTAATTTCCTTTTTGGTATGTCCCAGTTTAATTTAAGGTTCTTACTTTCCTTTTTGGTATGTCTCAGTTCTTGTCTTTGACAAACCAATGGCACGTGTAATTGAACTGCACAGCAATAATGTTGTTCTGAAGAGGTCAAAATTTCGGTCTTTCATTTTAAAAATACTTTTTTTAATTTTGGAAATACTTCTAAATGGTTAGGGTTTGTGGTGGGAAATTCAAAATTTAGGGATTATGATCAACTGGTCTGATTTGGCTCGGTTTCAAAAGCAAATTTAAAAGAAAAAAGTATGGCAGTTGTTTTTAAACGGAGGGAGTATAATTTATAAGATTAAATTTTTTAGTCCTTCATTTTAGCAATGCGATTTTTTTTTATGAACAAATAAAAATAGGAAAATAAACTTTTTTTTTTTTCCCCTGAACTGAGTGAGTATTACTTAGCTTTGTTATGTACAAGGGATCATCAGACTTTCAGATTACAGTTGACACACACACACTATGGTCAAAGCCAGGTAAGAGTATTATTGTTTGAAAATGTTGCTTTAATTGTGCCTTTGAAAAGATGGGCAAGACTTGAATGGGGGCTCTAGGACAAAAGAATTGGGAAAATAGTGATCAAAAGTCAAACAAAAGCTTTAGACACAATTCTGTTTTTAGAAATCGAATTACATTACTAGTCATCGGCGGCTTAAGAAAATTACCGACCGAACCGAACCATGAAAAAGTACAAACCGACTCAAATCAAACCACCATGGTTTGGGTCAGTTTGGTTTAGACCGTGGTTCAGACTGCGATTTAGATCGTGGTTCAGACAGTGGTCTGCAATGTGGTTTAGAACGTGGTTCAAACCACCATTTAAACATAGATCCATATCACGATTCAAATCATGGTTTAGACTCTGTTTAAAAGAGGAAACCCGAACGAAGAAGAATGTTTAACGAATAAAAAAGCCGAAGGAAGTGCATACACTACAGAATTTTGTTAACTACGTGCCTCAACGAATATTACACACGATGAAATGAATATTGAATAGATGCAAAACGAGAATTATGAATGGTATAATGTAATGCAGATTTTTTAATAAATCAAAACTGAACTTTAATTAACATACAAATACTCCCTCTGCCCCAGCACAAGTAGGACTAGAGGGGTTTGCACACTAATAAATGTGTGGTAGAAAATGAATAGAGAGAATATGTGGAGTAAATAGTAATGTTAGTTGGATAAATTGAGTGGTGTAAAATGAAGAAAGAGAATGAGTAAGATAAATAATAGTGTTGGTTGAATAAATTGAGTGGTGAGAAATGAAGAGAGAGAATGAGTGAGATAGTAAATAGTAGTGTTGGTTGAATAAATTGAGTTGTGGAAAATGAAGAGAGAGAATGAGTGGGATTCAAACATTTTAATTTTGGGCAATCTCACTTTTAGTGAAACGGCCTAAAAGGGAAAGGGAAAGAAGTTTCACTTGTGCTGGGACGGTAGGAGTATATGACTAATATATGCCGTCTGACGGTTCGAACCGCTAACAACCCTAATTCACACAAGTCCTTTCGCCAGAAAATGAATGACCTTTTTTCAATTTTAATGTCACTCATATTAATTGGTGTCCAATACTGAAAATTCACAAATCTCCTTGTTATCCACTTTTAAAATTATAGCTTTGCAAGAATAATGAAATTAGACAAAAAAAAAAAAAAATCATATAAGAACGATAAAAAAAAAAAACTTTCCTTTTGAGACAAAAAAAAAAGCCAATTATTTTAAACAAAAAGGTCATTCATTTTGTGACATGGGACAAAGGTGGAGGTAGTCAAAAACATACAAAGATAGATGCTTAAAACTTGAAAATAGATGTTGAATTCTAAATGAAAAATTCAATAAAAAAGTACCATGAAAATCAGGGTTCACATTGGAACTCAAATGTTAAAAAAAAAGTTGAGTATCTAATAAACTTCAAAATAGTTTGCAAGCATGGGAAAACGCACTTTCATGAAGTTCTCCTACCACTTGAAAAAAACATATTCCAGTGACTGGCACATATCATCTATTGTTTGATTTCAACTTTCTTCTTCTGCCAAATCCTATCAAGAGCGCTGTCAGCATCGCCCTGCAAACAGATGACCAACATAATTTAAGTAGAGTTTACATAAAAAGCACAACTGAATAGAGTAGTACGTTGCATAAAATCGCATTCCAAGTCACATTAAAGGGAGTGCCTTAGCTTGAGATTTTAGAACCGGTTGGGGGGGGGGGGGGGGGGGGGTGGTGATTTTTATGCCCAAACAGAAACATACTCCCTCTATCCCATTTTAAGCTTCAAACAATGGTTGGGTACAAAAACTAAGAAAAAAGGTGAAAAATGTGATGTGTTGCGAGTGTAGATAGTTTGATAGGGGAGAGAAAGTGAGTAGGAAATAGTTAGTGGATAATTTTTGTGAGAATGACGTGGGGTCCACAATTAAAGAAGTATTAAAAATTTCCTTTGTAGGTTTTGAAGTTTAAAATGGAACAACCAAAGTGGAAATTTTTGAAGTTTAAAATGGGACGTAGAGAGTATTCCACTAATTATGCAATCGTGACCTATGAATACATAAACATGCATAAAATCACATTCATCGTATCCAATTCAGATTAAAGGGGTTGCCTTAGGTTAATATTTTCCCGGGGGATGCGGATTTTTTAATGCCCATACAGAAACAATTCCATTAATTATGCAAATGTGACCTATGAATACCTTACATGCATTAAATCGCATCCAATTCACGTTAAAGGGAGTGCCTTAGTGTGATATTTTCAAGGGGAAGACAAATGATTTTGAAAAAAAAAATATTCCAGTAATTATGCAATCTTGACCTATTAATACATAAACACACACACATATACTCCCTCTGTCCTAGAAAGATAGTCTCTTGACTTTTTGTGGTAAAAAAAAATGAACTTTGACCAACCATTAGTGACGATCTAATCATTCTAGTGAAATTCTAAAATTTGTAATTGATAAATCATTAAGTGATTTATCAATAACAATTTTTAGAATTTCATTGTGATCATCAAAATTGACACCTTTGGTCAAAGTTTATTTTTATTGACCATAAAAAATCAAAATGAGACTATCTTTCCGGGACAGAGGGAGTACTAAAAACAAGATCAGGAAGTTCTCTAGGAAAAAAAATAATATTACTAGGTTCACTCTATCAAGTCCATGATAAGACCCAACAGATATACAAAACTGCATCTCGTAGGAAAACTATGAAAAGCACAACCTAATGAACAATCTTGCAACGTTGGATAAACAAGAATAAGAGCAGCAACATATGCAACGTCCAATGGGAACATTAAACAGAACAGGAAAACCATCATAGATCTAGTAAAAGAAGAAGAATTGCTCAAAATGTATCCCGTGAAGATTGTAACAGCTAAAATTTATAGGACTATCACAAAGCTAACTTCCTCAATTGAGAGCATCAATATAAGACAGTGCACGGGCTAAGAGGCATAATGCTTACAAAAAATAGTCAAGGCCTACCTGGGATCGGATAAACCCACACAGAGCAAAGGTGGAGAATTGACCAGTATATCGGCCACTCTCGTCCAAATGTCCAACATTGATCTGGACGGATGCATGATCCTTCGAAGTGATCAACCTGTTAGTGGCAGAGCTGCAACAGAGAAGACAAAAGGCATGTCAATTATACTAATATCTAATTATGATACTTGATTAACACATGGTGCACAGAACATACCACTTCCTTGGGATGTAGAGATCCATATTCTGTCCCTCATCATTCTGCATCTTGGCGAATTTTTAAATCAAGATCTTGAGCAAAGCCAAACACCTGAAATGAGCACCAACCAATAATTACTTTAGAAGGAAAAAAAACAGTTCAAGAGTACACTTAACCATTAAGACCTTTATTCTGCTGACATCAAATGATATCTTGAGCTATCAACTCATTGAAGTACTGAATTTAGTGTAACTTCAAGAAGGTAAAAGGAAGTAAAACTACATAAAATATTTGACTTGTCAAATTGTTGGAGGAGGGGTATTTGACTAAATATTCACATTTGAATCTCGAACCCCCACCCCCATAGCTCAACCTACAGCCAACCCATTCTCACCGCTTTAATCCAATAATCTCAACCCAAACAGGTGCAACTGATAAGTGGTGACAAAACATCATATTCATCACTAAAAAGATGATATCAAAAAACAAATTCCAAAACATTATATTTACTATTATCAAATTGGTTGAGGCGTTGAGCCTTTTCAGAAACTTGACACGCTTTTTCTAATCACCGAAACCTCAAGCTAAGACCAATTCCAACACTACTCAAGTAACTTCAAAAAGGACCACATTTGGCGCAAGTCTAAGCTCCAAGAGGACTTCATCCCCAGCGCCAATTTGAAGGAACAGAAGAACTTGCCCCATATTTGTGGCAAGTTTGTGATGCGCTGTCCAAAAAAATATTTCCGTCCTAAAATTAATAATTAAATATTTTAAATTAGTTTTTAACAAGAGTAAATGAAATGATAAGAAATATTCTGAGAATATTCTTATTTGGTCAAGATTTGAAGCAAAATGTTGGAGATTGTGGAAGATATTAAGTGCTGAAATCGCACCATTTCAGAGTTTTGGTGCAATTTCTGCACCAAACTGTTGGAGATGATCTAATTATGAGTAAAATAGGACACACACATATCCAATTAGCAAAAAACCTGCAACAGCAACCGATTAAGCACATACTCATCTTCGAGCACCCTACCCCCAATTTCCCCATACACTTACTCGGTGATAAATACAAAATAGACTTTTTAAAAATATATCAATTTACAAATCAACTAACAATATTTTTGTAAATCTATTTTGTTAAATCTAAAATTGATGATTAAATCATAAGAACGATATTACGACGAATTCATAGTGCTACACTAACTAGTATAGCTAAATCAAATCACATTTTAGCAATCAAACTGGACGTAAAACTGAATGAAACATTCATAACTAACCACATTTGAAGAACAGCATACAAATAAAGTTACATGCTTGCATCTACTAAAATTGAACTGTAATCAGCAAGGAAAGGGAGGGAGATTACCAGGAGGAAGAAGAAAGAGTGAGACGAAGGCGCCGCTGCTTGGTCTTTACCGAGCTTATATGCATCCCAAAACCCTAATTCTGATTTTATACTTCTATGGCAAATGTTACGACGTCGTTCGATGAAATATTTCATTATAGCATCTGTTGGTGCTCATATGGCAGCGTGTGTTTATGACATTTAAGTTTCTTCTTTTTTTTCCACATTCACCCCTATTTATTTAATGGAAATTTAGAGAAAAACTTGTTTTACATTCGTTTTAATATAAATCATGTTTTCATCATTCAATGTAAACATCTTTTAGTGTAAAACTGGTTTTTCATAAAACTAACTCTATTTATTAAGTCTTATTAATAAAACATCAGCATTTTTAATCACATACATTTTTCATCACTTTTCATAATACGTCTATGGCAAAAGGACTACCAGATGACGCAGGACGTATGGGAAGAGACCATCAGATGGCGCGGAACGTCTATGAGAGATTTATGACGACGCAGTTTCATTCGTTGTAATAGGTTCTGACGTGGTGAAACTCTAATAAGGAATCGTACTAGACTATGCAATAGATCTGTAATAGGCTTAATAAGAGTTTGTAACACGATGACAATTGACTTGAATGAATGAAATGTAACTAGCTTGTCAAAAAAAAACACCTTAAAATTATATCATAATAAATGATTAGGTATATTTTTTCATCAAATATATTTTTCAGTCAAATAGTTGTTAATTATTAATTTGTTTTGCCTACAAGCATATGATGAAAGTGTGTCACAATTGCATGTAAGAAGCAGTTTGGAAAGAGGTGAATAGTAAGATTACCTTTGAGGCTTGGCTTTGATCTATTTTGCTCACAAATAAAGTTAATTGCATCTACTAAACTTAAACTGTAATCTGCAGAAATAAATCAAACCTTAGCTCACTTGACACTTTCTAAAATAGTCTATTTTTTATTCACTCTACCCCACAACTCATACTCTTTCTTCATTTTTCACCACTCAATTTATTCAAGGGCAAATAGCACATTAGTGCCCTTAAGTTTCACAGGAGTTGCAATGTGACTCCCAACGTACCAATTTTGGCAATTTCGTTCCTAATGTTCACACTTTGTGGCAAATGTGGTGCCTTTTTGGATGGACTCTAACGAAAATGGATGAAAACTAACGAAATGAACGAGAAACTTAACGACTATCTTTGAAATTTACGTTGTTCACTCCGAAGTTCATAATATTTCATTAACTATATTTACAAAATACATTTAAAACGAGTTAATATAAATAATAAAATTATTTATTACATAGAAGAAAATATGAGTTACATTCAATTTTTGTTGTCTCGAGTGAACCATTTAACCCATAACGAAAATGATTACGTTTTGGGAGTGAATGTGGTCATGATTTGGGAACATAGATGTCATTTGAGTGTGAGAGAGATTGGAGGTGGGTTTTAGAAGGAGACTACAAGCCATAATTCAAGGTAGTGATGAGATTGCATGATGGGTGGTTAATACATTTTTTTTATCTCAATAAGGGTGATTAATACAATTTTCAAATATTTTTGTTAAGTTTCTCGTTCATTTCGTTAGTTTTCATCCATTTTCGTTAGAGTCCATCAAAAAAGGTACCATATTGCCACAATGTGTGAACATTAGGAATTAAATTTCAAAAATTGGTACGTTGGGAGTCACATTGCAACTCCTGTGAAATTTAAGGGTACTAATGTGCTATTTGCCTAACACTACTATTACCTCACTCATTCTTTCTCTTCATTTTCTACCACACATTTTCCTTATTTTATTATTTTTTCTGAGTTATTGTGTCCACCTCTTAGATGTCAAGTGGGGTGGGGCGGAAGGAGTATAAAATACTAGCAATATACTGATTTTTTTTTCCAAAAATTAGCAATATATTTATTTTTTTCAAAAAATATTACTTCTTTTGAATAATTAAAATTTACAATAAAATTAATTAATTATCATATATAAAAAAAACTATAATAAATTTTAAAGTTATGACATAAATTGAGGGTTAATTACAAGTTAATAAATCTATTTTTAAAAATAAATATTATAAATGTGCTATAAATAAATAGTTCATTGATGTCATAAAAAAATCATTAAATATATATCATTATTAACACACACACGCACACAAAAAAAAAACATTTCCCTTCTCTTCATCTTACATTACATGAGCACCCACCCATCCTCCACCACTTATAACCACCGTAGCCACTACCGTGCACCACCATCCAACTGTTGTAACCACCTCAACCACTTAGAATCACTGTAGCCACCCACGTGCACCACTACCCACATGTTGTAACCACCACTGGAAATCAACACAAATAAATCAAACCAACAAAATCAAGCAAAAACTCACACACAAACTGAAACTCATGTTCTCAATTAAAAAAGGAATTGAGAACAGAGAAATAAAATTTTGGAACTAACCCATTTAATCCTCTCCTCATCCCTTTCTTCCATGCCCCCAACATCCCACCACCGTTTGACCTTTAGAACTCCCTAATTCAAGATTTTGAAGTTACCGGAAACCTCGTCGGACCTATCTCAGATCTAAAAAACACTTTTTCGGCGTATTTAAAGCCCTAACTCAGGTCGAGATGTTACCACTATGCTTAATGTTCTTTTGCACTGTCTTCTTCGATCTTCTTGGAGAGAGGCGAGGGGACAGATTTTGGGAGCAAGAGAACTCGCCACCAGTTTGCGTTAATATCAGATTGGGAATGAAGGGGTTTTCAATTAGGTCCTTTAAAATTTAAACATTTATATTTAACCCCCATAAAAAAATACTCCCTCCGTCCCTATTTACCTTACAAAAATTGCCATTTGAGTGTCCCTATTTACATTACAGAATCCCAAAAAGGAAACTTTTAAACATTTTTTAAATAGTGGGACCCACTTGTCATACTCACAACAACTATCCACTTACTTTTCTCTACCCACTTTCTCCCTCTCACTCAACTATCTACACTCACAACACATCAACTTTACAATCATTTTTTAAATTTTTGTGCAAAGCTTCATTTTTGTAAGGTAAATAGGGACGGAGGGAGTATACATTTTAAAATCATCCAATTTGACCATCACGGACAAAGCACATGGGATTTAACCTTTTTCTAACAAATTCCGTCAAAAAATCTTGAATTGGCCAAAAAAATGCATTTCAAGCCCTGATTTGACCAAAAGAAAAAAAATACGAGGCCCTTTTTAAAAGACCACCCTTAACTTCAGTCCCGAAATTGCAATTAACCCATTACAAAACACTCACAAAAGGCACAAATAACTCGGCAAAACCCAGTCCGAGTCTTTCCCGCCAACACTTACCTCTCCCCCAATTTCCTCTCTCTCTCTCTCACACAAACACAGTTGCCATGGAGTTAAGCCTCAGTGGTAATGCCCTCAAGACGTTTGCCAGGTCCATCACGTGCCTAGCACGCATCGGCAATGAGCTCACCATTCAAGCATCTACTTCTCAGGTACACTCCACTTGATGCCCTAGTTAATTAATCTCTCTCTCTCTCTTTTTTGTGTGCACATATTATGCTTGTATAGTTGTAATTCCATTTTTGTGTTATGTACATGTTGAGCAATGTAATTGATTTTATTAACAGTTAGCGAATTTGAGGATTCTGATTTTAAATTGTTTGTAGAGGTAGGTGGATCATGAATTGGACTTTCTTTTAGTACTCTAACTTTTTGATTGCTACTCGTTGGATCATTTGAAGGGGTTTTGCTTACTTATTACTGTGTTTGAAGATATAATCGTGAATTTCCGAAGCTTTTTTTGCCTGGTTCGCGAATTCGACAATTGCAGGCAAACATTCCTGCTAGGGTTTGCTAGGTTTTTCGAATGATGTAGGTGGTAATTATTTTTGTTTAAAACATTTCAATTTCACTGCAATAAATTTTATTTGGTTGTAAAATATGTTGAATCTTGTTATTAATGACTTCATACCAAGTTTTGGGTAATGTATTTTGAATTAGGTTTCAGACTCAGTTTAATTCTGTAAAGTTAATATATAGAGACTGTTTTTCTATGTTATGTTGGAATAGAGGACCAACCGGGACTAGGCTTCTGAGCAAAAAGGAAGAAAATCGTCGGAGGGACTGTTGTTCTGGGCGGCCGCCCAGGGAGATGGTGGGCGACCGCCCACTCAATCAGTTGGTGCATCCGGAGGAGCAGGTTTTTGGGCGACCGCCCAGGACCAATATGGGCGACCGCCCACTTGTCGGGATGGGAAAATTCCGGGTCCGGTTTTAGGCCAATTTTCGGGTTCCTTTGTCCATCTAGGGTTAGGTTTGTATTCCTGGGCACATATTTAAGTAAAGTTCCGCCCCTAAACTCATTGTAACTCCATATTTACATATTATAGTTTAAGATCCTGGCTTGGTAGTGCCCCCAGACGTAGTCAAACATATTGACGAACTGGGTTAACAATTTCTTGTGTTCGTTTTGTCTTTTGCTTTGGTTTCTTATTTCTTGTGCTTGTTTGTGGTGCCGGGGTTTTCTTGCGATTTGCTTGGGTGTTGGGTGTTGGGTGTTGGAGGGTCTAATCTACAACAACTGGTATCAAGAGCTCTGGTTGGAGATCAGGGTTAATCGACCGATTGGTTCATCGAGCGATTGGGTGTTGTCAAGCAATCAAGAATGGGCAAGGATAAACAAGCGGTGGAGAAATTTGATGGTTCTGACTACGGTTTTGGAGGATGCAAATAGAGGATCTCTTGTACAACAAAGATCTCTATAAGCCTCTAAAGGGAGTCAAGCCGGAAGGAGAAAAGCAAGAAGATTGGGATCTCATGGATCGGAAAGCCCTAGGGGTGGTTAGATCTACTTTGTCGAAGTGGATAGCGAAGACTACCAAGAAGGCGAAGACCACAAAGGAGCTATTGGATTATCTTACTGAGAGATTTGAAACTCCATCTGCTGCAAACAAGGTTGATTTGATACGCAAGATGGGTAGTCTCAAGATGCAAGAGGGAGGATCCTTAGCTAAACACATCGATGAGTTTATGGATGTTATAGACTCATTGACTGCGTTGGATATTACGTTTGATGATGAGGTTCATGCGTGCTTGTTGCTAGCGTCTTTACCAGGAAGTTGGAGCGGGACGGTGACAGCGATCAATGCTTCAGCGGGTAAGAACAAATTGAAGTATGATGATGTTAAAGACTTCTTGTTGGGCGAGGAAAATCGTTTGAAGAAATTGGGGACATCGTCTACTTCGGGATCGGCCTTAGCTACTACTAGCAGGGGAAGGCCGGGTACTAGCAATAAAGGGAGAACTGAATCAAGGGAAAACGTAGTGGGTGGTAAGGGCAAGGCCGTGGAGATCAGAGATAAACTAAGGGTTGCGAAAGGATCGGTGCAGTGTTATCATTGCAAGGAGTTAGGACACTACAAGAAGGATTGTCCCAATCGTGGGGGCAATTCGGTGAATGTGACAGTCGAAGGTGATGATGTACTGGTTCTGAGTGTTAGTAGTGCACTAGAATCATGGGTGCTGGATTCGGGGGCATCATTCCACTCTTGCGGGCATGCAGAAGAGATGGAGAATTATACTTCCGGTGGTTTCGGTAAGGTCTATCTGGCGGATGGCGAGCCTTTAGAATTCAAGGGGAAGGGGGATGTCAGAATAGGAGCTTCGGACGGGAAGGTCCTACATCTACACGGGGTCAGACACATTCCGGGTTTGAAAAAGAACCTGCTTTCAGTTAGGCAGTTGGATGAAGAAGGTTACAAGGTAACTTTTGGCTGCAGGAACTGGGTTATTACCAAGGAGGATTCTGAGATCGCTCGGGGTAATAAGGAGGGGACATTGTATTTGGTGAATAACACCAAGGCAAGTATCGCGGTGGCGTCAGCCAAGGGTGATACGGATTTGTGGCACTGTCGATTGGGTCACATGAGTGAGAAGGGGATGAAAGTACTTTGCTCAAAGGGAAGACTACCGGGTTTGAAGACAGTCGACGTGGGGATCTGCGAAGATTGTGTGTTTGGCAAACAGGCGAGAAGTAATTTCTCGAGGACGGGTAGGGCTTTGAGGGAAGCAAAGTTGGATTTGGTCCACACGGATTTGTGGGGGCCGGCCCCGGTAACTTCTCTAGGTGGTGCGTCAAATTACATGACCTTTATTGATGATTCGACAAGGAAAGTCTGGGTTTATTTCTTGAAACACAAAGATGAGGCATTCTAGGTGTTTAAGAAATGGAAGGCTTTGGTGGAGAATCAGACGGGACTTAAGCTTAAGTGCTTGAGGTCAGATAACGGAGGGGAGTATGAGCTCGGGGAGTTCAAGGAATATTGTGCAGCGAATGGCATTCGCATGGAGAAGACTCCAAAGGGCACACCACAACACAACGGGGTTGCAGAGAGGATGAACAGGACTTTGAACGAGCGGGCTAGAAGTATGAGGTTGAAGTGTGGACTTCCGAAGACGTTTTGGGCATATGCGATTGACACGGCTGCTTTCTTGATCAATAGGGGACCATCGGTACCATTGGGGAATGAAATTCCAGAGGAAGCATGGAGTGGCAAGCAGGTAAATCTGTCATTTCTTCGCATATTTGGCTACGTTTCATATGTTCATATTGACTCTGTTGATAGAACTAAGTTAGATGCAAAATCTGTAAAATGTACGTTTATTGGGTATGGTGGGGATGACTTCGGGTATAAGTTTTGGGATGACCAAAACCATAAAATTATTCGTAGTCGAGATGTGGTATTCAATGAACAGGTATTGTACAAGGACAGAAAGGGGGAATCTGATGATATTAGTTCGGAACCGGAGGTTGTAGAGGTGGATATTCCAGACTCGGGTGGGAGCAGGACGGTTCATGATGACCACGGTCAGGGGGTCACTGAAGATGAACCACATACTCCGGAACCGGATATTCCGCTGCGTAGATCCAGCAGATTGCGTGGATCACCTGACAGGTATACTCCTTCGAATTACTATTTGTTGCTAACAGATAGTGGTGAACCGGAATGTTATGCGGAGGCTGTTCGTAGCGCACTTTGTGATAAGTGGAAAGCTGCGATGGATGATGAGATGGACTCATTGAAGCCAATAAAACTTGGGAGTTGATTAAACTGCCTAAGGGGAAGAAGGCATTGCATAACAAGTGGGTTTACAGGATTAAGGAGGAAGCAAACGGCAGTAAGCGTTACAAGGCAAGGTTGGTTGTAAAAGGGTTTCAGCAAAAGTACGGTATTGACTACACCGAGGTATTCACTCCTGTTGTGAAGATGACCACTATCAGAATGGTTCTGGGGATAGTAGTGGCGGATAACTTGTTGCTGGAACAGATGGATGTAAAGACAGCCTTTCTTCATGGTGATTTGGAGGAAGAAATTTACATGGTACAACCAGAGGGTTACTTGTCTAAGGGTAGCGAGGAACTGGTTTGCAGGTTGACTAAGAGCTTGTATGGCCTTAAACAAGCTCCTAGGCAGTGGTACAGGAAGTTCGATGGATTCATGCACGATATTGATTTTATCAGATGTGAGGCGGATCATTGTTGCTACTTCAAGAACACGGACAATGGGTATATAATCTTGCTGTTATATGTGGATGACATGTTAATAGCGGGCTCTAGCAGTAGAGAGGTAAACAGATTGAAGGCTCAGTTGTCAGAACGGTTCGAGATGAAGGATTTGGGGGAGGCCAGAAAAATCTTGGGCATGCGGATTGACCGGAATAGGGAGTCGGGTAAGTTGGTTCTTTCACAAGCAGAATACGTTGAGAAAGTCTTGGCAAGGTTTTGCATGGAAGAGGCGAAGCCAACAGGGACACCATTGGGTATGCACTTCAAGCTATCCGAGAAGGACTCACCTAAGGGCAAGGAGGAGCGTGACAAGATGGAGAGGACTCCATATGCTTCGGCAGTGGGGAGTCTGATGTATGCAATGGTGTGTACAAGGCCGGACATTGCACATGCGGTGGGAGTAGTCAGCCGGTACATGGGCAATCCAGGGAAGCAACATTGGGAAGCGGTTAAATGGATCCTGCGTTACTTAAAGGGTACTGCTGGTAAGGCTCTATGTTTCTCAAGCAAGGAGGTCGTGTTAGCGGGTTATGTGGATGCGGATTTGGCATCGAGTGATCTTGTTAAGAGGATAAGTACTACGGGTTATGTTTTCACATTGGGTGGTACGGCTATCTCCTGGGCTTCTAAATTGCAGAAGATCGTGGCTCAGTCGACTGCAGAAGCAGAATATGTGGCAGTGACAGAGGCAAGCAAAGAGATGGTATGGTTGCAGAACTTCTTGGGTGAACTTGGGAAGACGCGAAGTGGTAATGCTCTCTACAGTGACAGTCAGAGTGCAATTCATTTGGCTAGGAATCCGGCGTTTCACTCTAGAATGAAGCACATTGAGCTGAGGTTTCACTACATCAGGCATCTCTTGGAGAGGAAGATCTTAAGGCTGGAGAAGATTTTGGGATCGGAGAACCCGGCTGACATGTTGACCAAGGTGGTAAACCTTGAAAAGTTGAAGCTATGTAAAGCTTCATTTGGGCTTGGAGAATAGGAGAGGAGGAAGGCACTACCATGTTCGAGATGAGCACTAGGACGACACCAAGGATGAGTTGAAGAACGGATACGGGGCTTGTATGCGCGGTTGATCTCTAGGTGGGAGATTGTTGGAATAGAGGACCAACCGGGACTAGACCTCGGAGCAAAAAGGAAGAAAATCGTCGGAGGGACTGTTGTTCTGGGCGGCCGCCCAGGGTGATGGTGGGCGACCGCCCACTCAATCAGTTGGTGCATCCGGAGGAGCAGGTTTTTGGGCGACCGCCCAGGACCAATATGGGCGACCGCCCACTTGTCGGGATGGGAAAATTCCGGGTCCGGTTTTAGGCCAATTTTCGGGTTCCTTTGTCCATCTAGGGTTAGGTTTGTATTCCTGGGCACATATTTAAGTAAAGTTCCGCCCCTAAACTCATTGTAACTTCAAGATAACATATTATAGTGCAAGATCCTGGCTTGGTAGTGCCCCCAGACGTAGTCAAACATATTGACGAACTGGGTAATCAATTTCTGTGTCTTTTCTTGCTTTGATTTCTTGTGCTTTGTTTGTGTGCTTTTATTGTTCTTGCGATTTGCTTGGGTAGTGGAGGGCCATATCCACAACATGTTATATCTGACGGCAACACAAATCCATTCACTGCAGGCGCCCATGAGCCATTGGCTCATTGCCTACGCCATTAGTGATTAAAGAAATTGAATAAAGAATATAAACTATAGTGTATTGAATTTTATGGTGAGAGTCTATCCATTGCTTTGTCAATTTTCATCAAAAATATAGACGGAAAACTTAAATTGCAGTGCTTTGAATATTGTGGTGAGGGTCTATTCGCTTTGTCAATTTTCATCAAAGTTGTGGTTCCTGTTAGCCAAGTAACAAAGTTGAGGATTTTTGAATTATAGGTGTTCTATAGAATAAGTGAATAACTGAAATTAAATTATGTGATTTGTGGATTTGTGAACTTCTTTCTGCCAAAAAATAGAATAGAAGCGAAGTATTCAGGATTGCGAATAAACTAGGGTTCTTAGTTCTTACCATCATGATCTTATGTCGTTTCCAAGGATCGAAGAATATTTATGTATTCTCTTTTACCTGCAGCTAGCTTTGCATGCTCTTAACTCCTCAAGATCTGCATATCAATCTATCACGCTAAAGCCCGCTTTCTTTGATGTATATACTATTACTGGTTCTCAAGTACAGTGTAGCGTGCTTCTAAAGGTATGTTCTTCTCTACACGAATGGTCACTAGAGTTAATTTGAGTTACTAGAACTTTATACTCTAATGCCATGTGTACAGGCCATTTGCGCAGTTCTTAGGACGCCGTTAGCAAGTATCGACCATTTGAGTGTGTTATTGCCTGATCCTGATGCATCAAAAGTGCAGTGGACTTTAGACTGCTTTAATGGTAACGTTTTCCGGTCTTTTGGAGCTATAGTGTGTTGTTTCTAATTCTTGTTCATACTCTGTAAAATATTTGCAAAACCTGCAATAGAAACTAGTTTTTTAATATGTGGGGGGCTTATGGGTGGGTGACTACTGATAATTATTGGTATGCTTATTTTCCATCAAGAAGTGGACATGTCTCACGAAGAGGCCTGGAAGACTATTGTATTTTCTGTTGTTAAAGCAGTTAAGACCATAGGTATTGTGGCATTAAGTGACTGGGTTATTGCATGCAGAAAAGTGCTGACAATTATTGCTTCGATGCATTTAGATAGTATGATGATGGCCATTCTCATGACGATCATGGCCGCACTTTCACTGGTAAATTTAGGGAGGCAAATCATTTTAAATTTCTCTGCTGGTACTTGGTACCAAGGTTCTAAAAATTGTTTGGCAGCCGCTAGGCGCCGGAGCTCGGCCTACTGCCTAGTCGTCGCCTAGAGGGGGCCGAGAATTTAGGCATGGATTATAACATCTTGGTGAAATAGTTTAAAATGTCACAAGAACATGCAAATCACAACGCAGAAAAAAGTATTATTTAGCAAGAGGAGATCTAACAACCTCAAAAACATAATTAATAGTTGTCGTTTGTTTTGCAAAACTTCCACACTTCAACAATAAGGCGGCATAACAAATATTTAATAAGATTTTTTTGGGGGGAAATCTATACCAATAAGAAACTACGCCATTTTAGGACCAAATCTTTCTAGAAAATATTAAAACAACAAGGCGGATCTCGACCGCAGGCGGCGCCTAGGGCGCCCAAGTGGCGATTTTTTGATTGAACGAGTTTTTTGGCGGATTTGGAATTAATCGCGGCGTTTCCCTAACAACGCAAGGCCCGACTTTTCAAACCGAGCTTAGTACACAAAAAGTCAAATTGCATACATATGCGTTTCTCCAACTCCATGCCTTCCAGGGATTACACATTCATTTATATCTTCTTGTATAAAGCTAATAACATGTTGACCTTTAAAAGATGCAGCCTTTCAGTTCAGGCCCCTGATCATATTTCTCATACCGAAGCGGCGAAGCCCTTTACATTTCAACTAGCTCTGCGCTGAAACATTTGTACATCTTTAGCTGGTAAAACCATGTGACAACCCAATCCCACATCAGATAGATTTGTGAACAAGTGGAGGCGTATGTGAATGAGCACCTACTACAATATATCCTGGATTTTTGGGTGGCTGTGGTGGGCTCCATGTAACTGTGGCTGTTTGGGCAAGTATGCGAAGTTGTGAACATAAAGCACAGGCTCTTAGGCCTCTTGGCACACGTATATGAGCACGAAGTGACAATAACATAAAAGTATATCCAACATAATGGTTTTCCACAATTTGAAGGAATGTGTCTATGGTAATTTTGGCATGTCATTTGCAAGCAGACCCCTGTTTGGGTTTACTATTATCAGAGTATTTATGCTTCTGGAACGTAGCGATCACAGACTCTATTAGTATGTTCCACTTCCAGATTTCTGTACAAGTGGTTTACTTTCTCTCTTGAAACATGATTGTGAAAATAATAAACATTCAGACATGAGATCTCTATAACCGTTTCAGTAAATAATCTGCGCTGCTATACTTGCTGCAACATGTTTTGGAGCTGTAGTTTCAGCTGTTATATTATGTTCTTATTGAGTGTATTATGAGTTTGAACAACCATCACAATTCTACAGGTATGAAAAAAGCCTATTGGATTAATTGCAATGTTGAACCAGACGTACAACAGCTCTCTCTAGATAGAAGAAGGCTCCCAAGTAGCTTTGTAGTTAGGCCTCGTGATCTGAACAGACTGTTGGCTAACTTCCAGGCGACCCTTCAGGAAATTACATTTATAGCAACAGAGTCCGCATCACTGCCCGCTGATGCTGCGTCCCAAATTGGAGGGAAAGCTGTTGAACTTAGAAGTTACATAGACCCCACCAAAGGCATGCTTTATTTATTATTTCCTTATCCCAATTTTTCGTAGTTTATTACTATATAAATTGGTTTCTAACTTACTTTTACATGTAGAAAATGATTCATCGCTACACACACAGCTTTGGATAGATCCTAGTGAAGAGTTTTTGCAGTATACTCACACCGGGGACCCTGTTGATGTGACCTTTGGGGTAAAGGAACTGAAGGTGCTTAAGACAATTCTTGTACTTTCTTATTTTCAATGTATCAGGTTATCAGCATGTATTGTAGTGCAAAAGCGTCAGTTCCGGCAAGGGAACCTCAAACCATGGTGACCTTTTTTTTTTTTTGACTGAACAAAATATCCACAATCATCATCATTTCTTGCATAGGTGATTTGAGTGCCGAAGGTTGCTAGTCTGTTTGTTAACCTTGTGATTACTGACATGTTCAACTTATATATTTTGAGCACTTCCTCTACCAGGCATTTCTTTCTTTCTGCGAGGGATGTGAAGTTGACATTCACTTACATTTTGACAAAGCTGGCGAGTAAGGCAATTTCAGTTATTTGATGTATTATTACTTAATTTCATCTTCTTTTTAGCTTGTACTCTCTTGGTTCCTTATTTAAGACCGTTTAGAATACCTAAAATTGGGCACTGAGAGGGTACCCCAACTAAAATCCCTGTATTTCCTTCTTGATTTAAGTATTGTAGCATGTTCTACACATTTACATATGGTACTTGATAACAATCCAAATCCGTTAATTTTATAATGATATGTGAACTTTAGAATGATCTAATCAGTTATTTGGCTGAAGTCTCAGCAGTCCACCTATCCAAGAGGGAAAAAAGATTGATAACAGAGGAGCTTAAAGTCTTAAACAAGTTCCATAGACACAGCTTCTAAAACACCTTTTTTTTTGGCATCTATATTTTGAATTATTTTGAGTCATGCTTTTATCATCTGTATATTGCTCAAGTCCTAGTTTCGTGATTATTTTCGTTTTGGGGTGCAGACCCATTCTGATGGCACCAAAATTTGGCCTAGACGATGGCTCTAGTTCAAACTTAGATGCGACCTTGGTACTTGCCACCATGCTCGTATCACAGCTTGACAGGAATCCTGCACAACCTCCGCAACAAGCTGATTTGATGCATCAGCAAGCTGGTCATGGAACTGAGCCGCAAGCCCAGGAGAGACCAGGGGGAAATGCTTCTGAGCATCCTTCTGATCACACTAGAATTTGGTCTGAACTTTCAGGTAGACTAAATACATTTCTTAAGCTGATGAGAAACATATACTCCCTCCATCCCGAAATGATCTTCCCACTTTTTTCCATTGTTACTACGAAGGTACTTTGAGGAATAAATTTAAAACTTGTTATTGATACAACATTATGAATACTATCAATAACATTTTTTAGATTTTTTCCTTAGGATAATAAAATAACCTAAAAGCATTGCTCAAAGTACCTTCATGTGAACAACAAAAAAAGTAGGAAGATCATTTTTGGGACTGAGGGAGTACATCCAAAAACTTCATTGGTTCCAACTTTAACAGGAAGCGCTGCCAAAGGTGGTAGTGGTACTGAGCAAAGGCAGGGTCATGGGGAAAGAATTGTAGATACCAATGAACAAAGGGAGACTCAAAGGATGAGCAGACTGCACATTTCTAAAGGTGGGGCTCGTGGAGGAGATTTGCCAGGTCAAGGTGATGCGTATCCTCAAATTTATTTTAGTAGACATCAGTGTCTTTTTAGGTTCATATATGCATCTGGAACTTGAGATCTGTTTAATATGATATGAACCTTTTTCATTTTCTTTGGAAGGCATAGTATGCGCTCAGATAGGGTTTGTGCCATGGGCGGAGCTACCCTTTGGTAAGGGGGCAAATCTCCCCCCCCCCCTCTTACTTTTCAAAGAGTGCCAAATTAGTATTTGTAAGTTTTGAAATTTTTGATTTTTACCAATAAATATTGTGCTTTGCCTCCCTTTTAACCAAGAAAAATTAACACTATATTATTATAAACTTGCCCCCCTTTCAAAGAAATCCTGGCTCCGCCGCTGGTTTGTGCTTCTAATTTCAGGAGACTTCTGCGCAGTTGCTACGTTAAGAGCCATAGAAGTTTACTGAATTTAGAAGAATTATTTTACACGTGCTCATTAATAAAATTCAAAAGCTTAGGTAGAGGATGGAAGATACAATGGAGAACATAATGATAATGGTGCTTATATGTCACAAAGCAATAGTCTGTATTAAGGTCATTCCAAGGTAGGTTGAGCTGACTCTTATGTGAGAGGAAAAGAGAATATAATTCTTCTTGTCTTATTCTCAAATTATGCATTGAGGATGAAGCAGAAAGTGCCTTGGGTATTATGCTGGAACCCCTTCTATTTCTAGGGCTTCTCTACACCAGACTTACAAGCAGATTATTACCTCGTGCTAAAACCTCGAAACTCTGACTTGTGTTCCTCAGAACACATTTGGCGGCTTTTGAGCTACACATTTGGTGGCTTTTGAGTCTTCAAACACTAAAACTGGAATAAGTTATTAGGGATGGAGTGAGCTTTGTAAAAACCTTTAGGGCGCACGGCGCACAGAAATGTGTGCATACTTGAGGGAGCAAAATATGATTTAACTCGTACTTGCGAAACCGGAAGAATTTTTCGGCATTGTGTGTGCATACAAACTCTCTTGGCAAGAGCTACTTGGAAGAAGCTTGTAGACTCTCAGGAGAACACCATACCGTAGGATGTGAATTTTAAATTTTCTAGGGCTTCAACCGGTTTGTTGGGAACCTGAGGAAAGTGGAAACTTAAGTCACTGCACCAAATAGGCATAATTGGATTATATAGGAGCCCATGGTATAGGTGAACCTCTTAACCTGAGGAAAGCCACTGACTACTATAATTCACTGGCCTCTGAGGCCCATGCATGTCTATTGAGGTCTATTGTACTCCCTCCGTCTAGGAAAGATAGTCGAATTTGGTTTTTAATGGTCAACACAAGTCAACTTTGACCAAACATTAATGTCAATCTAATCAATCTACTGAAAATTTAAACATTGTTATTGACAAATCACTTAATGATTTATCAATTAAAATTTTAGAATTTCACTACGATGTTTAGATTGACATGAATATTGGTCACATAAATGAAATAAGATTATTATCTTTCAGGGACGTAGGGAGTACAATTTTTGAATAGTTTCGTAAGGTCAATACACATCAGAATAGTTCCATCACTGAATTAAGTACAAACTTCATCATAAGGTGATCAGAACAACCTTGATATGGATGACAGTATCTATCCAGTTACTTGTTTGAACTGCATAATTTACCCCTATGGAACACAAATAATTTCTTTGACTCCACATAGTAGCTTCCGCCCGATGGAAACAGAGCACGCCGAAAACCCCGGAGGTCAGTACTGGTGCTGATTTGGCTGTTTTAACTCGGCCGTTGTTATCATTCCTTCATTAACTAATATAACTCATTTTTATCTTCTTTTTCATGTGGGACCCAGAAAGGGCGGAGATCAATGGTAATAACGTCTTCTCTCAACACTATCGGAGTAACTGGTTAGATGCAGATGAGGGTGATGATGATGGGGATGCAAATGAGAACGAGCCATGTGTCCAGTCAACTCCCCCCTATTGTGAAGAAAGATAGTTGCGGATTTCGAGAAGATTCCAACTCTTTCTAGTGGTATGTATGCATAAAATGGAAGCTTTCTATTGTTGTAAGTGAAGCCATATATTTCAGTGAAATATTTATGGCATTTTTCATTTCTTGTTTATTTACAACAAATGCCTTCAGTTGATTTTAACTTTCCATGACCAGTGTTCTAAAAGACGGCCGTCTAGGCCGCCTAGGCGCTAGGCGTTCATGAAGCGCCTAAGTCCCGCCTAAGATATTATAACTATTTCTGAATTCTCGGTCCCGCCTAAGTCCGTTTAGACCCCGCCTAGGCGCTAGGCCCTGCTGCGACGCCTAGCGACCGCCTAGCGCTTCTTAGAACCTTGTCCATGACTACTTTGGTTACATTAAGAAGGGATTTTCAGGAGGAGCTGAAAATGAGAGTTATTGAGCCCAAGAAACTTTTGTTAAGTGTTAGGGATTTGGCCTCTAAATTGTTCTAGGGGAGTTAAGTTCCACGCTGAACTTTTTGTGTTCTCTAGTGGTCATAGGTGAAAATTTAACACAGTTTTTTTTTTTTTCTTTCTTAGATGATAGTGAAATTTTGTTTTTTAAGGTTGAAAAATGAAGATTATCACTTAAAACTGTCAGTTTTAGTACTTGGTTATTAGGGACGCGAGTTAAAAATATCAGTTTTAAAGTTTGTTTTTTTTTTTTTTTTTTTTGAAGGAAAAAATATCAGTTTTAAAGTTAAAACTATCAGCCTGCACATTAGTACATTAACAGTTAAAATTACCGCAATTGCAAAAATTGTTACTGGCAGCTTAACTGTATAAATGATAGTTTTAAAGGTAATATTGACAGTGGCGAAGTCGCGTTAAACCAAAGAGTGGGGGTTGGCCGACCCCTTCCATTTTGGAACGTGTTAATTTTACAACTTTCAGTTTTGTTTCTTTAACGCTAACATTCTATTATTAAAAATAATGAATTTATACATTTTAATTTCCTTAATTTTGAAAAAACATTGTACTAAATTATTATTTTGACTCTCTTGTATATTCACTTTGTATACCTCAATTATAATTTATCCCATAAGTCACATTTTATTTCTCTAAACATGTATCATTACTCTTAAATAATTCACTTGTTACCCTGATTGGAAGAGCATACTCTGTTTAGAATAAAAGTCTAGAAAACATAAAATAAAATTGGACTATATAAACTCCATTGACTATATTATCAAATTAGATTCTAAGCCATTATTCAAAGCACTAACCTTAACAACATAAATGTCCTATCAATCATAGGAGTTCTAACCGTATTCGCATATTAAAAAATAAAAAATAAAAAAAATCCTACCTTGATAAGTGTTAAAGTAGCCGTTTGATATTTATCTTATTCCTACTTTTTAATTATTATTGTATTTTCTTTTCTTAAATACTCCCTCCCGTTCCAAAATGATCTTCCTATTTGTCATTTCTCATTATCTCAAAAAGTTTTTTCTGTTTCTACATTTTGGTCTTAAAAGTGCATAAACAAAACATGGATAGTGAAACAATTGTTCATATTCTTAAAAAGATTGAATAATCAAATGAGAAGATCGTTTTGGGATGGAGGTCGGGACGGAGGGAGTAATTAGTAGAATTTCATCAGAATTAAAGAAGGGATTATAAAATATTGTATTTTCAGTTGGGCCGTGAATAGCTGGCACAGGAAAGGAGCAAAGTTTTAGTATGGGGACGCGCAAACACCGCCCAACCCTCTTTTCTTTATTATGATCTGGGAATATAAACTGGGGCCCACTTTTTGTAACGGCTACGTGATACTAACGTCTTATCTGACGCCGTTTGTTTGTGCCGCTCACGTCTTTCTCCTCCTGATACAGACCTAACTAACTCCTTCTGGTCAACCTAAATAAACTATCCACTCCACTTTATTTTTTAATTACGCTATTACCCTCTGAGTTTATTTTATTTAATGTCACACTATTTTTATTTTTATTTGATGATCTACACTCATGAAAGAGGTGACAAGAGAGATCGAACTCTAGCGCTCACCGAGAGTAAGGCTTGGATTTACCACTAGGCCACTCTTTTGGGGACTTTAAGGTCACGCTAATGGGAAGGATTTTTTTTTTTAATATCATTTTACTTTGCCTTGTAAATATTCATTTCCACAATTACATATTTAAGTTTATTATACTTTTATAATTACTTTTGTGATAACTAAAGATGAGGGGTGAGCAAGAAAGAGGGTGAAGGGACATTAAAAGACAAAATTAAAAGAGATTAAGATAGCGGTGTAAATGAAATTATGTTGTTAATATATTCAAATAGTTAAAAGGGATTAATATTGTGAGATGGAGAGATGATTATTTAAGTAAAAATACTTATGCATTATGATCATTCACCTAAATTAATTTAAAGCAATATTATCTCTTACACCAAAAAAGAGTTGTATTTATTATTTTTATCTCTATAAAAGAAAAATTGTATTAAAAAAAACATTTTATGAAATAAAAAGCAATAAAATTGATATATTAAAAATGAAAAAAAAAACTTAAATATATAAATTAACACACTCTTAAATTGAAGGGGTCAAGTGACCCTATCTCCAACGTGCTTCGTCAAATCCGAACTTAGCTAGATTTAAGCAGTTTTTCTAACGTGTGTATTAAGGTAAGAGCATATGTTAACGCTATATTTATGCAAACATTTTTTTCATAATTATACAAACAAATAGTAAAAAGGAAGTTTAATAAATGAAATATATAATATAAATATGTCGTTAACACACGCGTTTAAGGCACACGTTAAAAAAATCCGCTATTGATATTTACATAGTGACCATAATATTTTACTCTCTTTGTCCCAAAATGAATGTCCAAATTTCGTTTTAAAAGACATCTGAAAATCTGTACATTTCATACATGCAATCCTCTTTCCAAATATTTTAGTTTTGCAAGTATAAAGACACAAATTGAAAAAAAAAAATCAATTAAGAACAAAGTTATTTTTTTGTTCAAAAATAGACATTCAATTACAATTAGGGACATAGAGATATAAATGTCCATTCATAAAGCAAGTGAGTGAAAATAGATGGGTAAGTGATTATTATTATTAGTATTATTATTATTGTTTTGTAATATATGAACTTTATGAGGACAAAGATGTCTAAAACACTATTCATCATTTGCAATTTAAAGAATGAAGCAACTAAGAACCTTAAATTCAGACATATTAAAAAGAAAAGTATTAACTTTAAACTGGGACTGAGGGAGTATTTAGTTATATATAAAAAAAAAAAAAAAAAAAAAAGTCAAGAGTACTCAACAACTAGTCTAGTAGTGGGCATCCATAACATAAGGGGCTGATTTCATGACTAAACTCTAACGCGGTTTAAGTCTAACCTGGTGGCAACCTGTAAATAACTCCCAAATTCAGCGTCAATTATGCCATCACCTATAATACAGCCACCACATTCCAGTTTGTCCACTCACAAAAAAAACTCGCCATTTCCAATTCCAACCCAATAGAGAGAGAAAAGCACACCAAAAACCTAGAGAGAGAAACCAAATTTCTCAAAAGATCACAACAATGGCTGCCTCTGCGCCATCAGGTTTCTCCATTCTCTTCTTCATCATCATCGCAGTGCTTGCAATCGCTTCTTCTTCTTCATCATCAAGCTTCGTAGCTGGGAGTGGTGTGGAGAACGGGAGCAATCTCGACTGGATACCGATTAGATCCGTGTGCCGGGGGACGGTGGCGGAGTGTATGGCGGCGGAGGGCGGAGAGGAGGAGTTCGAGCTTGATTCAGAGATAAACAGGCGTATTCTAGCCAACAATAGGTATGTCAGCTACGGTGCGCTGCAGAAGAACAATGTCCCCTGCTCACGCCGAGGGGCTTCCTACTACAATTGCCAAAGAAGTGGTCAGGCTAATCCTTACTCTCGTGGTTGCAGTACCATTACTCGTTGCAGACGTTGATTTTTTTTTTTTTTTTTTTTTTAAATCTTTGAGATTGGGGATTTTTTTTTCACACAAACACGGAGGAGAGAGAGAGAGAGAGAGAAAGATTGGTGAACTGAAGGGAATTTGTGGTGTATTATTGGTGTTTATTTGTTTTGTTTATTATAACTTTGCTACAGTTAATTATCACAATACTTTTATGATTTTTTATTTATTTTTTTGGAAAACTTCATTTTTGTCCATCGTACTTTGGGCCGTGTTTCATTTTTACCATCAAACTTTATTTTTTTCATTTTTACCATCGTACTACAAACAATGGTGTCGTTTTATAACAAATTCGATATTTTATACCCAAATTTGTTTCAATTTTACCATTGTACTACAAATAATGGTGTCATTTTACACTCAAATTTGGTATAAAATGACACAATTGTTTGTAGTACGATGGTAAAAATGAAAAAAATAAAGTTCGATGGTAAAAATGAAACACGCCCTAAAGTACAATGGACCAAAACGGAGGTTTTTTTTTTTTTTTTTTTTTTTTTGTGTGGGTTAGCTTTAAGGCATTAGCATGTTATTATTGGATTGTTTTCACGATTTATGTTTGATTATGATCACAACCACTACAAAGCGAATACCATCATTTTGGTACTCGCACGGCGAGTAAACGGCTTTTTTGACCACAGTACTATCCAAGATTTTCACTTTCACTTCTGTACTACCGAAACAACAAAAGTAACCTGCGTACTACTATTGATAAATTAACAAAAGTAACCAAAATCGTTATTAAATGTTAATGAACATTAATGGGCGTTAGCCATTTAACAGATATTACTATCAATATATTTAATTTACCCCCATAACGAAACAAACTACTTTCTCGCCTAACTAAGTTCTAAAAGGAGTAGATCTAAAATTTATCAAACTAAAAGGACTAAAAATGAAATAAGTGTAATTAAGAAAATATAATTTTATGATTAACATCTAGTAATTAAGTCAGAAACACCCAAATAAATTGTGTGCCACCATTATACAACCACCCACCATCGTCGACCACCACTGGCCACCAAGCTCAGTAAGCACTACCACCACCAACTAAACACAAATAAATATGGAAAAAAAATACATGAACTATACCATTAGAAATTTGTCTCAAACAACCCTTACAATCAAATTTAAATAGAAAACACCTATAATAGTAGCTTCAATTAATTTGCTAAAAAAATTGAATTAAACTCCAACACTATGAATCCCCCTTGGCTAGCAATCCCTTGAAATGTAACAAAAAAAAAAATCAAAGCCCCAAATCACAAACACACATAGATCCACACAGATAAACTGATTTACACACATGAACACAATTAAAAAAAAATGCAGATCTGAAATCATTGTTTTTAGATCTAAACCCAAAAACGAAGACACACCCACAAGCACATTTCGGTTCAAAACAAGGAGAGAGAGAGAGAGAGAGAGAGAGAGAGAAAAGGGACGAAGAGAGAGATGCGTATCGTACAACGATGATGTCGTTAACGGTAGCGGCAGGGCGGTGGTTGTAGAGGTGGCAGAAGGTTCTTAAGGCGTGTAGTGGTGTAATGGGGGAGAGAGAGAGAGAGAGAGAGAGAGAGAGAAAACCGCCTAGGATGATGGTGGTGGCGGTGGTGTGAAAGGGGGGGGGGATCGAAAGTGAGAAAGAGAAAAGAATTGGTTTTCTGAAAAATGGGTGGGGTGGGACGATATTGGGGGTTGACGAGAGAGAAGGTTTGCATTTTGAATTTTTAGGAATTCAAATTTACTACTTTTATGGTGGTTAGTTTGTTAATGATTTTGCGTAGATTAGGACTAAACAAGTTGTTTAGCTTGTTAAGTTTCTAACGGCTATTAACGTCCATTACATTTTTTTAACGATTTTGGGTTTTTTTCTAATTAATGAATAGTACGGAGGTTTCTTTTATTGTTTAGATAGTACGGAGGTTAAAGTGATATTCTTGACATAGTACGAATGTCAGAAAAGTGGTTTACTCCCCGCTCGGCCTGGCTTATCAAAGTTCATAGTATTGGAAATGGGTTTGAAAAATGTGATAGATCAATTTGTGACAAATTTTTGAAATATTTTTTTAATTAAAATAAGTGGCAAAATCGAAATTGTTGTGTGTAACTATAGACTAAGAAAATATACTCCTTCCGTCCCATACTAAGGTTTTTATTTTCCTTTTTTGTTTATCTCAGACTAAAGTTCTTAGTTGCTTTATTACCTAAAATAGACAATGAGACCCACTTGTCATTCTCACAACAAAAACTTTCTACCCACTTTTCTCTCATACTTTCTCCTACTTCACTTTTCATACTCACAACATTTACTTTTTCTTAAAATCTCCATGTAAAGTCAAACTAAGAACCTTAGTCCAGGACGAATGGAGTATTTGTTTTCATATAGCTATTTTCAGGTGAATATATGATTAATGATTGAATTATGCAACTTGATAATGGTATTTGAAGGGTTTTGAGATATGAATACTCATATCACACAATGGTTAAAGAAGGCGAGTGAAAACCCTATCTATCCCAAAGAGGAGAAATTTATACGGTTCATCCGTTACATTTTAAATTGCAAAAATAAGGTTATGCATGAGAATGAAGTAAAAAAGTAATGTTTTGTGAGTGTAGATAGTTGGGTAGGGAGAGAAAGTTAGAGAAGTAAGTTAGTTTATGTGAGTATGACAAGTGAGCCTTATTAATTAAAAAATACTATAAACTTTCCATGTTAAGCTTTTACAATTTTAAGTGGGACATCAAAAATAACAAATATTGCAATTTAATATGAGACAAAGAGAATAATTCTTTTAAAGTGGCAACCTAGTAACGGTCGGGCTAGTGTTAGCGCAATCAAGCTGCATGGATCGTGCGAAGCTGTTGGTAGTGGTGCCCTAGGCACGTTTAATAAACGTTGTAATTGTTATCATTTATTTCATATCAATAAAGAGATGTTTTGATTATTATTGTTGTTCATGCTTACTTATAATAATCCCCGTCCCTAGTACTTATTAAGCACTAGTATAAAGGCTAAATGATCATGAGATGATCATATTAGATTTATGGGTACTTGTTTGGAACAAGGTACTGGACATGACCCGCCGTATGAGATTTATGTCATTGTCTATATCGTACATATATCTCATATTAGTTATGTCATTTGAATCCTTAGACATGAAGTTATTATAGTCTTCCACTTGATGAACATTGTGTTTGACATATTCAAACGCTACCTTAACACGGTAGTTATAAAGGGTATGATTGGCATAATCGGATTCCCGTTGGGAAGAATAATAAGCTAAATGGATTTGTCCCTCCACAGAGAGATGTCAAGCTTGGGCCCCTCGAAGGAATGATGTTGATGAAATGTTCGGCCGGACTCAAATGGATTGATTGGATCAATAGCATTTGAATTATCAACATATTCGGAATCGAGAAAGCATTGAACAAGACAAGTTGACCGTTTGACCATGACTTGTGTTCAATGACATCATCGACAAAAGGATTGTGTCATATTCTAAAGGAATGCGAACTTGTATCTAGTTATATTATTTAGGTAGGTATGACGGTTTGCTAGAACCTAATCATATCTTATGGGATCATGTTTGAGCCCATTGCCAACTTAGAATAATCCTAGAGGGTCACACACAATAGAACGAATCTTAAATAAGATAACTATATTGGAATTTAGGGTCAAAGGACCTCAAAGGAATTTTTGGAAATATTCTATGCTTCCTGGTCAACCAAGCGGGCGCTTGGGTTGGACCAGGTGGGCGCTTGAATGAGTTCTGAAAGGACTGGACCTTCTGATCAAATAAGCGGGCGCCTGGGTTGGACCAGGCGGGCGCCCGGTATGGCAGCAGAAAAATTCCTAATTCGATTAGGAAAGGTTTTTAGCACAAGTTACCTATTTGGAATAGGTCTTAATTGTGTATAAAAACACCAATTCGGCCAGATCATATTTACAAGTGCTTTTGTGAGTCTCAAAGAGTTTGAGAGAGATTTTATTTTGTTCAAAGATATCCTTGATTGAGGAACAAAATAATTCACAAATAAATTTCATATAACTCTTTATTAAATTGTGAAAGTGTGTTTCATAATTATTGGTCTAGCAACCAAGATCAAGGAGCCTCTTGATATTCGTTCGAAGTGTGGACACCGCTAGAGGGTGAATTTTATCATCTACAAAGTTCGTGATTTTGTCCGTGATAAAGCTTCAAGTTTTTCTCCACCAAGACCAAAGAAAACTTTGATAGTCATCAAGGGTTAGTTTTTCCTTTATTCATTATGTTGTATTTGATTTAATCATATGAACGGATCCATGGCTTTGGGTTTCTTAAAATTTTATTGCTATATTCCGCTGCGCAAGTTACATCGAAACCCAACAGTGGTATCAGAGCCCCGTTCATGTTGATTAATTCAATACTTGGATCATGTTATGTGTATATAAATTGTTTATGTGCCTAGCATGATATGAATATTGAATTATATGATGTTTATGTGTTTTGTGATTTTATGTGGTTTATTGTTTCGCAACTTTAATCGCACGATTCAATCGCAATAAAAATTATGGTGGATTCTGAATTATTTCGATTATTGATTTTTGATCAGATCAAAGTTTTAATAATCGGGGAAAAATAATTTTGAGACAAAATTTTCGAACTTTAAAATTTTGTACCATTCTGACCAAACAGGCGCCCGCTCGCTAGGGACCAGGCGGCCTCTTGCTTCAGGCGCGCGCTCGGTCATAACCAGGCGGGCGCTCGCTCGGCAGAATATGTTCTGATTTTGTTTAAAATCTGAATATGGAATTTTCGATAAATTCAACAAAACCGGTAACAGAACCAGTCCAGACTTGCTGATCTGGAATGGGTTTTGGGTAGTTGGTTTGTGTGTGGATTTTGGGGTTTGATTTTCCTATTTGTTTTAGTCTTGTGATTCCTAGATTGGTTCAAGTTTTGGATGGCTAATCTGCGTTCATCGAGATTGTGTTTCCCAAAATTGATCGCAATCAAAGTTTCAAAGATAAAACGAAGTTAGAATTATGAAGAGTTCATAATTGCTAAAATTGAGAGACAAAGTTCTTGATTCAATGATTGGAGATCCATGTGGAATTGTGAATGCAATTGGCCTACGTTCATCGAGACCATCTATTGCTTAGTTTCGGCCACATAGACTACTTTCTTGGGTTCTTGAATTAGTGCGGGATTGTGGTTGCCTGATGGCTTAGTTCGACCGCACTTCTTGTTGTCTTGATTTGGAGATAATAACCGAAGTTGAAATAGTCTCATCCTCATAATTATAGAGAAACTAATGACACATAAATATCATGCTTAAATTAATGGAGATTAATTTAGTGGCTAAACTTGATGTATAACATGTTTATATTATGTGCTCATAAATGTGTTATATGCTATATGTGATGAACCTTCAAAGAAAGTTTTAAGTCCTTCTTTGCCATGCCATGATTAAAACACTTGTTTATACATGGGTAATCTTGATGTGGATTCGCCTCCGCGAAGTGCATTAATTTTATTCATATATGATCAAGATGAGGTTCATTAATTTAATGTGGGCTTGCCTCCGCAAGGTGCATTAAATTGAATGGTTCCTATGCGTTTAAAATGGTTGGACTTAATTAGGCGTCAAAACAGTTTTGGGCCTAGGCAAAAGATGAGATTAAACATGCTTTGGAAATTGGATTTCTCAAAGAATCTCATAAAAGGATCTAAGAATCATATGGGATATGATTGACATGATTGTCTACCTAATTAATTTATTTTTGAGCGGTCCGCCTCCGTGGACTCAAAAGTTAAATTAAAGTTGGATCTTAGCCCAATTAAATTATATTATACATTGGATGTATATGAAGGTTATATAATTTAGTGGGAGTATTTTGTTTGAAAAATACATTATTTATCTCTTTAATGAAAACCGGTACTTATTAAATTTTGGAAATTTTGCATATTTGTAGATAATGACTAATAACACTCAATCAATGTCGTTGCGATCGATCCTTGAGAAGGATAAGCTCGAAGAGAATGGTACTAACTTTATGGATTGGATCTGTAGCATAAGAATCGTTCTTAGGCAAGAAGATAAGTTGTACATTCTCGATGGGCCTCTCCCTGCTGAACCACCGCCTACTGCCCCTAGGGTAGAAAGGGACAATTACAAGAAACATCGTAATGATTCTAGAGATGTAAGTTGTCTCATGCTTGCTGGTATGTGTTCAAACCTCCAACAAAGTTTGGAACATTTGGAAGCCTGTGAGATAGGCGTGGAGTTGAGAACCATGTTTCAAGAGCAAGCTAGGCAAGAGAGGTACAAGACCATTGTTGCATTCACTACTTGTAAAATGAATGAAGGGCAACAAGTGAGTCCTCACTTTCTTAAAATGAAAGGTTATGTAGAGCACCTTGAGAAACTTGGCTATCCAATCCCATTGGAGCTAGCCACGGATCTCATTCTTAATTCATTGCCTAAAAGTTATAATCAGTTCGTGATGAATTATAACATGCATGGAATGGATAAGAATCTCTCTGAGTTGCATGGGATGCTCAAAACTGCAGAGATGAAAATTGTGGAGAAAGGTTCTCCCGTGCTCTTGGTTCATGATGGGAAGAAGGCTAGTGCCAAAAGAAAGGGTAAGAAAGTTGTTAAACCAAAAATAAGCAAGGCAAAGGTTGACAAGGCTTCTGAGGCAAAACCTGATTCACAAAAGGATGCAATCTGTTTTCATTGTCAAGAAATTGGTCATTGGAAACGTAATTGCAAGGTTTTCTTGGAAGAGCAAAAGAAGAAGAAGAGCAGCAAGGCTCCGTCGACTTCAGGTAACTATATGATAGATATTCTCCTTTCAACCACTGATTCTTGAGTATTGGATACCGGATGTGGTTCTCACATTTGTCTAAATGTGCAGGGACTAAAGAATAGGAGACTGCTTAAAGAAGGTGAAGTAGATCTACGCGTGGGGAATGGAGCAAGAGTTGCTGCATTAGCCGTAGGGACTTATGAAGTCACTTTACCTTCCGGATTAATTCTTGTTTTGAACAATTGTTATTATGTTCCGGATTTAAGCAGAAATATTATTTCAATTTCTTGTTTGGATAATGAAGGTTTTAAGTTTCTTATTGAGAATAAGAAATTTTCTATTTATTTAAATGATGTGCTTTATGGTATTGCTAATTTATTTAATGGCCTTTATATCTTGGATGTCAAGAATGAAAATAATGACAATGTCTATCATGTAAATAAGAAATCTAAACCTAATGATGTAAATCATACTTATCTGTGGCATTGCCGTCTCGGTCATATTAATAAGAAGCGTATTTCAAAACTCCATGGGGACGGACTTTTGGGTTCATGTGACTTAGAGTCATATGATACTTGTGAGTCGTGTCTTCTTGGAAAAATGACTAAGACACCTTTTACCAAGTTGGGTGAAAGGGCAAGCGACTTATTGGGGTTGATACATTCCGATGTATGCGGACCATTAAGTAGCAATGCTAGGGGAGGATTTCAATACTTCATAACCTTCACTGATGATTATAGTAGATTTGGGTATGTTTACCTAATGAAACATAAAAGTGAAGCATTTGAGATATTTAGAATATTTCAAAATGAAGTATAAAAACAACTTGGCAAAAGTATAAAGGCACTTCGATCAGATCGAGGTGGTGAATACTTGAGTCAAGAATTTGATGATCATCTAAAGAATTGTGGAATAGTTTCACAATTGACTCCACCCGGAACGCCACAATGGAATGGTGTGTCCGAGAGGAGAAATCGGACTTTGTTAGACATGGTTCGATCAATGATGAGTCAAGTTGATCTTCCAATATCCTTTTGGGGTTACGCTCTAGAAACCGCTGCTTTCACACTAAATCGTGTTCCAATTAAATCGGTTCAAAAGACTCCATATGAGATGTGGAGCGGAAAGAAAACTTGTTTATCTTTCATGAAGATTTGGGGTTGCGAAGCTTTTGTCAAAAGACTTGTCTCAGGCAAACTTGCACACAAATCTGATAAATGTATTTTCGTGGGATATCCTAAGGAAACTAGAGGATATTACTTTTACAACCGTGAGGACAACAAAGTGTTTGTTGCCCGAACTGGTGTCTTTCTAGAGAAAGAGCTTCTCTCCAAAGAAATCAGTGGGAGTAAAATAAATCTTGAAGAAATTCGAGACCCAGAAAATAACGTTGAACCAATAGTAGAACAAGAACAAGAACCACAAGGAGTTGTGGAACCTGTTCAAAATACACAAGCAACTCGCAGATCTAGTAGGTTACGATCCGAGCCCGAGAGATATGGATTTCTCGTAACGGGTAGTAAAGAGGTAGAAAGCATTGAGAATGATGAACCGTCAACCTACCAAGAGGCGATGTCTTCTCCTGATTCGGATAAGTGGCTTGGAGCCATGGAATCCGAATTGCAATCCATGCAAGACAATCAAGTTTGGAATTTGATTGATGCGTCCGAAGGTGCAAAAACCATAGGATGCAAATGGGTCTTCAAGAAGAAGACTGACATGGATGAGAAGGTGCATACTTACAAAGCTAGGCTTGTAGCGAAGGGTTATAGGCAAATTCATGGTATTGACTATGATGAGACCTTTTCACCCGTAGCAATGATCAAGTCTATAAGAATTTTGCTTGCCATTGCCGCATATCATGACTATGAAATATGGCAGATGGACGTCAAAACCGCTTTCTTGAATTGAAAACTCCAAGAGGATGTGTATATGACACAACCAGAAGGTTTTGAACAAGATTCTAAAGTATGCAAATTGCAGAGATCCATCTATGGATTGAAGCAAGCTTCTAGGAGTTGGAATCTCCGTTTTGATGAATCGGTCAAAGAGTTTGGTTTAATCAAGAACGAAGATGAGCCTTGTGCATACAAGAAGATTAGTGGGAGCACAGTGCTATTCCTTATTTTATACGTGGATGACATATTACTCATTGGAAACGACATTCCTACACTTCAGTCTGTGAAGACTTGGTTAGGAAAGTGCTTCGCAATGAAAGATATGGGTGAAGCCGCATATATACTTGGCATTAAGATCCATAGAGATAGATCAAGAAGGCTACTAGCCAAAGTACATACATTGACAAGGTCATTAGAAGATTCCGTATGGAAAATTCTAAGAGAGGCACCTTGCCAGTATTACATGGAGTTTCTCTAAGCAAGACTCAATGTCCTAAGACAAACGATGAGCGTGAGAAAATGAATGATGTTCCATATGCTTCAGCAATTGGGTCCATCATGTATGCCATGATTTGTACTAGGCCGGATGTATCTTACGCTTTGAGCATGACAAGTAGATACCAATCCGACCCTGGCGAAAATCACTGGATAGCTGTAAAAGCGATTCTTAAGTACTTGAGAAGAACTAAAGACTCGTTTTTGGTCTATGGAGGAATGGAAGATGATCTCGTTGTAAATGCTTACACGGATGCAAGCTTCCAAACCGACAAAGATGATAGCCGATCGCAATCGGGTTTTGTGTTTATGTTAAATGGTGGAGCTGTAAGCTGGAAGAGTTCCAAGCAAAGTACAACCGCTGATTCTACAACAGATGCTGAGTATATTGCTGCATCGGATGCTGCAAAGGAAGCTGTTTGGATTAAGAAGTTCATAACTGAACTTGAAGTGGTTCCTAGTATTTCTAATCCAATAGACCTTTATTACGATAATAATGGTGCTATTGCTCAAGCAAAACAACCAAGAGCACATCAGAAATCCAAACACATACTTAGGCGTTTTCATATCATTCGAGAGATCGTTGATAGGGGAGACGTAAATATATGCAGAGTACCTACTGATGACAATGTTGCGGACCCGCTAACAAAGGGACTTCCACAAGCTAAACATGATGGTCATGTTAGGTCCATGGGTATTAGATACATGGGAGATTGGGCCTAGGGCAAGTGGGAGATTGTTGGTAGTGGTGCCTAGGCACGTTTAATAAATGTTGTAATTGTTATCATTTATTTCATATCAATAAAGAGATGTTTTGATTATTATTATTGTTCATGTTTACTTATAATAATCCCCGTCCCTAGTACTTGTTAAGCACTAGTATAAAGGCTAAATGATCATGAGATGATCATGTTAGATTTATGGGTACTTGTTTGGAACAAGGTACTGGACATGACCCGCCGTATGAGATTTATATCATGGTCTATGTCGTACATATATCTCATATTAGTTATGTCATTTGAATCCTTAGACATGAGGTTATTATAGTCTTCCACTTGATGAACATTGTGTTTGACATATTCAAACGCTACCTTAACACGGTAGTTATAAAGGGTATGATTGGCATAATCGGATTCCCGTTGGGAAGAATAATAAGCTAAATGGATTTGTCCCTCCACGGAGAGATGTCAAGCTTGGGCCCCTCGAAGGAATGATGTTGATGAAATGTTCGGCCGGACTCAAATGGATTGATTGGATCAATAGCATTTGAATTATCAACATATTCGGAATCGAGAAAGCATTGAACAAGACAAGTTGACCGTTTGACCATGACTTGTGTTCAATGACATCATCGACAAAAGGATTGTGACATATTCTAAAGGAATGCGAACTTGTATCTAGTTATATTATTTGGGTAGGTATGACGGTTTGCTAGAACCTAATCATATCTTATAGGATCATGTTTGAGCCCATTGCCAACTTAGTATAATCCTAGAGGGTCACACACAATAGAACGAATCTTAAATAAGAGAACTATATTGGAATTTAGGGTCAAAGGACCTCAAAGGAATTTCTGGAAATATTCTAGGCTTCCTGGTCAACCAAGCGGGCGCTTGGGTTGGACCAGGCGGGCGCCCGGTATGGCGGCAGAAAAATTCCTAATTCGATTAGGAAAGGTTTTTGGCACAAGTTACCTATTTGGAATAGGTCTTAATTGTGTATAAAACCCCCAATTCGGCCAGACCATATTTACAAGTGCTTTTGTGAGTCTCAAAGAGTTTGAGAGAGATTTTATTTTGTTCTAAGATATCCTTGATTGAGGAACAAAATAATTCACAAATAAATTCCATATAGTTCTTTATTAAATTGTGAAAGTGTGTTTCATAATTATTGGTCTAGCAACCAAGATCAAGGAGCCTCTTGATATTCGTTCGAAGTGTGGACACCGCTAGAGGGTGAATTTTATCATCTACAAAGTTCGTGATTTTGTCCGTGATAAAGCTTCAAGTTTTTCTCCACCAAGACCAAAGAAAACTTTGATAGTCATCAAGGGTTAGTTTTTCCTTTATTCATTATGTTGTATTTGATTTAATCATATGAACGGATCCATGGCTTTGGGTTTCTTAAAATTTTATTGCTATATTCCGCTGCGCAAGTTACATCGAAACCCAACAGAAGCACCACCCGCATGTGAAGGGCGCATTTCACATCGTCGTTAGGAGTTAATGAGCTAAAGTTGTCCATTGTTAACCAGTTGGATGGCTCAACAGGATGGCTCGGTTCAGCCTGAGTTAAAGTTGGAGTGGCCTGTTCCCGAGTTGGGTTCGGCGGGTGGGTCGTACGGGTTTTAATGGTTCGATTAGATATAATTGTTTGCGATTCGGCTCACTTAAACGTATTAATATACTTTTTTCATAAAAGATCGGTGAACATTAATGTTTAAATGAAAGAATAATATTAGAGGTACAAAGTGATCACAACTTTCCTCACAAAATCTTTTATTAGACGATTGACTTGTTGGCGTAAATATTAATTTTTTTAAAAACCAATCACTGAATAAATCTTTATAAGCAATAATTTATAAATATTTTGTGCCCAAATAAATATTCACAAGAAAAACAGTTATTTCTCTTCGTTCCGTAAATAGAATTGCTTTACCAAGGAGCATCTATATAATATATAAAAGCAAAAACATTTCAAGCCTTCTCATTAAGCCACGTGGAATTATGACGTGGAAATCCATGTGGCATTATTCTATAGGCAAATGTATATAATACTTATTTCAGGAAATGATTTAGTTTTTTAAAACTGATTTTTTTTTAAAATCAAATATTTTCTGAGCTTAAATTACGAAAACATGATTACTTAATTTTAGTAGGCTAAAGATAATGGATATCTTAAATTAAAATATTAGAAATTATAATCATTCAGTTAGTTGAATTTTAAGATATGGGCTAAAGATAAGAAATGTGATGTAGCAGTATATCTCGGTGAAGAAAATCGAGCCACATATTTTGCAAAAATAAAAATAAAAATAAAAATAAAAATGAAGGATTCTATAAATAAAGTATGTTTTATGTTTTAAATTACTAATTGATGCGGACACTAACGCGTTGAAGTTTTTGGAGTAATTTCAGCGAGTGCGCCGAAACCGTCATAACTTTTGACTCCGGATGAACCGCGGAACGCACCGCATATCAAATCGAACGTCGGAGCGAGACGGACAAAAGTCGTTATCTTTAATTTGGACGTAGATGTTGTCAACTTTGCATGCATATTCATTTTTATATGAGAATTTGTATTTTTTTGTTATTTAGTGAAAAAAAAAATTAAAGTTAATAATTAATGGTAAAAATCTACACATCTATATAATATATAAAATCAAAAACATTTCAAGCCTTCTCATTAAGCCACGTGGAATTATGACTTGGAAATCCATGTGGCATTATTCTATAGGCAAATGTATATAATACTTATTTCAGGAAATGATTTAGTTTTTTAAAACTGATTTTTTTTTAAAATCAAATATTTTCTGAGCTTAAATTACGAAAACATGATTACTTAATTTTAGTAGGCTAAAGATAATGGATATCTTAAATTAAAATATTAGAAATTATAATCATTCAGTTAGTTGAATTTTAAGATATGGGCTAAAGATAAGAAATGTGATGTAGCAGTATATCTCGGTGAAGAAAATCGAGCCACATATTTTGCAAAAATAAAAATAAAAATAAAAATAAAAATGAAGGATTCTATAAATAAAGTATGTTTTATGTTTTAAATTACTAATTGATGCGGACACTAACGCGTTGAAGTTTTTGGAGTAATTTCAGCGAGTGCGCCGAAACCGTCATAACTTTTGACTCCGGATGAACCGCGGAACGCACCGCATATCAAATCGAACGTCGGAGCGAGACGGACAAAAGTCGTTATCTTTAATTTGGACGTAGATGTTGTCAACTTTGCATGCATATTCATTTTTATATGAGAATTTGTATTTTTTTGTTATTTAGTGAAAAAAAAAATTAAAGTTAATAATTAATGGTAAAAATCTACACATCTATATAATATATAAAAGCAAAAACATTTCAAGCCTTCTCATTAAGCCACGTGGAATTATGACTTGGAAATCCATGTGGCATTATTCTATAGGCAAATGTATATAATACTTATTTCAGGAAATGATTTAGTTTTTTAAAACAGATTTTTTTTTAAAATCAAATATTTTCTGAGCTTAAATTACGAAAACATGATTACTTAATTTTAGTAGGCTAAAGATAATGGATATCTTAAATTAAAATATTAGAAATTATAATCATTCAGTTAGTTGAATTTTAAGATATGGGCTAAAGATAAGAAATGTGATGTAGCAGTATATCTCGGTGAAGAAAATCGAGCCACATATTTTGCAAAAATAAAAATAAAAATAAAAATAAAAATGAAGGATTCTATAAATAAAGTATGTTTTATGTTTTAAATTACTAATTGATGCGGACACTAACGCGTTGAAGTTTTTGGAGTAATTTCAGCGAGTGCGCCGAAACCGTCATAACTTTTGACTCCGGATGAACCGCGGAACGCACCGCATATCAAATCGAACGTCGGAGCGAGACGGACAAAAGTCGTTATATTTAATTTGGACGTAGATGTTGTCAACTTTGCATGCATATTCATTTTTATATGAGAATTTGTATTTTTTTGTTATTTAGTGAAAAAAAAAATTAAAGTTAATAATTAATGGTAAAAATCTACACATCTATATAATATATAAAAGCAAAAACATTTCAAGCCTTCTCATTAAGCCACGTGGAATTATGACTTGGAAATCCATGTGGCATTATTCTATAGGCAAATGTATATAATACTTATTTCAGGAAATGATTTAGTTTTTTAAAACAGATTTTTTTTTAAAATCAAATATTTTCTGAGCTTAAATTACGAAAACATGATTACTTAATTTTAGTAGGCTAAAGATAATGGATATCTTAAATTAAAATATTAGAAATTATAATCATTCAGTTAGTTGAATTTTAAGATATGGGCTAAAGATAAGAAATGTGATGTAGCAGTATATCTCGGTGAAGAAAATCGAGCCACATATTTTGCAAAAATAAAAATAAAAATAAAAATAAAAATGAAGGATTCTATAAATAAAGTATGTTTTATGTTTTAAATTACTAATTGATGCGGACACTAACGCGTTGAAGTTTTTGGAGTAATTTCAGCGAGTGCGCCGAAACCGTCATAACTTTTGACTCCGGATGAACCGCGGAACGCACCGCATATCAAATCGAACGTCGGAGCGAGACGGACAAAAGTCATAGGGCAAAGCCCCTTGAGGCGGGGTATAAAACAAAAAAAAAATGTTATTTAAGGCCTTAAACGGGCGTCTTTATATCCTTGCAAATGAGATGGTGAACTTATATTATGAGTTTGAAAATATCTTTCATCACTTAATATCCTTGCAAATTATATGGTATTATATAGATCACTTAATTTGATTTTGTACCATTATCTCAGTTTGAAAATGCCTTTCATCAGTTTTTCTTAATTAATTAACTTTATTATTCCCGTCGAATTCCGACGGGTTACTCACTAGTTTTAGTAACACTATAATGAAAAAAATATATCCATTATATTTTTGAAATTTAAAGAATTCTCATCATTCTTGTATATATAAAGACAGAAAGAGAAAGAATAAATATAATATGATAAAACATTTTTACTATCTAATGGATACTTATAACTTGGATGTTTCCTTAGTCCAAAAATAAATGTTTAAGCTAACTGATGAAAAACAAATATTGATAAAATTTAATTTTAAATTTAAATTTAGTTATCTTTATTTTACTTGTAATTTTAGGAGTTAGTATAAGGTAAGTATTTTTATGTTTTAGAATAGATTTAAGATATATTTTCTATAGAATTCTATTATGTTACTATATACTATATTAGAAGTGGTTTGGGATTCGGACCTTAAGTATCTCTACTAGATCAAAAACTCATAAAAACTCGCGGCGTATTGAATATTATATACTCCCTATCAGTGTTCTAAAAATCAGCCTAGGCGGCGCTTAGGCGCTAAGCGGCACTCACCCGCCGCGATTTCCTCCGGGCTCATCGATCTAGGCGGCGTCGCAGGCTAGGCAGGATAGGAGCTAGAAACTTGATCGAAAAGAGAGAAAGAGAAAACAAAGATGTGGAGACAGGTTGGAGGGTCGGAGGAAGTGATGTTTTTGCACGAGATGGAGTGTTGTAGCTTTTTAAGTTTTGCGTTGGTTGGCTATTGCCCGTTGGAGATAATTGCACAATAAACTTTATACAAGTTTTGTCATTGTAATTTAAACCTCGTACAATTATAATTGCGTAAAAAACCTTGTACAAAGAATTATGTTGCAATTTAAACATTCTTCAAGTTAGTCGTTAAAAAGTAAGCTATAAACATGCACTTACACCCCCTAAAATTTATTCAATTTGATGTGTACCTTAAAAAAACAAATTTATTTGATTATTTATTTTTTGACTATCTGAAATATTTATTAGAAATAGAACATTAATAATTTAACTCAACTCATTCACAAATTTTCTAAATAATTTTGGTTAACGCTAATAAAGTTGACTTACTTTATAAATATTGAGAAAATTACCGAGGACATGGTATTGAAATAATATGTGTGTTAACTTGTACATCAAAGAACTTACTAAATAAATTATAGCAATATTTTCATTGAGAAATTATAACCATGAATATCGAAATAGGAATTATTAGCGATATAACTAAGTAAAGGCCAATTTTAAATTTTATGAATGAGTAAATTCTTGTAAATCTTGCAAGATAAAAACTCTTGTGCGGAATGCACTACCCCGCTCATCCATGAGATGGGTCGGTTTTTGACCCACCCGCCTGACCCACTGAACCGGCTCCAAGACCCAGGGGTCGAACCTGCCACGTGGCAGCCTCTCATAGGCCCAAATTTTTTTTATTTTTTTTTTTGTTTTTTTTGTTTTTAGTTTGTCAAAAGTAATAGTTACTATAACTTAATGTAATGACTGTATTCATATAAAGTAATAGTTTGTATACATAAAAGTAATACATATATACAGAAAAGTAACCGTGTTTTTTTCTATGTTTTCTTCGTTTGCCAAAAGTAATACTTATCACAACTAAAATGTAACGAACGTGTTACTTATATGTAATAATGTTTATACATAATTGTAACACATATGTATAGAAAAAGTAATAATTCAACCATTTACATTTTTAGAGCTAAAAACACTTGATTAGTGTTACATGTAAAAGTATTACATTATCTATAGAAATATGTTATAATTTCTTTTATTAAAGTGTTACATTTACTTGTACAAACAATTACATTCATATATGAGTTGTTACTTTTCAAATGTTACTTTCTTTCAAAAAATTAAATCAAAATACACAATATTTTACATTTTTGCAAAAGCATTATTACATGTAATTACATTTAGATATTGTTTGGGTTACATGTAATTATAGTTAGTATTACATTTGAAAAATGGGTAAAACGAGCTTTTGTTTTTGTAAAACAGGTGTTACGTTTACTTATGAACAATGTTACTTTATATGTATACAGTCATTACATTAAGTTATGGTAACTATTACTTTTGGTGAACGGCTGAAAAGCCGAAAAAATAATATAAAAACTAAAAAAATAAATAAAATAAAATAAAAAATTTACCTCTGGGAGGCTGCCACGTGGCGGGTCATGGCCCATTGGTCGACTCATCTCATACATGAGACGGATCCCCTTGTTCTCATGGGAGACCACCTCATCTTGCAATTTAAATCGCAAAACATTAGTCAAATTTAAAAATTGAATACTACATATTACAAAAATGAAACAAACTATTTAGACTCGACTTTTTTTTTTTTTTTTTTTGCGAATGAGTCAACTCTCTTAGAGTTGAATCATATTTATAGGATTCATCTGTTCGTTTTTAACGGATATATTTATATACACATCCCCTTATTTCCACAGCCCCATTAAATTACCAAAGTACCCCTATATATATATATTTTTTTTTTCAATTTCACTCTCCCTCACGTTCGCTCCCTAACCCCCCTCTCTCTCTCTCGGTTTGAAACAACGAAAGAAACGAACAGTCTCTCTCTAACGTCTCTCTCACCGTCGTCGCTCACCGTCGCCGTCGTCTTTCTCTCGCTCGCTCTGTTCTTCTCTCTCACCTCTCTCTCTCACAGTAAAAAAAAAAATACTTTCGAAATTGAAATGGTGAAACTTAAAATACCCAAGACCGCCGCCGAGACCGCCGCCGGGACTAGCTCGTCTACAGCGCCTGTGAAAAAGGTAAGCAATTTTTAACCTTATTTTACATTTCTATATTCCCAATTAAACATAATTTGAAAAATGTAAAATTGAAATTGGTGTGTCTCGTGTAACACCACTCGAGATGCATCTCGGGTGTGTTTACACGAGACAAGTCTCGTATAAACCCACTCGAGATGCATCTCGAGTGGTGTTACACGAGATGTCATCTCCTGTAAACCCACTCGAGATTCATCTCGAGTGGTGTTACACGAGATGTGATCCTTCTGAATATCAGCATTGTGAATTATCAGTCAGCATTGTGTTCATATATTTAATCTACTGTAACTGTCGCTAATGTATTGTCTCTTATTTGTGTTTTTTGTAGGCACGTGATCCTATGATCGTTTCAGCTAGAAAGAGGAAGGCTGAAGAGCGTTTGGAGAGAGGAGAAAACCAGAGCAAGGCTCGGAATGACGAGGATGCCACAGCTGATGATGAGCAGGAGGAGAGGGAGGTGGAGGCGGCAGCAGCTGATGATGTTCAGGAGGAGGAGGCGGCGGTCGATGGGGATAGTGAGGAGGAGGATAGTGATGATGGGGAGGAGGAGAGTGATAGTGATGATGGGGAGGAGGATGGAGAGGGGCAGGAGGGGGGGCAGGATGATGAGGAGGAGGAGGAGGAGGTGGAGGTGGGGGTGCAGGAGGAGGAGGATGATGAGGATGATGATGTAGTAGAGCCGCCTAGACCTCTGAGACACTGGAGGAGGCGGGGTCAGGATGCGCCACCATCATGGCAGCTTCAGAGGGACCCCGGTGGTGGGCCAGAGGATGTTTCACTGATGTATGGGTTCGGTGACCACCGAGCCAGACAGATTTCGGGTGACTCTACTACTGAGGGATTGGTGACTTTCCATACGAGACTCACGCATCTTGCACAGTAAGCTTAGCATTAATGTGAAATGTTTTAAATATTGAAGTTATTTATACCACACACTCTAAATATTCCATTAATTATCATCCTATGCTACTTTTCTTGAGTACTGATAATATTTTTTGTTTCGAATGAACAGGTTCAAGCGTGATGAGCAGCCGGTTGCTGATAGAGCCTGGCTGGCCCTCGTAGATGCATCTGGCCTCCAGCATCTGCATGATTCCGTCATTCATAGGCCTAACCATGCCCTCCTAACGGCATTTTTGGAACGGTGGTCTCCTGAGACTAACTCGTTCCACATGCCGTGGGGGGAGATGACGATTACTTTACATGACAGTTTTCATATCCTGGGTATGTTTTTATAACATCGCTTCGATACTCCATTCATAATTATATAACTGTCTACATATATTATATGAACTGTCTACATTCATCTCTTATACTAAAATGTCTTATTGCATCTTCAATTTACAGGTATCAGGATTGATGGTGGAGTTGTTCGCTATACGGATCCAGTGCCTGACGTATCTGGCATCTCTAGACACCTCCAGTTGAGCGGCACTGGTTATTTATTGAGGGATGTCAGGCGTCTATTTACTCAGCGTAGAGGCGGCATGACAGATGCCCATCGTGCGTCCGCGTATATCCTGCACCTATTGGGTTGCACGATGTTCGTGGACAAGAGCGGGGATAAGGTGCCCGCAGCCTACCTGCCCCTGTGCATGGATCTAGCCAGCCTCCCCACTCTTTCCTGGGGATCAGCCACTTTGGCATATATGTACCAAGAGTTGGGGAAGGCGTCCAGATCCGGATGCAAGCAGATGGGCGGTTGTGCGGCTCTCCTAGAGGTACATCTTACTCTATTCACTATCTTTTTACTGTCTACTCCCCCCTGTTATTAAATGTTGCATTTGAGTAGTATTTAATACTTTTTTACATACATCTCAGACCTGGATATACGAGTACTTTCCGGGTTTTCGGCGAGTTACTGACCCCCATTGGCAGCAGGGGCAGCCGAGAGCCCGTAGATGGTCTCGTGATGATTCGGCTGGGAGGACGTTCGATCATCTTGTGCAGTATCGCCGCATTCTTGACAGGATGGGGGCTGGCAGTGTGAGTTATTCATATTAAAACTATTATACGTTTTTGTGTTGTTCCTTCCGATATTCTGTTGACTTTGCCTAACAATGTCTACTCACAGGTTATTTGGACTCCTTATGGGACCGGGTCGGACGCGATACTGCCTGTTTCATACTACAGGGGTGTTATACGCTTTTGTAACATCACAGAGGCGTATATGCCTGATCGTGTGACTAGGCAGTTCGGGTACCAGCAGAGGATCCCCAGACTGCCCCCCATGGCGACCGAGTTATGCGTTTTGGCAAAGGGTCAGAAGGGGTACCAGAAGCGTTACGGTGACGGAGATCAGGTTTGGCAGGAGTGGGTGGCTTTTGGCATGGCGGAGTTTAGGGCCGATGTCCGTTGGGGGCCACTATTTACTGGAGATCATCCCATGGCTGTTCCCTTCGTGACTCCAGATTATATGTCTTGGTTTAGGGCTAGGAGTCATGTTCGGATAGCTAATCCGATTGATTTGAGGACCCGCAATCTATATCGCAACATATTCAGCTAAAATCATAGTTATCCAGCTAAAAACTATCAAACAGGGTATGAATAGATCAAGGACCAGATATCCAATTGATTTGAGGACCCGCAATCTATATCGCAACATATTCACTAGAGTGTCAACGGTAGCCTTTCGCATTATCAGACAAGAGCATGATCGAATTCAGAAAATCAAGCAGCGTCATAATGGGGGTTATGTAATCACTGAGGCTGCCTGCGGGTGTTACTACAGGCGGACACATGGACTTCCATGTAGTCATGAGATTGCACAGATAGAGGAGTGTCAGGGACGGATTGAGCTGTCCACGATTCATGAGTTTTGGAAGAAGTTGGACATTGAAGTAGACAACCCTTCATCTAAGGAGCCTGAACCGGTAAGGAGACAGTTATTCAAAACGATGGAGCCGGGTCATATTTCAAAGCCGAATGAACCCCGGGCCGGAAGTTCCAGAGAACTGTCAGATTGGGAGCATACTAACAAATTTTTTCGAGTCCCCGCTACACCATCCTCGACTGGCAAAGGGTATATATCTTCATTCAATTATGTCTCAAATTTTTTGCTGTTGTATTATTGTTGTTGTGCTGTTGTGTTGCTGCTACTGTTTAACTGCTGCTGATGTGTCTCGTGTAAGTCCATACGAGACATATCTCGTGTTGTATTACACGAGACTTGTCACGTGTAAAACCACACGAGATATGTCTCGTGTGGACTTACACGAGACACATCAGCAGCAGCATCAATGTCGCGACCCCGAACCCGCGGGCCGGGAACTCGCGAGCTGGACGTCGACTTAAAACCAAAACTCTAAAATATAGAAGTTAAAAATTCCATTTTGAACCAAAAGATGATAACACAAGGTTTTACAAATCCAAGTTTAAATCAACAAAGTACATCTAACATAAGCTCCACGGCTTACACCCAAAAGAATTAAATATACAATTCTTAATGACGTCAATAATGGTAAAACTATCCCCAAAAGGTTATACATTTAAATAATGTAAACCGATCCATAACAACCTGCCCCAAAATCTCAATCCTCTCGACGTCCTCCTCGATCCGCGAATCCTAATCCTTTTCCTCCTGGGGGGGGTTAAGGAAAAACAAAGATGGAAATAAACGGGGTGAGATAAAATCTCAGTAAGTTACTAATGCAACTACATGACATGCTAATATGCAATGACCAATAGCAATTAACATAAGACAGATAGCAGCGGAATAATAAGTGACATGCTGTCAACAGTAATATCCAATAATCAATCATATAAATAAACATATAACAACAAATGAGAGGCTCCCTATCGCCAACCGTCCCATACCGGTTGGAAATAACGACCAGCTCATCATGCAACACATAAAGCTGAAATAAACACTCATAAGTGGATACATAGCCAAGGTTTCACCCAACTGATAGAACCAAATAAAGGTCGCTGCGCAGCTTCAATAATCCACAAATCATCATCTTCATAATAGCATGAAAGCTGAATAGAAATCCCCGGTACCGGAACCAATAACCATAAAAGTGTCACAAAGGACAAGGACCATGACACAAAGTCATGCCCGTTAGCTAGATACATTCCCAAAGGAAGCTAACTTATCCTTTCCAAGGCCAATCTGGAAAAGGGGTATAGTAAGGGCAAAACAATGGTCAACATTATAATGGACTTGGCTTTGCCATTATAATCCTTCCCATCGCCCGATGCAACAAATATGCCAGCTGGGCTTCCAAATAAATGCTAAGTAATAAATACTAGCTTAATTAAATAACTTAGGGTTCCAAAGTAGGGAACCACACCAATTAATCACCATAAAAATGCAAACGATTTCTCATGAAGAGTTCAACAACAACGAACACAAGAAGTTTCTCATACAAGCACAACAACGATAAACGGAATTTCTCATAAAGAGCACAACAACATTGATCATTAAACAAGATGGTTCCAAGACAAGGACCCATACCAAACACATCCTAAAGATGATACCCACGAGTTAATCATAAAGAGCACAACCCAAACGGTCGCTCCCCAATCGCACAATGACTATTACCAAAAAGTCCATAAACATTTACTCAAAAGATATACTAGGACTATGGACTCAACCATCTCATCACACCTGGAATTCCAAATAAGAAATCCGAATGAATGCATCTTAAGGTTAATCAAACCGTAAGTACCCAAGCGAATCCAAAAGGTTACCCTTATTAGAACATGATCACGACTGGACTAAACCCTACATTTTAGTGTTCCAAAACAACCCTCTAGGTACTATAGGATATCACCTAAAACCTAGACCAAGTCTTATTCTAAAATCAATCCGATCAGTAAAATAACTTTCAATTAAAGGGTCTCAAAGTATGAAGTCCTCACTTATATCCCAAAATGATCATAACAACTCAATAAATTCACTCAATTGGATTTACAAAACTTGTTCACAATGGATCGATACAACTCCTCTTAACCTCAAACACCCAATAAAATCTCGAAGTATAAAACTTATAACTTAACTGAACAACCTATACCATCTTGTATTACTCGAAGAGAGCTTCGAAACGATAGTTTACACGCCTAAAACGGAGTCCGGATGAGAAAGTTATGGCCTCCGGAAGATCGAACGAAAAACGGACAATCTGGAAAAAGAGGGATGCGCGCGCCTCCAAAAAAAGTGATGCGCGCGCCTCCCTAGGTCAGAAGGCTGCGTTTTCGAAGCAGAAAAGGGTGCGCACGCCTCCCAAAACATGGTGCGCGCGCCTCCTTGCCCGGAGGGACGAAATCCGGCCAAAAACTGGGTTTCTACTATTTTTTCTTACCCATTTCACATAACAATCAAAATCAAACATAATCAACCTTCCTCCAAGCATAAAGATGAACCCAAAACAACTTATAACTAGAATGGAGACTCAAATAATACCATTCATCAACCAAGATCAAGATTCAAACCCAACATTCCTAAAATCACCATTTTTTGACCAAAACTCCAAATAAATTCCAAATAAACTCAAAACTCAACCAAACTTCAAATATAACAACTAAAGCATTATATAAGCATGATATGAACAATTTAGCATATTAATGGGGGAAAAGCAACTTACCCGGATTTTCTCAAAAGTGACGGATTTCAAATATTTTTGGCCTCCTACGATCCTATCGACGATCTAAACAAGATTCAAGTTATGAGAAATGAGAGATTATGAGAGGAAGAAGAAGAAAATGAAGAGAGATGAAGAGAGAATTTACCCCTTTTTCTTCCTTGGAGAGAGAGAGAGAACTGGGTTGGGAAATGGGGGAAGATGAGTGAGGGAGGTGGAGTGTATGAGGGAGAAGGAGGTGTAGGGAGAGAGTAGGAGTATAATTTAAAAACTTACACAAGGACCCCCCTCCTCTAAAACTACCCAACTCAATACTCCCCACTAACAACTAAGACCCAACAATATTACACTAACCCGAATGACTCAAATAAAATGCTAAGCATAATTATGATGAACATAAAATGCACACATAAATATTTAAATAAATAATAATTTAGATAAATAAATAAGCAAATAAATAAATAATAATTACTTATTACCAATAAAATAGAGCCTAGTTTTCGGGTCGTGACAATCAATTTTTTTTAACACTTTCAAACAACAGTATGAATGCTTCTCACTCTTTTTTCTTTGCCCTATTTCAGGTCTAGATGTGCATTCATTGCATCAACCCAAGCGAGTTCGGAGTCCACCCGCAAACTGAAATCACCTTCAGGACCCACACCATCTACCCCTGCTAGTACTCCTACGTCTCATCCACCAGTAGCTCCTTCCGGTCGTGGGAGAGGACGGGGTCGAGGCCGAGGTCGAGGACGAGGACGGGATCAGGGTCAGGGTCGTGGAGAGGAAAATGGACAGCCCAATTATACTAGTTTATACAGCTCCCCGTATGTAGAGTCTTTTCCGCCTTTCATTACCCCGCGTATTGGAGGCATCATAGATGTGGCATCAGATGGACATTGTGGCTATAGAGCCGTAGCAGCACAGATATACGGAGATGAGGAGAAGTGGGCTGAAGTGCGCACAGAATGTTACAATGAGGTTCTTGCTCGCCAAGACCTTTACGAAAGAGTTCTACCTTGGATATCGGTAAGAGAAATCTTACGTAAGATTGCTTGCTATAGCCGGACGGCGCCCAGTGATTATTGGATGGAGCTCCCAGATCTTGGGCACATCATTGCCACGAGGTATAATGTGGCGTTCATTTCTTACTCGACTAGCGGTGGTATGTTATGCCTTCCAGTGACTGCACCAGTACAACCACCGGTGAACACAGTTGTGGTGGGACAAGTCAATGGAAACCATTTTATAGCGGTATGAAACTTAATTGTCTCATCTATATTAGTTATATTTAGTTGTCTTACTTATATTCATTATATTTCATTGTCTTGTATTTAACTGTTATTACTTTTGCAGCTGCGCATGTTAGGCAATGATTACCCAATACCACCACCACCAAACCTTTATCGGAACCGCTGTGATCCAACCGCAAGCCAACTACTCCTCTCATACCAAGATATGATAGCAGAGTTCAGTCAACTCTATGAGGAGGATACCGATGCAAGAAGACAAAGAAGATTACATATAGGATAGTATATGTGTAATGGTTTTTGATTTATCCAGTTTGTATGAATGTTTGAATTATATGCTTATCCTTGTTAACACTTTCATTTCTTATACAATTAGGCGATAGTATATGTGTAATGGTCTATTGATGTTTTGTGGAGATGTCCTATTTGAGAATCAAATTTCATTCCAAGTTATGTTTATTGTTGCTTTTGCTGTTGCGGTTGTGGAAAAGCAGGCTCAGATGCCTATGTCGTGTATACTTATACGATATGAGAGCTTACATCTCGTGTATACATACACGAGATATCATCTCGTGTGTACTTACACGAGATTTATCTCGTGTATATGTACACGAGATGTAAGCTCTCATCTCGTGTAAGTATACACGAGACGTGCAAGGGCAGCGATGGAATTAAATGGGCTGTGTATTTACCGGGCTGTGTATATAGTTTTTGCCGTTTTTAACTAAGAACATCATTTTAAAAATATTACAATAGTAACATTTAATTTCTAACTATGACTAATATTCTTGTAAATTATATGATTATTATGTATGTAATATTTTTGAATTATTTAGATATTAAATAATAAATTATATAAATAATGACTCAACTTAAAATTATTTATAAGTTTGTTAATAAGTTGCCTCATTTTATGATAAATTATTTTTTAATAACCTTTTCAATTAGTCAAAGAATAATAAACTAATGAAAATTTATTTTAGACAAACATAATAAATTGGATAAATTTCAGAGTGTGTAAGTGCACTTTTGTAACTTATTTTTTAACGACTAACTGGAAGGTTTAAATTGCAACAGAATTCCTTGTACAAGGTTCTTTGTGTAATTATAATTTGTACGAGGTTTAAATTGCAATGACAAAACTTGTACAAGGTTTATTTTGCAATTATCTCTGCCCGTTGTATCCGGAATCTGGAAATCACATTGGAGAGGTGGCGGCTTTATTAAGTTAGGGTTTCTTTAGTTATGAGATTTAAGCTAGGAGCAATGCTAGGGGCACACAATAAGCTCATAAAATCTTGTTCACAAAATGAGGTGGCGATATTTTATTGGTTGCATCGATAATGGACACACCACACTCTACTTAAAAACACCAATAAAATCATTGTACCGAGGATTTTGTGAGCAAGATTTTGTGACTTTTTTGTGCCCCTAGTATTATTCTTAAGCTAGAGAGAGCCACTAAATGGGGAAAACATACTTGGGCTCAAGTGGGCTGAATAAAGATGTATTAAGTTGGGTTATTTGGGTGAAAGAAATGTGTTGAGTTTATAGATATGGGTTAGTCTATCAATTTTCCACTTGAACATCATAATATACTCTTAATTATGATTTATTTTTTTAATTTAAAATAAAATGAACTATTAATTTTTCACAAATAACAAAAATAAGTGGCACTAGTTTTTGGATACATACATACATATATAAATTTATATAAAAAAAAATGTGCTAATTTCTTGGCCCCACCCCCACCCTGCTTAAGCGCTCTAGGCGTTAGTCCCAGCTCCGCCACCTAACAATTTTTTTTGCCACGTCTAAAGAGCACTGGAAATCAATTTCGATATCAATCTATCAAAACATGTGATAGACAACTACTACCTCTGTCCCTAAATGAGTGTCCAAATTTTATTTTAAGGGACATCTAAAAATGCTAACTTTTTTTGTACAATTTGGTGGCGAAGATTCATATATAATCTTGTAATCTCCTTTCCAAACATTTAGTTTTGCACGTATAAAAAGACAAATGAAAAAAAAAGGGTTAATGACAATTTAGGGCCTGAACTCAAGGAGGGGGCGTCTAAAAGGGGTCTCGACTTTTTTTCCCCGCTAGATCAGGACTCAAAATCAATTTTTTTTGGCAATTAGGGGCTTTTTGACGGAATTCATTAGAAACTCAGTTAAGTGACCATGTGCATGGCATGTGATTAATAGATCAGTTAGCTTTTGAGTTGTCATTGACTTTTAAGGATTTAAATGACATTTTAAAAAGTGAGGGGAGGGTGGAAAACAATTTATATCTCTTTATCTCCCCATTCCTCACACGTATTCCCCCTCCCGTTTCTCTCTCCCGTCCTCACCTCCATCTCCGACCATATTCTCCGGCGGTGTCCCCTTCTACTCCAGCAGCCGTCTTTTTAGGGTCACCGCCTCCCCCATCCTTTACCGTTGGTCTTCTTCGCCCTACCCTTTATCCCCCCAGAAAAACCCACCGGCGACTGTGAGATTTCTTGTGAAATCCAGACCTGGATTGCACCAAAAAAGGGAAAACAAAAAAGCAAAATGAAAACCTAGAAATCATATCCATGCAGATTCACCTTCCCCAACCACCGTTCTTCTTCCCCAATCCATTCTCCCCTCCCCCGTCACACCATACCACCCAATCTTTCCTCCCTCTCACTCTCACTCTCCCTTAAATAGTCACCCCAGATCTCGTTGAAGTCCTGTTCCGGAGTGCCAAATTTACCAACGGTGAGGACGAGGTCCAAACATCTTCTCCATCATTTCCCCTCAAACGGGATTGTACGAAACTAGATCTTGCGAGAGATCGACGGATGGAAGGGGAATTATTTATAGTTGGCCGGATAGTTGGGATTGGGAGGAGATGGGTACGTCGTTGGCGACTGTGATGACGGTGAGGCTGTGGCCTCAACGAGCATTTTCCAAGCTCGGCGACGGTGATTAAGTGGTCTTTGCTGGGGCTTGAAAGGAGGAAATGTGAAACATTTTAGTTTCCATTTTCCTGGAAAACAGAGAAAACAGAGAGATTGGAGATGCTACAAAATATTCTGTGTGTGGATACCTTGATGGTGGTGGTGAGATAGTAAGAGCTTGCTTATTTAACCATTCTTAATAATTAAAATACTCACTCCCTCTCCCTCAGCCCGAAAATGTTAGGATTTTGTGGGATTTGAAGGTTTGTTGGATTTTAGTACAATTGGTGGTGGGGGGGTGGGGGTGGGGGTGGTGGTGATGGTGGTGGCGGCGGTGGTGGTTAGCCTAAGCTACCAGGAATAATGGTGGGTGATTTGGTTATGCCCTGCGTGAAATGACAAAAATACCCAAGCTCAATTTTAAAATAAACTCCAGTTAAGTTTAATTTATTTTTTTAGAGAAGCATATGTTAAATTTTGCTTAAAATAATGTGTTAAATTATGCATTGCAATATTACACATGTATTTATTATATATTTTAAAAAATAATTAAGTATAATTTTATTTATTTTTAAATAATATTATTGTATATTAAAGAAATGTTAAGTATTTTTGTTCCAAAAATAATTATTTAATCTTGAAAAGATATTTGATTTTTTAACCCTTTAAAATTTAAGAATTCCTTTAAACCCCTTGATAGCAAATATTAGTTCAAACTAACTGATATGTTAATCACGTGCCATGCACATGGTCACTTAACTGAGTTTCTAACGAATTTCGTCAAAAAGCCCTTAATTGCAAAAAAAAATTGATTTTAAGTCCTGATTTAGCGAGAAAAAAAAGTCGATGCCCCTTTTAGACGCCCCCTTGAGTTCAGGCCCTAAATTGTCATTAACAAAAAAAATCGAAAAAAAAAACATTTAGAGACAAAGTTATGCTAAAAAAAACACTCATTTTGGATTTTTTTTATTTTTTTTTTGAAAATTGACACTCATTTAGGGACAGATTGAGTATTATAGTGAAATTTTGATAAATGAAGCAAAAACAACCACAACACTCTGAAAAAAGAGATAACCTTTTGAGTCAAATTTTCACCTCAAAGTCAACCAATACAAACAAAACAATGATACAAAAAACGAAGTAAAATACCTACGAAAATAACTCTATGCCCAAAATAACCAATATCAACAAAAAATAGTCATATATGCTCATTAAAATCATCAAATCCAACAAATATACCTCAGAGACATATCTATCAAATAATATTTTCGCTCCGAGACACAATTCTCAAAACCAAATTTTTAACACAAATTGACCAAACAAAATAAGAGATGAATGAAGAAACTTAGAGGAGGTGTTACCGTGCGATACGGTGGCGAAAGATGTTTGACCGATGATGTTTACCTCTAGTTCAAAGCAAGAAGGGAAAGATTGAACACTAGAGAATTACATCAACATATCCTTTACTAGCTGCCCCACATCCAAATGTTAGCATCAAAGAAACAAATTTGAATTGGGATATTACGATTCAATTCATGTCGCCAACAGTGAGGGGACGTTAGGCAGTAAACAACTAAGGTCTTAATTGGAAAAGATAGAGATGCCCGACGATGTATCTATAATTGGCGACAAAAAGTGGTGCTTTGCGACAATTTGCTTTGTAGCAAAATATCATTTTTCTTGGGGCAAATTGCAATTTAGTTACATGAGTTTTACACAATGTTTCAATTGGTTCCTGAATCCGTTTTTCAGCAAATTGGTTACTCCAGTTTGTCATTTAGTTGCAATGTGGTATAAAAATGGATGGATCGTTTAAAAACTAACAAAAGTGGATGAAAAACCTAACGAGCTTCTTTCAAAATTGCAATGGTTAACCCTACAATTTAAATTTTCCCACTTCACCCCCTAACTCCTAACGAATGTTTAAAAACTAACATAATTTGCATGCATATGTCCAAAGATTAGCGTTTCAGTCATTTTCATTTTATTTATTACATCAAAATTATAAAAATTATGATATCTATCATAAAAATAATAATTTTATTTAACTTATGACAAATACATATCATTCATAAAAATACTGATTTTATTTAACTAAAATTATAAAATATGATATCCAGAGCGGAACATTGTTTTGGCCCGTCAAAAAACAAAGGAAACCACCAAAAATGGCGATCTCTCCACCCACGTTCCTTCTCCCCCTTCTCGCGACCACTGTTTTCTCTCTGCTCCATCCAAGTGGGTTTGGTAGTGCTTGCCTTCATGATCTCTTTGTCATTTCTAATCAAAAAATTGATGGCTGGAGAAACGTTTTTGCACAAGAAATTGTGGCTTGTCGGTGCAATTTTTGTCAATTTACTGTTTCCGGACAATGCATAATATACTTAAGAAAATGCCCAATGTTTTTTAAGTGAGAGCGAGAAGATTTTTTTATTTTTTTATTATTATTATTTTGCTCAAGTTTTTCTAAAACAAACAATTAGAATTTATAGGTTTATTAATTAATGTCTTTAGATGTTACAAATTTTTTATTATGGGGTAAAAATGTGAATAAGTTGAGTTGGAGGGTGCACTTTGCAATTATAAAAGAAACTTGTTAGATTTTCCATCCATTTCATTAAAAAACTAACAATCCATCCATTTTTATACCACATTGCAACTAAATGACAAACTGGAGTAACCAATTTGCTGAAAAACGGATTCAGGAACCAATTGAAACATCGTGTAAAACTCAGGTAACTAAATTACAATTTGCCCTTTTTCTTGATAGTCTAGGGATTGCACTGCTTTGTGACAATTTGTTATATGGACACAAAGGGAATTGATGAAATAAAATATTGAACAAGTTTTGAAAGGGTCACATGAAGGGTATATATAGCAATGATAGAGACACAAAATAAGGTCACAAAATCTTGCTCACAACAATATGAGGTGACGATATTTTATTGATTGCATCGATAATGGACCCGTCACACTCTAATAAAAACACCAATAACATCATTACACCTAGGATTTTATGAGCAAGTTTTTATGATTTTTTTGTGCCCTTAGTATTATTCGGGTATATAACTTTTAAAATGAAAATAATGTGTTTAGAGTGATAAAATTGTAAAACTCATGAGTTCAAGTGACCCCTTACCCTTTTCACCTATATGTACATCAGTAGGTAACTTGCTATCAGCATACTTACATACTCCCTTAGTCTCATACTTTTTGGTCGCTTTTGATTTTTGATAGTCAATAAAGTGAATTTTGATCAAACATTAATATAAATTTAATCACTTTAATTAAAATTTAAAAAAAGTTATTGGTAAATCACCAAATGCTTTAACAGAAACAATTCTTTATAATTTCATTGTAATGTTTTGATTAATATTAATGTGTTTGACTATTAAAAATCAAAAGTAATCAAAATAAATCAAAACATATCTCTCCATATTAGTACATTGCTTTTTAAATACACGACTCTCATGTTGGTGTACCTTCTGCTCTATATTAAATCGGGCAATGATGCACCCTGAACGACATGTATCGACCGAGATGTTGGGCCGCGACATATACAAGCCCATGAATCAAAGACCAAGACATGATCAGGCCCAACAGTATGCCGACGTGTGGGTCGTATGCCGACTTTGCCGATTTAATAGAGATAAGGTTGCATCCCTAATATAACGCAGAATCAATAAGCAGAATCCAAGCTTCATACAAGAGAATCCTTATCTAAACAAGGAGACCTCTTCTACAAAATAACTGGGATAGCGATCATCCTCATCAGGATTCTATCTCCCGTGAATACGAGTTCTACGTCAATACGGGCTCTATGACTTCCTTAACAAGTCATGACTTATTCATCTACATCTATATAAACAGGCCCTCAATACATTTAACGGGTAATGAACTCTTTTGGCTCTGGCTATAGTCAATTGATTTCTCTTTATTCTTATCTCACATAACAGATTCTTACTCTCACGCCGGACAACCTTCGCCGGTAAAGCCCCGGCTAGTTCACTTTTTATTGTTTGTGTGTGCAGATCCGATCGAGGAGTTCTCTTTGCTGGATTTATCCGATCCGTTAGACGAAAGGCTGATCCGGTACGTTTTTGGCAGCATCACACCCCTTTTTTCCATGTAACGTTAACTTTTTTTTAAAACCATGTAACATCAACTTTCAAATTACAATCATAAATCATAATTATAGGTTTTGAATTAAAATTATAATGCATAATTAGTTTGCTAGATACTTTTCTTTTTGTAATTATTATTTTGATTTAAGATGCTACAGAGTATTATGCATGTAATTGGTGAAATAAGAACCATTAATTGTTGATAAGATTTCATGTGCCAATTTTTATATACCACATTGTTTACAAAGTGACTCGTCAATTATGATGCTATATAAAAATCTGGATCCGTGCCTCGATCCGCGTGTTGTAGTCTAGAGATACACCGGCTTGAATCTTTGACTTTCTACCTGAGAAAACAATACACCGTTAGCTCAATGCCGGGAGGGTTTCCTGGCGAAGAACCTCGGGCGTGAGAGTAAGATACAAATCTCATAAACTTAACAACAATGGAGGAGGAGAGAACTTAGAGAGAGAGAGAGAGGGTGTTCAAACCCCTTTTTCCTTACCCAAACCATTCTTTATATACTCATCCACATGCTCCTTCCATCACCCTCACCTTGCCACGTGTCGCCTTTCCCTTGGTCCTTCACGGTGAACTCAAGGGACCCACTGCAATCTTTAGTTTCCCCACCAATCTCCTTGTGGGTCAACAGAGAAGATGTCGGTGAAAATGACGTCTTCCACTTGCCATTTAATGCATTCGGCGGATGAGACCTTCCCCAACGAAGTCGCTTTTGGGATCGCGTCACCCGGTGAACCCGCAACTCGCCGACATTCGATCTCGCCGACACTCGATCCCGTCGTCACCCGGCGAACTCGCATCTCGCCTAGATGGCGACTTGCACAACCCTCCTTTTTGCGACTTCGCAGACTTGCGGGATGGTTCAACAGGGTCATATTCATCGTTGTGTAAACTTCGAATAGGATATTAATTGGACCGGGTCAGATCATCAATTAGGCTACTTCCAGTCCAATCATTTTTTAGGCCCGACTACATCACTTCCCACTCGAACCAAACTACATCACATTTACGTCCGGTCGACTTCAAAGTGAACCCGACCACATCGCACTCTGTCAAGTCTGACTCCCAATTGAACTTGACCATGTCATACCCATGTCAAGTTGACTTCGAACTAGGCAAGTCGACTTCGAACTAGGCAAGTCGCGAACTAGGCGCCCACGTCAAGTTCGAACTAGGAACCCGTCGACGACTTCGAACTAGGAACCCGTCGTCGACTTCGAACTAGGAACCCGACCGTGTACTTGATCGTTTTGGACTACCTTCATTCAGGCCCACTCCATATGGCCAAGTCATTAAGACTCAAGCCCAATCACAATTTGGGCTTAGGCACATCAAATTATAAATTACATTAAAGTGATGATGTCATTAACAATGTTTAACCATAAAATCTCTACTGGTGTAAAACATATTACACAAAGTGATACAAGTGATTTCTACAATAGGTGAACGGCGCAAATAATACAAGTGATTTTTACAATAGGTGAACAGCGTAAATAAATGCTATCTTTGTCCTGGAATAAATGTCGCCATTTTTTGTACATTAATACGAAGAAACTTTGAGTAATAATTTTAAACTAGATTAATTAATCTAATAAAAATTTAAAAATTGTTATGATAGTATTTATAGTGATGTATCAACTTAAATTATAGTCTAATTTTTTTTCATTATAACATTAAAAAAAAAACGACATTTATTTTAGAACAGAAAGGTCGAACCGGAGTTGTTCACTCTTAAAAGAAACTTAACCCATAAGTTAACTAGCACTTGATGCGTCAAAGCCGTTTCGTTACTTTCGTCATCCCACCTAAATCAACACACGCGCCCAACGCCGTCGCCCCCTGTTTTTCCTTTTCCTTCGAGAAGTGTGCCTCTCCTCCCCTATATATTCGCTTCGATACGTTCCAACATTTCTTATTTCCTCAACGTTCACAATTTTCTCATCAGCTTTTCCGATCAACAACCCCAACGACGATCATGGCCGACACCAATGCCCAGCCGGAATCGGCAACAGAAACCGGTCCCGACTCCGTCCCCCAGGAACCATTGGAAAGAGGAACCGCCCCTGACTCCGATGATCAGCCCGAATCGGTATGTTCCTTCTTCAATTTGCTCACAGTTGATTTGCTTCCATTAATTAGGTTTTCATCCTTAAATTTTGTTATTCACCTATTCATTTTTGCAATTTGATATACCTCCTCCCGTTTTGATTTCTATGTATACGTGCACGTAGATTGCAGAGGCGGAGCCATTTTTTTTAAATGGTCAAAATCTTTTTTATAATTAAAATGGGCAATATATATATATATATATATATATATGTATATTTTACATATAATCCCTTATCCCACTTCACTGAGACCTAAGAGGTGGATACAATAACTAAGGAAAAATGTGTGGTAGAAAAAGAAGTGAGAGATTGAGTCGGGTAAATTGTACTGCTATTAGTTGAATAAATTGTGTGGTATAAAATGAAGAGGGAGAATGAGTGTGTGGTAGAGCTGGCTATTTTGGGGAGGTCTTGAGTGAGCTAGGACGGAACAAAATGGAAATAAAAATCAAGTGAGCTGGGAGGGAGGGAGTATATTTTCATGTATCTCACCAAAACCCCCTAAATTCTGTGGTTTTTCAAAAATTGCACTGGTGATTTTATCATTTCTTAAATAAATTTGGGGCAGCTGTCTCATTGACATGAGAGTGGCTTCGCCAATGATTGCATGTGTTATGTTTATTGTTTACTGAGGGATATATTGATTGGATTGAAAATTGATGATGTTTTTGTTTTGAATTTAAGGTTCAAACTGAAGAAGAGAGGTTGAAGTACCTGAACTTTGTGCAATGGGTTATGCTGCAGGGGCTTCTATACGCCAGTAAAGCCTATGGTTACGCCAAGGAGAATTCTGGTCCTTTGAAGTCCCGTGTGGAGACCATGGATGGTACTGTTAAAAATGTTGTTGGACCTGTTTATGATAAATATAATGGTGTCCCTGTTGATGTCCTCAAGTTTGTCGATCGCAAGGTCAGCTCTTAATTCTTGATTTATTTGTTGGTTTATGTCATTTTTTTTTTTTAAATAGAATTAAATAAATACGTGTTTCTGTTTAGTTGTTCTTGAGAACTTTGAACAAATTGAGCAAAAATCTTGATTTTCAGGGCCCAGGGGTGTTCTTTCTTGTTAAATGTTTTTTGGGTGATTAAATGGGAGAGGATCTCGATTACAAGTACCCTTGTGTAACACTTATAGATAAATGCAAGGATTGTTTGAATTGGAAATCTTATTGATGCATTGTTTGATAATTTTATTTGATTACTCCCTCTGTCCCATACTTATTGCTACCAAATGAGAGTGCACGGGGATTAAGAAAATATGTTGAAAAAGTAAGTATTGTGAGTGGGTAGGAGAGAGAAAATAAGTTAGTGAATAGTTGTTGTGAGTGGATAGGAGTGAGAAAAGTGAACATTTTGGGTAAGTAACAATAAGTATGAGACGCCCAATATGAAAATAAATAGCCATAAGTATGGGACGGAGGGAGTAATTGTTTTTTTGTTTTTACTTTTTAGAAGATACTAGTCCTTATATATATTCTTAGTGAGTGCCTCATGTGAGAAAAAGTTCATCATTATATAGAGAATCTGGTCAAAGTTGGAAACGTTTTGAGAGTCTTAATAAATCCCCAGCTACCAAAAGTGTTTATAATAATAATGAGTCTGGTTAAGGTTAAGTAATTTATTACGGAGTAGTATATGGTTGTGGAAAAACAGTGAACATTGCTGATGCACAAAACAAAATGATAGTTTATTATTAGATTTTCTTTTTCCTGGATGTTTGCATTTTTTTTCTTTCTTAAATCATGATTCTTTTGGGACAGTGTACATCTTCCTTTTGTAAGAGAAATGTTTGCCTTTTCGTATTAAAGGGTGAGGTAGATGTGCGAAAAAAGGCATATGGAACACCTGATTGTCCAGTCAATTATTGTTCTAGACATGAAGGTTTAGCGAGTTCTAGACATAAAGGTTTAGCAGATAACTCCTCCTGTTCCAACCGAAAAATCCGCTTTTATAGTCTTATCTGGAAAAATTATGCCGACATCCTCCTTATCCTTTTTAATTTAGTCTTCAAATTTCCTTAAAACTCTTGGGTTTGATCATACATTTGTGTAATTCTGCCCAATTCCATAATTATTAATATAGCCCTTAATTTATTATATATCATCCTCCAAAGTGGACTATTTAATGGAACTATGGGCGTATGTCATGACATGCAGAGGATTGTTTAAATTATTCTGTTACATCTCTAGAAGAAACTATTGGGAAAAATTACCAACATATGCAACATACTCAACCTCGGGTTACATTAAGTATAACGTACTCCAGTTTTACCACATAATTATATGTACTTTCAGAGTAGGTTACAATTTATGCAACCCCATTAACTCCCGTTAGATTTTATTAACGGAATGATGAGGTGAAAAATATTTTGACTAAGAAACTAACACCTGATAAGGATTTATCAAATCTAAAAAAGTATCACAAGAATTTGAACGCACTTTAACAAAATTTAACGAAGTAATATCCTTTCATCTTCTTCCTCAGCCTTCTCTTTGTTCTCTCTCTAAAATTTTGACCCCAACCGCCACCATGTTGTTCACTTCTCCCCTTCGTCGACCTCTTCACCTGAGGTCTGCACCTCCCACCCTTCCTCGCCATCTTCTCACCCCCCCCCCCTCTTTGCCCTGCTTTCTTTCTCCCCATCTTCTTATACTTTGTTTCTCCTTCTGACCCAAACCCGACCTAAAATCGAACACTTTTCATCTATGGCCAGCAACACCTCATCTGCACCAAACCAACACTATCGGGAATCCTACATTCCCGCCTGTAATAAGCTTCGACACTCGCAATTTGAATTGACACATCAATTCATTAGTAATGGCAATTTGAACAATATTTTCGAGATTGGTTATGGGTTTTTAAAAATTGATGTTCATTCTAACTGATTTCAAATTTTATTTAATTTTTTAACAGGGATAGGAAAAATGAAGAGTTTGTTTTTTTAAAAAACCTATTTTCACTTAATTGGGGGAAATGAACTTTATTTTGGGTGATGGGCATGAGAAATTTTAATTTGAATTTCTTGATTTAGGGGTTGGTGGTTGTTTGGTGGGTTTTTGATTTTGAAATTGGGGTTTTCAAAATTTGAATGGTGGTGGTTGGTGGTGGCGATGGTGGGTTGAAGGCTATGCCTTGATGATGAAGAAGAATGTTGAAATTGATGTCTACATTGGCATTTCCGTTAACTTTTCTAATGTCGTTAGTGTGAGAAATAGTACATTTCATTATTTGTAACCAATGTATATAGTACGTATGATTAAGAAGTAAGTTCGTGGTACGTTGCATAAATGGTAACCAAAGTGATAGTATGTTGCATATTTAGGTCATTTACCCGAAACTATTGTCATGTACTCATACGGTTATGCTGCCTCCGCCTGGGAAAGTTTGTCCCATTTTTTTGGTTGTCAACTTTGAGCTATATTTAAGATTTTTATTAGGATAGTTAAGAGTAATAAAATTCTTGCTCAAAAGTTAAATTCATGTTAACAAAAAAGTGGGACCAACTTTCGGAACAGAGGGACTATATTTTATGCTACTTAACTACATACTTGGTGAACAAATAGCATTAGGAATGATGTCAACACTAGAGATGGAAAGATTTGACCATTCTTGTCCGTGTCATGTCTCTTTATACCTTGTGGGAAGTTATATAATATATACCATCTCTGTAAATCTACTTATGTTTTCTAGTAAGAGCAATGCTAGGGGCACAAAATAAGGTCACGAAACTTTGCTCACAAAATGAGGTGGCAATATTTTATTGGTTGCATCGATAATGGACCCGTCACACTCTAATTAAAAACACCAATAAAATCATTACACCTAGAATTTTGTGAGCAAGTTTTTGTGATTTTTTTGTGCCCCTAGTATTATTCTTCTAGTAAATGGGTTTGTACTGAGTGCATTCATATTAGATTCTTTTAATATTTGTGCCTCACTTAGAAAGCACCCTGTTTCATGGTTGAACCTTTGTAGAAGGGTACCGACAAAATTATAGATGTGGAACTCACTATCCTGTAAATTTGATCATAGAAATTACAGATATGGAACTCACTATCATGTACTCCCTCCGTCCCAGTATGATCTTCTCGGTTGACTATTCAAACTTTTAGGATATGACCACTTGCTTTACTAATCATGTTTTTTTTTTCTTTATGGACTTTTGAGCCTAAATTGTAAAAATGGGAAGAACTTTGTGGGACAATGAAAAATGGTAAATGAGGAGATCATAATGGGACGGAGGGAGTATTATTGTGTATGAAAACCATTGGAATTCATGCTCTAGCCTCCTCTGGTTTCAGGTGGACGAGTCTGTCAAGAAACTGGATGGCCGGGTCCCACCCCTCGTGAAAAACGCATCAACCCGAGTTTTCTCAGCTGCCCAAAACGCCACCGTAAGCGCCCGTTCAATGGAAAAAGAAGTAAAGACAAACGGTGTCCTAGGAACTGCATCAGGCCTTGCAAAGACCGCCTACACAAAGTACGAGCCAGCTGCCAAAGAGCTCTACTCGAAATACGAGCCAGTAGCTGAGCAGTACGCTAATTCAGCCTGGAACTCACTCAACCAGCTCCCACTCTTTCCTCGAGTTGCTAAAGTGGCCGTCCCCGCTGCTTCTTACTTTACCGAGAAATATAATCAGACGGTCCAGAAAAGTCAGGAGAAAGGATACGCGGTTTCTTCGTATCTTCCCTTAGTTCCCCATGAGAAGATTGCTAAAGTTTTTAAAGGTCGCGAAGAAGTAGCTGCAGCAGAAGCAGTGGTTCCTGATGCTGAAGGAGCAGCTGTTGCAGCACATTAGTGATGCTTATTATGTTATTTTATCATGGGTCTGATATTTGATGCATAAGACCAAACTATCAAAGAAGTGGTTAATATAATGTAATAATGATAGTTTTTTTTTTTTTTTTTTTTTTTGAACCCATAATGATAGTTATTTGCTTGTTATTTAAACTATGTTGAGGTGAACTTGTGTGACATGTTCACTATAATTGAGATTTATTATGGTATTTGATGTTTGTTTTTATTTTGTGTATGACTGTAATTCCTTGTCTATCAAGTTGATAGACAAGGGCTTTTGTTCAAACTTTCTCTTCACTCTTTAAATGAATGTTCATTTGAAAAAAAAAAGTTCTAAAATAATGTTTTTTTTTTTTTTGTAAATAACTTTGTCCATAAATATTTTTTTTCAAACAATTTTTTGTTGCTCATTTTAAACTTGCAATGTTAACGGCAACCTCAACCAAACTTCTTTTCTCACAAGTCGCAATGTCCTGAAACACTTATATGTTTTTTCAAATATAATTTAGACATTGTCAAATACGGGCATATAGAAAAAATTGTGAAAAACACTGTATTTATCATTGAAAATACAAAAAAAAAATTAAAAAAAAAAGCACTTTTGTTGAATAGAAATTGGGAATTGAGCATCTCAAGCAATGCAAGATAAAAGAAACTAATATGATTATATTTTTAATGGTCAATTATTTGAATATTGACCAAATGTTTACTAAAAAAAATGTTAACCTTAATCCAATTTTGAATTCTCATTTTCAAAAGAATCTGCAGGGCCTTAACACCAAGGGCAATTGGGGCAATACTAGGTGGTGCGCCTGGAACAAATTCCGTCAGCACTGGTTCGTTTGTAGTCTAGGTTAGGACTCGACCTTCCTTCCAAGCTAGCCTGCACACTTAAACAAGGGTCACTATGCCGGGGGCAGCTCCGGTGAAAGCCCCTCCGGCGTGAGAGTAAGAAACAGAGGATGAAAGATTGCAATTAGAAAGGAAAGTGTTGGGTGTGTGTGAGCCAAAAGTTAGAGATTACCCTTTGTTAATGACGTTGCTTTATATTTATACTTCATGATCTCATGCTCGGCATGTGCTTCCCGGCACGTGCATGGCTCGTGCCCCTCCCATCATTTCTTTCGTGACTCCAGATGGCTTTCTATGATTGGTTTACAATGGTAGTTTGTTATGCAAGTTGCAGAGAATGCACGTGCCCACTTGAGTGTAATAGATCTAGTGGTCCCCTCCTTCGTCACACTTTTCATACCTCCATTACCAAGCCGCTGGCGATATCCATCCTTGTTTCCGCCGCTTATATTATCCTAAATTGTTCCTTGCTGGTTTATACCTTCGTCGGCGGGATATATCACCCTAGCTTTCCGTTATAATCTCCATGTCGCCTTCTTGGATATTTCTCCGGACGCCCTTAACTAAGACTAGGTTTATGGGCCTGGACTTCTTTTCTTGAACTTGTTGATATCTTTCCGGTTTATACTCCCCAATACCAACCCAATGGCCATTGTTCATTTAGGCCCTCACTTAAACCCTATTCAACAATTATTAGACCTATTTCATATTTTGCCGTGGTAACATCACTAGGTTTACAAAAGAAGGTTACAAAATGAAGGATACAAGATGTGGTGACGATATTTTATTGGCTACATCGATAGTGGATCCGACACACTCTAATTAAGCCACATTTTATAGCCATTTTTTGTAACTTTATTATTTCCCTAACACCAAACCATAATTGGGCCACGTAAGTGTACTGCACACTAGTATTCAATTCATATACGCCGGCCCACCCAAGTTATACATTAGTACTCCCTCTGTCCCACAATAAGGTTTTACACAGGGATTAAGAAAATGTAAATATTGTGAGTGTGAAAACTAAAGTAAGAAAGAGAACTAGTATAAGGTTTCTAATTTAACTTTGCACACGGAAATTAAGAAAAAAATAAATATTATGAGTGTAAAAAGTAAAATAAGAAGAATAATATTAGGGGCGCAAAAAAGTCACAAAAACTTACTCACAAAATCCTAAGTGTAATGATGTTATTGGTGTTTTTAATTAGAGTGCGGCGAGTCTATTATCGATGCGACCAATGGAGTTTTTGTTGTAAAAAAAAAAGAAAAATTAAAAGTAAAATCGGGAGTAATAGATTTGTTATCCTTTTTTTTTTTTTTTTTTTTTTTTTAGATATACCCCCAACCCGAAACCCAATCTCTATCCCCAAAATGGCGACCTGCCTGCGACTGCCCATGGTTTACAAGCCACACCCTTCCTTTTGTCCTCCTCCGTCGCCGTCGCTCCGGCAACCGCCCCGACGACTGTCGTTCATAACAAACAGTATCCTCCCTAGACAGAGTAGCAGAAAGCCTAAACCTCCTCTTATTCCGGATGAGATGATTGAAAACGATCTGTTTCTATCCAGGCTTGCAGAGGTCGCCGAGGAACGGCCGGAGAAGTTCGCTCGCCGTAGGAACCCTAATGTTCCGCCGTTAATTAACGTTTTTGAGCCTCCAACGAGCATGGCTTCCCCTGCCCAAGTATGATTCTTCTCCTACTTTAATTTTCTAAATCTAATTACATACCCTCTTACATACGTATATCTGTTTGTATCCACTAGGTTTGGTGTGTTTGTGTTTGCTTGATAGTTTTATTTCAAGGATATCAGGCAAATTTTTTGATGGATTATAGGCCCGCATCCAATACATTGAAAAATCTGACTATTATTATTATTTACATATACTCATGTCACTGTTCAATCTGTATGCTGCTCGCTGGGTCAAATATGTTTTTTTTTTCTTTTCGTGAAACAAAGGAAGTAGATAAAATATCCATTGAGAATTTTGAATTTTGTACTCCCTTCTTTACAAAAGGAGATGGTATCTTAGAAGGAATATTCATTTGGAAAATGCAGGGAGAACCAATTATACCGGTCAACTTGATTTATGTTTGATCATTTTTTTTGTACAAACTTGTCGACATTGTAAAGGTTGTGATGGATAGTATCTTTAGTGTGCATTCTATTGTGGTAAGCTTTGCGACTGTGTGAAACCTGACCGTTTGTTCATTAACTTTGATATCTCTACTAAGAACCAAAGAACCTTCAATAGTGTTATAATTCCCTTTCCTGCTCTCGCTCGAGAGTGTTGTGATGAAGTTGCTAGTTGATCTTTATTGGATGAAAGATAACACGTTTCAGTTTAAGCTTAAATTGAAACTGATACACAAAAACATATTTTAAAGCTTGTTATAATTGGTAGTGTAACTATTCATGTAATCAGTTTGGAAGCCACAGTCAACCCATGGTGGTCAATTGACCCCCCTTGATTTTGGAGTTATGTTATTTTCACCATCTTTAAGATTAAGAATATGACAGTTTTACCATTAGAAAAGGTAACTTTATCATATTTGACCCTCTTTGATTTAGGAACGATACTACTTCGTCCTTCTCAGTTTAAGGTTCTTAGTTTTTTGCTTGTTTGTGTTGGAATAGAGCACCAACCGGCAACTAGCGATCAGAAAAGGGGGAAAAGGTTCACTTTGTGAGCTGTTTAGTGGCACGACCGTGTTGGGTCAGTGGCACGACCATGCCAGATTTTGCCTTGTCTGGTGCACGGTCATGCTTCGGCGGGCTGGGTTGAAATCTCCCGATTTCAGGATTTTTTCTGTCTAGGGTTTGGACTTATTCTAGGGTTAGTATATAAGAATAGTTCCCCCCAAACTTGTTGTATCATCATATTAACATATTATAGTGCAAGATCAGTGCCCCCCGACGTAGTCAATCAAATTGACGAATTGGGTTGTTGGGCCTAAACGAAGGCTTAGTTATAAAATACGGCAAGTGCACGGGTTATTGTAATATAGTGATGTGCAAGTACGGGTCGATCCCACGAGGACAATGTTACTTTGTAAAATGTTTGCTTTTAAGAAAGAAATAATAAAAAGAATGATTGGGGGTAAAAATGGTTCGGGTCCGGCCGGACCATTGCAATTGGCACGGTCGAGCTTGAAGAATGACACGGCCGTGCTGAATTTGTTCTTTGGTTACTTTTGTCGACATAAATGGCACGGTCGTGCTTATTTTCAAGCACGGTCGTGCCAACCAAAAAGATCTGATTTCCACTTCTTTGTCATCTCAAATTGTTCCATCTTCAACCCCTTTGATCCGGTTCACTATATGAGCCATATTTTGTCCCAAAAACCTGTTTCAACCATAAAATAACACCAAGCATAAAATCCAATAAAAATGAATCAAAAGTACCAAATAGAGCTATGATTGAAAGTAAAATAATAGGTAAAATATACTATAAATGACTATAAAATAGTCGTTTATCATGGGTAAACAATTCTGTGTGTTTTCTTGTGTGTGCTTTGCTTTTCGTTCTTGTTTGTTGTTGTTTATCTTGTGATCTGTTTGTTTTTGTTTGGAGAGTCAATACCACAACAGTTTGTTTGAAGCAAGTTTGAGCAATAATTATAAGATTTATTGAATTATCCTAATGAAAATCTAGAAATTGTTCTTGATAGTATTTATAATGGTGCATCAATAGCCAGTTTTAGATTTTCATTAGGACAATTAGATTAACATATGATTATTGCTCAAAGTTCTTTAAAACAAACAAGCAAAAAACTAAGAACGTTAAACTGAGACGGATGGAGCATATCATAAATTTGACCCCTTCTACAAAATTCAGCCTCTGCATGTAATGCTCCAATTAAGCTTGAAAAGATTCTCATTGTCATGTAATCTGCCATATCAATATTCCAAAGTAATTTAATTGACCTTGAAGCATAATATTTCTATTAATTCTAATTGATTTTGAGGCAGACGGAATATGCTGGAGGTGGTGGTCGAAGGCGTTATCGCAGAAGGAGGAAGGGTAGACCACCAACTTTGGCATCCTTGCTTCTTGATGGAAGGATAGTCTACATTGGCTTGCCGGTAAGCACTTACTATTATTCTTATATGATTGGTTTTAGGCATGGACTTTCCTGAATGCTAGTTCTATCATTAAAGATAATGAAAGATGGAAGGAAAAGCTATGTTCTTCTCATCATTGCTGTAGAAGTTACCTCGCCGCTTAAAAGTTGGAAAATTAAGTGAGAATGTAGATCATGTTTACTTGAAGGATATGTCTAGCTGTCTGAGGTAAAGATTAGTAGCATTTATGTTAGCAAGATGCTTGTACCCTTCCCCTCTTTGTAATTCCAGTTGATTGACGCAGGATCGTCAAGAGCGCATTGCATAATTACTAGACAAATATAGTGTTCACATCTAATCCATATTAGTTTATACAAGGGGGTTGATATAGCCTTAAGGGGAAATACTGTGGGCGCGTTTTGCTTCTTTGCAAGATCATTTTCGGTTCTCCATTTAAATGGCTATAAGAGCGGATAAGTTCAGACATTTTTTTATGCACGGCTAAAAAAGGCCACAAAGGATCTAAACCATTATATGTCCACGTAATAACAAACACTTTCTAGAAAGATGAAACTATTCATCTATTTTATATTAAATAGGGAGGGGTTGGAAATTAATCTCTGTCGAAGTGCACAAGTATCTATCATTTTACATAAATTTTGAAAAACCTAGGCAAGTCCATTCCGATGATCTGGACACGAGGCCTATAACTAATACTCCCTCCGTCCCTCTTTAATCTACAAAATTTGTCATTTTGGTTGTCCCACTTTAATCTACAAAGTCCTAAAAAGGAAATGTTTTAATACTTTTAAAATAATAGGACCCACTTGTCATACTCACAACAACTATCCACTTACTATTCTTTACCCCACTTTCTCTATCCCTTTCAACTATCTACACTTACAACACATCAACTTTTTCACTTTTTCCTTAAATAATGTGCCAAACCCAAAATTTGTAAGTTAAAGAGGGACGGAGGGAGTATAGAACAGCCCCTCACCAACTAATCCACAAAATTAATAGTAAGTATTCACTGCATTCTACATTATAATAAATGTTATAAAATGGAAAGGAAAAAAGTACACGTCTTTGTGTATTATTATCCTAGTAAATAAACTGCGGCACGCTTAATAAAGTGTACTACTTCCGTCTCACAATAAGGCCCACAAATTTCCTCTTTGGGTGTCCCATTGATTAGTCACATTACCCAAAATGGAAATTTTAAAATACTATTGTATTTAACGCGACCCACTTGTCATACTCACAACAATTATCCACTTACTATTCCTTCTTCAATCCCCACTTTCTCTCTCCTACTTCACTTTTCATTTTTCAAAGTTCAGGACTGCCTGACCCTATTCAAATCCGGGTGGGAGTGATCGATGCTGTATTGTATGATTCACACGATTTATGCGATTTGTTGTTCTATACTTACATTATGAATGAATCTTCTGTAAGTTAGATATTACGTATTGTGACAGCTATGCTATAAAAGCAAGGTAAAATTAGTCCCATGTGTCTGCTGTTTTTCTCCTTTTTTGCTGCAAAATTCTATAATGTTATATGTTAATATTAATGTCTAGATAATTGCTTATATATTGAGGATCTTCTCAATTTTTTTTTATTTTTTTTTTTAAATTTTTTTTTTTCTGGGTTTACCAGTTAATCTATGTTGATACTAACCAAGATCATATTTACAGTTGGTGCCTGTTGTCACTGAACTGATTGTTGCACAATTGATGTATCTCCACGCTGTCGATCCATATGATCCAATAGCTTTGTATATAAACTCTACCGGAATAACTGGCGACGATGGGGAACCAGTGAGCCTTCCTCTCTCTTAGTGAATCATGCTTCCACAGTTTCCCCTTTTTTAGCACTATTCAATCTATATGTCCTTTCTCTTTTTTGCTTATCATGACCCAGTCTGCATAATGGTGTGTTTTCCTCATTATGTTTTAGTGTATCCTTGATGTATCTCATATATGTATAAATGTGTTTTCAAACTCTTTTTCATGATTTCATCACTAATCTCCATACCATTCTGGCTATTTGTTCTTTATGGTGTTTCTGACTTTATAAGTACATCTTCCAGCTTGCAACGGATTATGACGGCTTTGCAATCTATGATGCTCTGATGCAATTCAGGGCTACCACTACGGTGAGTTTCTTCTGTGCATAGTTGTAATTGTCCTTCGCTTGTAAAGGAAGGGTTTTACCGTTAGGTGGTCGATACTTAATTCTATGAATATACATCTGTGTCAATGAGTTTTAACTGATTATATTTGGACAATCACTCCTCACTAAAAAAATGGTAGCTTACACATTGTTGATGGAAAACTTAATGCAATAATACCGTGAAGCCTACAATTGTGTAGAAGATAACTGATAGTGATTAAAGGCGAGAGGCATGGGAAAGGGACTTTTGAGGTTGAGAGGCGAGGCAAACAAAAGTTGGACAAGGCGATAGTCAAGGAAAATAATGTGCAAGTAAATTAGTGTTATATTGACACAAACTTCTTCCAATTTCAGAGCAACAGGGAACGTTGTTGACAGTTCAAGCTTGAAAATAAATAATATGACTCAATGTAGGTTCTGCTTCCGCCAAACATTTTGCATGAAAATACGTTTTCTCAAGTTTTATTTTATTTACATCACTATAGATATTGGTATCTCTATCTAGTTTGAAGCGTATGTCTATCTCTTACATGTAATATGCATTGGGATATCTTTGATTCTCTATTTCCGTTTTCGTAGTTGTTCTGGGCTCAGTCTTGTCTGGTTGGGCATATGTTATGAACTAGTATTTTCACCCAAATTTAAAGAGGAATTTGTGAGATTTGTCTCAAAAATTCAGTAGAACAGAAAGGAATTAGAGAAATTAGGTTAGAGGGATTTAGATTGAGAATATAGACGAGATTAGAAAGAGAGAATTTGGGAAGAAAAATTGTAATTCCTTCATAATGAAAATTACAACACATTTCCCCCCTTTTCTACCCAATACAACGGTCATAACAGACGAATAACCCGACTCACGCACTTAACCGGTTCAACACTAAACCGGAAACACAAAAGAATCAAACACAACCAAAACAACACCGCACCACTAAAACAACAAACGACGCCGCATTAACCCAAACCAAAATGACAATACTCTAAAGAAAAACCCCAATTAGTCCAACGGTAACATTCAAATTAACCCTAGGTCATAACATCGGTCCCTCCTTCAATCAATCCTTGTCCCAAGGATTGAAAATGGGAGAATTTGCAGATAGCTCAACCATTCTTCCCAAGTCGCATCCTCTGGTAATGAATTTATCCACTGAACTTGGACTTGAGTTGCAGGGTGCCCATTCTTTTTAATCAACCTTTTATCCAAAACTGCTAATGGTTCTACCAACTTGCCATCATCACCAGTAGCAAGCAACTGAGTAGACACCACTACTTCATCCCCTACCTTTTTCTTTAATAAAGAAACATGACACTGGGTGTAGCTTAGAATGAGCTGGTAATTCTAGCTTATAAGCTACTTTACCCACTTTAGCAAGCACTCTGTAAGGACCATAGAACTTGGGAGCCAACTTCATATTTTTTTGTCAAAGCCACGGATGCCTGTTTGTAAGGTACTTAAGGAAAACCAAATTCCCAACCTGAAATTCCCTTTCAGTGCGATTTTTATCAGCATTCTGCTTCATTCTTAACTGAGCTGATGCTAATGTATCCTTTAACAAGTTAATCTGTTCATTATGTTGGAACAGGGATTGAGGAGGAGGATACCCATATAATGCCTCAAAGGGAGTCTTCTTAATAGTATTATGATAATTGCTATTATACCATCATTCAGCCAAGGACAACCATTGAGACCACTGTTTGGGATTGGAGCTGCCATTAGATCTTAAATAGTGTTCCAAACACTTGTTTAACCTCTCAGTTTGACCATCAGTTTGAGGATGGTAAGCTGTACTCAACTGTAGAGTAGTTCCCATCAAATTAAACAATCCTTGCCAGAATTGAGAGGAATAAAATGTCCATATTTGGTCAGTCTATCCACCACTACCAAAATAGAATTCCGCTGTTGAGAATGAGGCAATCCCTCTACAAAATCCATTGCAATATCTGACCATGGTTCCATGGTTGGTTAGGAATGGGCAAAGGTTGCAATAATCCTGGAGGATGCACACTTTCCCCTTTATGCTGCTGACAGACTACACAAGGCCCTATCCAATCCTTCACATCCCTCTTCATAGCAGGCCAGTAAAACTACTGAGATACCCTCTAGACAGTTCCCAAAATTCCTGAATGGCCCCACAATGGAGAAGAGTGTAGTTCTTTGGCAATCCTTTGCCTCATATCAGTTTTGTCTCCCACATAAATTTTTCCTCCCTTATAATACCCTGCACCAAAGTAAAATCATTAATGTCTTGTGGACAAATGATCAAACCCTCCATTATCTTCTGCATTTCCTCATCTCCCTCCATGCTGGCCAACACTTCAAGTTCCCAAGTGGGTTGTACCACAGATAAAGCACTGCACTCAACCAAAGATGTTCCTTCAAACTGCCTAGACAAAGCATCAACAACTTTATTTTCAACACCTTTCTTGTAGCTAATAGTATAATCAAAACCCAAGAGTTTAGATACCCATCTCTGTTGCAAACCACTAGCAACCTTCTGCTCCATTAGATGCTTGAGACTCTCATGACCAGTTTAGATCACAAAAGGATGACCATACAAATAATGCTTCCATTTCTCCACAGCAAACACAACTGCCATAAACTCTTTCTCACAAGTAGATAACCCCAAATGCTTAGGCCCCAATGCCTTGCTCAGGAATGCTATTGGTCTCCCTTCTTACATTAAGACAACCCCTAAGCCATTATAGCATGCATCAGTTTCCACCACAAATGGTTTTGAGAAATCTAGTAGCGCGAACACGGGAGTAGTTGTCATCATTTTCTTCAACTTTTCAATGGCCACAACAACTTCTTCATCCCATTTAAACCCTCTTTTGTAACAACTTGGTTAGTGGCTTACTTATAAGGCCATAATGCCTTATAAACTCTTTGTAATATCCAGTAAGTCCAAGAAATCCTCTTAAACTCTTAACATTGGTAGGAGTAGGCGAATTTAGCATATCTTCAATCTGACTTGGGTCAGTAGAAACACCTTTAGCATTTAAAACATGTCCCAAATACTCCACTTATGTTTGTCCAAAAGAGCACTTACTTTTCTTCACAAAAAGCTGATGTTCTCTTAGTTTATCCCGAACCATTCTCACATGGTCCAAATGAGTTTCCCAAGTAGGCTTATAAACCAAGATATCATCAAAGAACAACAATAAAAACTTCCTCATAAAATCGACAAATACATAATCAGCAAATACATGATTCATTAATGCTTGAAAAGATGCTGGAGCATTGGTTAATCCAAAAGGCATTACCTTAAATTCAAAATGCTCATGGTGAGTTTTAAATGCTGTCTTTGGGATGTCTTCCTCCTTCACTCTAATCCGATGATAACCAGATCTGAGATCCAACTTAGTATAGAACTTGGGCCCTTGCAACTCATCCAATAGTTCATCAATAACATGAATTGGAATTTATCCTTAATTGTGAAACCATTCAACTCTATAATCTATACACATCCTCCATGTTCCATCTTTCTTAACCAATAACACAGGAGAAGCAAATGGACTGAAACTATACTGAATTATCCCACTTTGTAACATCTCCTTCACTAACTTCTCTATTTCAGCTTTCTGGAAGTGTGGACATCTATAAGGCATCTTCTTGATTGGGGTACTACCTTCCTTTAAGCATGATCATAGAATCTTTCTGGAGGCAATCCTTTAGGTTCATTAAACATATCTCCAAACTCCTGTACCAATATTTGTACATCTTCATTAATTTCTTCCTTGTCTGCCTCAGCAGTCAATAAATACAGTTGTAAAAACACTCCACATGAACAATTTCTCAGTTCCTTTTCAGCAGAAATGGCTTTATAGTATGAATGATGGTTGGATCTTGCACTCCCTGTAATGTTACTTCTCTGCCCCTCCTTTGAAAACTCATTGACATATCACCAAAATCAAAAGTTACAGGGCTTACAGATTTTAGCCATTGTATTCCTAGAACAGCATCACAACCACCCAACCTCTAGATCTTCATGTCAGTGTGGAACTTCATCCCTTACATTTCCCACTGAAACCCTTTACATCTTCTATGGCTAGTTATCTTGCTTCCATCAGCTACTGTCATTTAAATTTCAGGAGATTGTTCAATAACGCAACCCAACCTTTCAGCAGCTTTCTCATCAAGGGAATCATGAGTACTGCCACTGTCAATTAAAATGCTGAATTTCTTCTTTCTACCAGTCCAAATAATCTCATGGTTTGTAGACCAGAGCTACCAGATAAGGCATGCATGGAAATATTCACACCCTTCCCATTCTGCACCTTCTCCTTGTCCACCTTCCCCACCTTAACTTCCTTTTCCACCTTAACTTCTTCCACATCTTCAGTTTCAAAAGAATCATGCCATACTTCTTCCTCTTCTCCTTCCATATCCAACATATACACCTGTCTATTCCTGCACCTATGTCCAAACTTGTAAGGTTCATCACAGTTATAACACAAGCCTTTGTCTCTTCTAGCTTGCGTTTCAGCTTGTGAGAGTTGTTTAATAGGAAAAGTAGGCTTAAAACCAAAGGAAGCTGTACTAGTAACTGAGGATTTAGCATACACAAAGCTATTCACAGGTTTACTATTGCGGAAATTACTAGAGGTTGCTTTATAGGATAGAAATTTCTGCTTCTTAGCAGCCATATCACAGTGGCTCTCCTCTATCCTAGCAACACTCATAGCTTAAGGTAACAGGAAATTGCACATGAACTCTATACTTAAATCTCTTCCTTAAGACAGCTCATCAAACATCTCCATATACTCCCTCCGTCCCATTTTAAGAAAAATTTCCCAAATGGGTGCCCAACTTAAGAGTCAAAATCCTAAAAAGGAAAGTTTTTTATACTTCTTTATTTTGTGGGCCCTACATGTCATACACACAACAACTATCCACTAACTATTTCCTACCCCACTTTCTCTCTCCCACTCACTTTCTATACTCACAACACTCTACCCCACTTGCTATGTTTTATAATAAAAACATTCATTTCTTAATTTTTGAACCCTTTTTGACTCTTCAAATGGGACGGAAGGAGTAATTATTAACACTTCCACTTGCTTCAGTTCAGCAAATTCACCTTCATTGTTATCATGAGCTTGTGGACCAAATCGAATTGCTACTTTTTGAATGAACTGTTCCCAGCTCAAACCTTCCATATCCTCCATGTAATTTTGATACCAAACATCAGCATTGCCTTCCAAATGCACAGTGGCCAACTCCGATCTATCCTCTGAGGAACAGATTTGTATTTGAAAAATTTGTTACACTTCCTGATCCAACCTCTAAACTCTACTCCTGAGAATTTTGGAAATTCAAGTTTCAAATGCTTCTTATAAGCATCTACAACTCTTTTATCCATCTGATTTTCCCGCATTCTCCTATTGTGTTTTTCAATCTCCAGATCATCCAAAAATCCTTCAGCATTATCCAGAGATGGATCCTTACGCCAATGTTGAAATGCATTATTAGGTTTTGATCCTTTAGGTGGAGCTCCTAAAATTGAATCAGCTCCTTCATGTGATTTTGAACCTTGTCCTTCCTCCATTCCTTTTTCCTTTCCACTGCTTCTAGCAATTAATTTGGAAAGCAAACATGTAGCTCCTCCATATCTTTACTACATCACGAACTCCTTCAATGTCTTCCTTAACCGCCATACCCATTCCGTCCATTTCACCTTTTAGCTCTTCCTTGTTAATCAGTAATGTTTCCTTCAATCTGTTGTGACCTAGCACCGGATTCTTGATTTGCTTATCGCAAATCATGATATTATTCTCCAACGTATCATATCGTGTTTCAACCATGGCGGTAACAGGAACCTTCTCGATCGAGAAGGCTCTGATACCAGTTGTTATGAACTAGTATTTTTCAGCGAAATTGAAAGAGGAATTTGTTAGATTTGTCTCGCAAATTCAATAGAACAGAAAGAAATTAGAGAAATTAGGTTAGAAGGATTTAGATTGAGAATATTGACGAGATTAGAGAGAGAGAGAGAGAGAGAGAGAATTTGGGAAGAACAATTGTAATTCCTTCATAATGAAAATTACAACACATTTCCCCCTTTTCCACCCAATACAACGGTCGTAACAGACAAATAACGTATCTCACCCTCTAAACTGGTTCAACACTAAACCGGAAACACAAAACTCAAACACAACCAAAACGACACCGCACCACTAAAACAACAAACGACACCACTAAAACAACAAACGACGCCGCATTAACCCAAACCAAAATGACAACACTCAACAGAAAAACCCCAATTACTCCAACGGTAACATTCAAATTAACGCTAGGTTATAACAGCATGTTATCTGAGATTAATGGAAAATGGTACGTAAGACTAGGTACGATCGATGTGATGGTACCTTGAATGGTTAGAGATGATAGTGCTATTGCTTGGATCGTGTGCTTTAGTAGAGATGTATGTAAAGGCACGGGAGATTCCATGACGAATTGGAATTTAGAGTAGAGGTAGACCATGTGTGTGATGTTTGTGATTGGACCCGAATGAGACTATTGGAATATTCCACAATTAAATGTGTCCACTTTATTAGTAGTGCGAATACGATTACATACTTATGCCCACTAACTTTCACAGCTCATTTTTACCCCTCCATGTGCAGATACATACATATTCGATGGGATGTACTGTGAATCATGCATGTCTTCTACTTGCTGCAGGAACCAAAGGCAAAAGATATGCAGTTCCTCACGCAACAGGTGGGTGCATGAAATATTTGCATTAGGTTTTTCAATGGTGGCATGTATTTTCCCTTTGTCATTTCTTATCCATTCATTGATGAAAGCACTCAAGAGCTTGTTTGATTGCTGTTCCAGCCGCAATACATCCCCCGATTGCCCCACCATCTGGATTGTTGGGCACCATTGAAGCTATCAGTAGTGCCAAAGAGGTGAGTTTGGCTCTATTTGAACTTACAAGTGAGAAGAAGCTTTATCTGTATCCATGCGATAAATTATCTTTCTATCATTACCTTTTAAAACAAGAATATTATCTTTCTATCATTCCTTATCAAAACAAAAAAAATTATCTTTCTATCATCAATTTGCTGTTTCTTTGGTTAGGGGAAATTTTAGATACAGTGATTTGGGAACGATCATAATGTGTCATATATGGACCAGTCATCTTGGGAAAACCATAATTGAACAGAGTATATCCCTATTTAGCACCAGGAATGCAGCCATTATATTTTGAATATTGTGAAATGTTAACCATTTTATGTTTCCTATTGATTGTGACAAGGATCAATGATACATAACTATAAAAATTAATGATGATCTGTATGAAAGAATTGATTATCCTCCTATCTGTGCTGGGTCCGTCGTGCAGGGACATATGAGCCTTCCCCTTGCTTTCTTTGGAAAGTTTGTACGATGTGCTTGGTAGAAGTTTTGGCATTGTCATTTGCGTCAACAAAGATAGGTTATTGCTTAACTGCAACTTTTAGGTTTGGGCTTGATTTAGTGGTTTGATGGCATTGAGAGGGATGGAAATGGAGGTGGCACTGTGGGTTATCGAAGTAAGGAACATACAAGTTAGAATTGAAGTAGCTAATTGTTCATTTCAATGTAGCTTGGCTTTTATGTATTCATATTTTTGCAGTATTCGGGAGTAGTGTAGTAGGCCCTATAGCCCAGGGTCGATCAAGGATTTATTGGTCCAGAAATGGAGGGGTTTCTGAAAAAGGAGGTGTTTGGACAGTGTGGTATTCACCTGCATTTGAATTGAAAGAAACTCAAGGATTGTTTACTAATCAAAATTTGCGCTCGAGTTTTTTATGATCATGGTATCCGTTTAGTGGCTCTTTGGGTAAAAGCCTTGGGAAAGGAAACCTTCTCCTTCTAAAAAAGTAGCGGCTCTTGTTTTTATTTGCTTTATGTTTGAATGGAGGGAAGCAATAGAGACTTTCATATTTTACAGGTTACTAAGGATCCTGACTGTTCCTTGCTTAATAGAGGTCAAGCTGGTGAGTCGTTTGTTTGGGGGGGGGGGGGGGGGAGCAGTATGTGATTGGCCGAGTGCGTATGTGAATCCTAAGAAGCTAGAGGGTCAGAGAGACGCTTATGTTGACGTCCTTTGTGACTGAGATACGAACTAGGTGGTTTGTTTTTGGCTCGTTTTATTTTCTTTTTTGCTAGTGTCATTTCATTTTGGTTGTAACAATGGATTCCTTATCCAACAACAACAAAAACATTACCCCAGTGCCGCAAAGGCTCCCACCTATGGTGGGGTAAGGGGGGTCGGATGTACGCAGCCTTGCCCCTGTATTAAAGCACAGAGAGGATGTTTCCAGATGACCCATGATGAAAATTGCGTCGAAAATTGCATGGACTGACTTCTGCTTCATCACAAAGAAGCGCAGACAGTTTAGTGACCCATTTTGCTTTATTCCATCATATTCCCAAGCCAAAAAATAGTGAGTCTTTGGCTCCATCGGAAATGATGGAAAGAATGGATTCCTTATCCACTTCTGTTTTTTCGTGATCTTCTTCTGTGGGTATGTATGTATAGGTATATGTATATGTAGATACGTAATACATTGTACAAACCTTCCTAGCATGATCTACTACGTTGTACACATATTTGTTGAACTTGGAAACTGGCCAAAGTTCAAGGTTCATTGCCAAGTTGAAAGAAAAAATCTATAGTATATTTTCTTGTGTGCAAGTTGTTGACATTTGGGAAAACGTTGAAGGCCCATAATCCTCATAAACCTTGTTTATGTATGTGTGCGTGCACACACATATAATTAACTGTTGTTTGGCAATTTTTATTCTTCAGACGAATTTATCTGCTTTTTACAGGTAGTATATAACCGCGACCTATTTATCAAGCTTTTTGCCAGACATACCGGAAATGTAAGTGCTATATTTTTGACAAATGCCTCAATCTCTTTTCATTTTTGTTTGCTAACCTTGGTAAACCCCTGTATGAATTTGCATGAACCAGACAGTGGAGGCGGTGGCTGAGAAGATGGTAGGAACATACTATATGGATGTGAGGCAGGCCATGAAATTCGGTGTCATTGATCACGTAATGATATTATTATTATGTCGACTAATACTTCAGTTACAAAAATAAAAAAAAAAAAATCCAAAATTTTGGTTTCAAACACAATTGTCGATCAATGTTTGAAAGTTGTGTTTGTGGATCCCACTCCTCATGAAATAGATATCCAATCACTGATTGACAGCTGTGTTTGTAATCAAAATTTTGTAAACTTTTTTCGTAACCTCCTTTATGTTTGCTTTAGAGAAATTGCTAGGCTATTGGCTAATGTGTGTCTTTTTTTTTGGGGACAGGTATTTTGGGACAATCAAGAAGATTTCATGAAATTTATTCTCCCTCCAGAAGAGTACCCGAAACCAGATCCTAAGAAAAAGAAGAAGAGAGTTTACAAATCTATCGATGATTATTAATTTGTAAAATCATCATCATCGTCATCGTCATCGTCATCGTCATCTTCTTCGTTTACGCTCAACAGAAATAATTAAGGATGTGGCTTTAAGTTTGAATTATTAATAGGATGATGCTTGTGCTGCAACAAATACCTGGAGTGAAGATGAAGTATTTGAGATGGTAATTTGTAGACTACTGCAGAATGATCAACTTTGTGAATGTGTCCAGTGACAGAAGATATTGTAAAATTCATGAATTATAAATCTGGTGTATGTTTGAATGTTCATGTCCTTTACATTTATACCATGTATTATCCAACCATGAGCTGATGTCATATGTCTACTTTTCCTTTCTTTCTTACCCTCTCCGTCTCATATTAAATTAATAGTCTCCTTTGATTTTTTAAACATTTTAACATTACATTTTTAAGTTTTGGAAATTTAATGGTTTAAACCCTCAATTCTCGAAACGGGACTAATTTTTGGCTCCCAAAAACAAACATAATCCCGAAAAGAAATAAGAAAAAATAAGTATTGGGTCCCAAAAAGAAAACAAGAAAAAGGAAGAAAAAAAAAAAAAGGAGGAAATGAGGCTATCATTTTTCATTTTGAGACGGAAGGAGTATATTTTTTTAGCTGTGAAATAATTTGTTTGTCACCCAGAGTATCCCCTTTAAATGGACTAAAAATCAATGGTTGGTTTAAGGTTTGTTTTGATGATTCTAACCTAAAAATAAAACATGTTTGGAACATTTATAAGGACAATAGTTGATAACAAAGATAAACAATGCTTATTATTTATCATGGTAATATGATAAGAACACACAAATATTAATTAACACCAATAAGTATCACTTGCTAAAAGAAATTAAAATCTTCATTTTTATCCATACTGCCAGCAGAACCAGAAGAAGTCACTAATTTATGGCCATTCTTCCAAGAACTCTCTTGCAATTCTTCCATTAGCTCCACGAGGGAAGAATCCGCCCGGAATATGCTCACTGCCGGAGTTGTAAACAACCCTAAGTATCTCCGCCGGAGTCCTTCTGTAGGAAAGAGAGTTGTAATCTGCAGATAAGACATTGCTCGTTGTTTGATTTTCTGCTCCTAGCTCCAATGGAACAATAAGGCCTTCGTCCTTGATCCCACACATCGCCAAACGGTTCCTTAGATCAGAAATTTTGATCGTGAACTCGTACACCGTGTGGTTGTAGGGCTCCACTACTTTTTCTCCTCGCTCGTAAAGGTATTCTCGAATGACAGCGTCTTGGCCGGCTTCAACCCCTAGTAGTCCTCCCAACACCTACACCAAAACCATGCAACAATATTATCACACTATGTCAAATGGGGTCTGAGGCAGGTGACATTGGACTGTGTGGCAGTCGGATGGTCAATCATTAGTTTCATTATAAAGGGTTTGATTGTCTTTTCACTTCTCCACTACATGGGCAGGAGCCATCCGTTTGAAAATAGTACATCTGAGCCACATGTTTTATTTGATTGCACTGCAATCAGATGTCACGCATACTCATCTATTGTCTAATAGGGATATGGAGCTAACATATAGTATTGTGTACAAGCATGCGTGTTTAACTAGAAATAATATTGTGTTTCATATAGAAGATTACCCTTTTACTCCAAAAGCCTTTGAGATTTGGATTAGCACCCACATAACCAACAAGACCCATGTATGGAATCACATAAGAACCAAGCATGTAGCTCAAACCATCTCGGTACGGGTCGAAGGGAGGGTCAAGAGGATATCCGAATGCTTCATCAAACAATTTTGCAAAATTTCCAGCACTCAAATTCAGAAGAGGCCTTGAAAATCCACCAAATGTTCTTATAATAGTCCTGACAATTCATAACATATACAACCACATTATATGCACAATCAAAAACAAGAATGAGAGAGAGAGAGAGAGAGAGAGAGAGAGAGGACCTTATATGACCAACTTCTTGGTAACAAAATTCAGTGATGATATTTTGTGTAAGAGGATCAAGGTTGGCTTTTTGGGCACCAAAGGGAGGAGGGCCACCCAAAGTCAACTCTGGTTGAATAAAGTCAACACCATACCCTAATGCAGCCCAGCAGAAGAATTCTACTTCAGAGTACTCTAAATTTAGAGCAAATTGCATAGGGTCTATGTCTTGTTCATAAACTGGAAGTTCATCCCTTGGATCCATTGGATCACAAGAAGCAGCTCGATATGAATAACAAGTACTCGTACTATACATCATCATGTTGCTTGACACCAACATCATCACGAGCACAACGACGGACCTCGTCGTGGTAGCCATTGGAGAGAGAGAGAGAGAGAGAGAGAGAGAGAGAAATGTAAGTATAAGATGGAAGTATAAGATGGAATGAGAGAAGCTAGTGAGTTGAGTACCATTTTATAGAGTTCAGGACAAGTACTAATTGGTTGTTGGAGAAAATTTTGGGGGGAAACTAATTTCTCCATAAGTTATAAAAAGTCATGTTTTTATAGGGTTTAATGTTTAGGGTTTAGGGGTTTTAGATTTGGGGTTTAAGGGTTAAAAACAGGACTTTTTATAACTTACGGAAGAACTAGTTTCCTCCAAAACACCCTGGTTGTTGGGCATCTGGTCCGCTATCTCAATCTTGACAATTTTGTTTTCTCATAGGTTAGTTTGAGAATTTCACTTCAAATCAATTAGAACGTTAGATTGAGACGAACGGATGAGATGTTTGACTGACGCGTGGGAATCAAATCAGAATAAATGTTCAATAAAATTCAAATTTATTACTCTCTCTGTCACAGAAAGATCGTCTCATTTTGACTTTTTTATGGTTAACATCAAGGTTCTAAAAGACGCTAGGCGGGATCTAGGCGCCCGCCTGGCGCCTAGGTGGGGCCTAGGCGGGATTTAAGCGGGGCCGAGAATATAGAAATAACTATACTATCCTAGACGGGACCTAGGCGTTTCATGAACGCCTAACGCCTAGGCGAGGCCTAGGCATGCGTCTTTTAGAACACTAGTTTAACATAAATGAACTTTGACCAAACATTAGTGTCGATCTAATTATTCTAGTGAAATTCTAACAATTGTAATTGATAAATCATTAACAATTTTTAGATGTTCATTGTGATCATTAAATTGACACTATTTTTTTGTCAAAGTTTATTTTTACTGACCATAAAAAAGCAAAATAGGACAATCTTTATGTGACAGATGGAGTATTACTTGAGAGCAAATTTTTATTTGAAAAGGAGGTAGTAGAAAGTGGATATTTGCTTGCATGGTATGCAACACCTAGTACGGATAAGGACTTCTTTTATGTGGACCAAACTTTTTAAGATTACGTTAATCCTTAATCAGGAATTACTTTTGACAGGATTAATGTTGTTGTCATGTTAAGTTTTTCTTAATTAATAAGGTTGATTAATCTCACCACAATATTTAGAGCAATGATAATGATATTAACAAGCAAGATCTATTAATCCATCCCCATATTTAGAGAAATAACATTAACAAGCAAGATCCATTAATGGTTGTATGCATGCATGCTCATAATTTATTAAGTTTACAAATTACAAGTTTTAGAAGCGTTGAACTATTGTGTGAAACGGTATCATGCATGATACGGATTTCGATAGGAGAGAAAATGAGCTTGCTCCGCCCCGCCCATAATGGGCAAACCATTTAATTTCTCAACTAGATTCGTCTCACGTGTGAGACCGTCTCACACAAGTTTTTGCCTTTCATCTTACTTATCGAATATTTCATATTAACAACCACTTTCAAAATTCAAGATTTAAATATCCTCTCTCCTTCATAATAATATTTTCATGTTGTTTGTTCGAATTAGTTTCATCACTAATTATAAATTAATTTAATTATTGCAACAAAAAAATAGAATTCTATTATTGATACATTAATGTTATAATTATTACCAAAGATCATTTTAAAATTTTCATTAAAATAAAGAAATAAATTATAATTATTACTTATAATTAAGTCAAACAAACAAAAAAAAAGGTCTAAAAAGAACTTCATCCGTCTCACTTTAATTTACAAAATGAGCTTGAGCACAAGAAATAAAGAAAAAATAAAAATGTGATGTGTTGTGAGGGTATATAACTGGGTAAATTAAAGTGAGGCAACTAAAATAATAATTTTTATAAATTAAAATAAGACTGAGGGAGTATATTTTGTTTCAAAAAGTTTCTTTCTTGTTCAAGATAAGATAGTTTTATTGCACATCATATATAGCTTTACTACAACTTACTTCATCTACTACATCTACATCTGTCCCCAAATAAATGTCGCCGTTTTTCGGATGTTTATACGAATGAATTTGAAGTAATAAATTTAAGTTGATTTAATTATCCTAATAAACTTGTAAAACTAATTATTGATAGACCAATATATATATATATATATATATATATATATATATATATATATATATATATTATCAATAACATTTTTTAAATTTTCATTAAAAGGATTACATTAACTTAAAATTATTGTTCAAAGTTCCTTCGTACAAAAGTCCGAAAAACGGCGACATTTTTTCGGGACATAGGGAGTATAAGAAAGAGAAAATGCAATAAATTAAATTTTGTGGACTATATTAATTACATTTACATGAAATAGAGTGAATATATAGTTTCTGAAATTTAAAGAAACGTAGCGTGTCATTAATCATTGAATTAAGTTCTTTGAATCATTAATCATTGCAAGATTTGTGGTTGTTTAGATGACTTCGGAGACCAGATCTTCTGTATTCATCCGGTGTGCCATCCATGTGCCCAAAGTGATCCGGCCGTTAATATGTTTGAATAATATTAATAAAATGTTAATCTTAAAAACTGTGAGCCGTTGGATCACTTTGGGCACATAGAGTGGCACACCAGATGGACACAGAAGATCTGCTCTCATGACTTCGGCACAAAATCTGTCCTTTCATTATACCGGTGCATATCATGAGACGATCCATGACCTATTTTTCTTGTTCATTTTACTTTTTTTTCATTTTCTTTTAGTGTTCATCTCTATACTTAGATATGCCAACGGTTCACATTTGAACCGAATGAACTGGCGTTTTTGAACCGTTGAAAACCATGAACCGAATGAACTGTTGAACCAAGTGAACCGTGAACCGCATGTCTACGGTTCATAGGCGGTTTGGCTTTCAAAACCAGCGATTCAAGCCGTCAGTTCGAACCGGCGGTTTACAACGTATAAATTCAAATAAATTAGGAATATATTACTGTTTGCATGTTTGCGTGTTTGCGTGTGTAATATATCTCACCGTCCTTTTTTTCCTTAATATTAATATTTATATCCTTTAATTATAAAAGGGCATTTATGTCTCTTAATAATAAAAGTGTAAGTTTGGTTGTCCCCTTCAATGTAAATTTGCTTAATATTAATAAATTATAAGGGTACAATCCCTTTTTGGTTTTCAAAATATTTCCGTCCCACCCCACCCCTTAATTCATTTAAAAATATATAATTCAAAATTCCTTAATATTTATGCGAAATAGACTAATTTATGATGTATCAAAAAATTAAAATAAAAACAAACTTTTAAAAAATTGCCGAAAAACTTCTCAAAATGTGTTTTTTTTTTTTTTTTTTGTTAAAAAAAAGGTAAAAACAAGATGAAGCGGTGAACCCTTTCCGTGAATCATGAGTTAACGGTTCATAAATGGTTTTGTTTTTGGCTAACCGTGAATCGCCGTGAACCGTGAACCGGACATGCCTATCTATACTGACAATGAACTACACCTTCAAATAAAATTAAACTCCCTTCATCTCTTTAAAATAATTATTGTATTATTGGTTATTTTAATTGAATTTTAACCAAATATTTAGAAAAAATAATTATCTTAATAAATTTTAATACGTGTTATTAGTAGAAGTTCAATCAATTTAACACCTAAAAGGTTGAACTATTTTTATCACGGTCGTCTTTTTTCTTGTTCTTTCTAATTGTTCTTTTGTTTTTTTTTTTCTCGAAAATTTGTTCTTTCTACTTGATTGTTGGTAGAAAATGAAGAGAAAGAATAAGTGAGGGTAAATAGTAGTGTTGATTGAATAAATTGAGTGGTAGAAAATGAAAAGAGAGAATGAGTAGTGAGGTAGAGTGAATATAAAATTAGACAAAATTTCTTTTTTGGGAGTGCCAAGTGAGCACGGACCAAAGTGAAAATAAGTGTCAAGTCAACTAAGACGGAGGGAGTATTCATTATCGAGGTGATCTAAAATAATACTCCCTCCGTCCCTGTTTAAGTTTCTTAGTTTGACTTTGTACGCTTTTTAAGTAATCAAGGCAAACTTGAGTTAAGAATAGTAGTGGGTGGAGGATATAATTGTCTATTCATAAAGCAAGTGGGTAAAAAGTACGTAGATGGTAAGTGATGGCCTTTTTGTAATATATGAACTTTATGAGGACAAGAATGTCCAAAACACTCTTCATCGTTTGTCATTTAAAGAATAAAGCAACTAATAACTTTAAACTGAGACATATCAAAAAGAAAAGTAATACCTTAAAATGGGACGGAGGGATTAGCTGTTTTGTTTAACATGGCCTATCTCTTATTGACAAGGGAGTATGATATTTGAATAAATCGTATTCAAAAAAAAAAAGAAAAAAAAAAAAACTTTAGAAAGTTTAGAAATGAAATTAAAATAGTAGCCCTCTTTGCTTATGAGGTTATTTTTTTTATTTTTTTCTTTTTCAGTTATTTTTTTAATTTATATTAATCCCTTACTTTCTTTTCTTACCTTAAAAACGTGAATCCAAAGCAAAGCTATGTAATCGAAACATAATTCAATCAGTATTGCCAATAATTAATCAGAAATTTTTATGGGAAACTAGTTTCTTAATAAAAAGTCATATTTTATATGAGTAAGTCTTATGTAAAACATGTTTTACACTAAGAGATGGGAAAACGTGTTTTTTCATAACTGCCTTCTTTAACATTATCATGTGCCTCCTCTAACATTATAAAGTGCCTGTTGTAATTTTAACATTTATAAAATTTCAAACAGGCACCTTTATTCATTCAAGGAGACACTTTTATTGGTAGTTTTAAAGATGCCGGTTGTAGTTTTAACAACTGTCTTCCATAATATTGAAAAGTGCTTGTTGTGGTGTTGAAAAATGTCTCCTATAAATTCAACAAGTGGCAAGTTAGTTTTTTTAAGTTTCAAAACAAGTGTCTGACCTTTTGTTAAAAAGTGCATCCGGTAGTATTGAAAAATGTCTCTTATAATATCAAAAAGTGCATGAGTTTTTGTAGGCTCCGATTATTTACAGCAATGTCACCGCTCCTTGTAATAACGTTCCGCTTATTTACAAAAATGCAAATCCGCTATTTGAAAACACGTTTTACACTAATACAAGTGTAAAACACGTTTTTCGGGAGATTTTCAGTTTTTATATGGTTTAAGGTTTAGTGTTTAAGGGTTAAAAAGTGAACTTTTTATAACTTAGAGAATTAATTTCCTCCAAAACCTACTCATAATTAATTACATACAATATTCATTTAGGAGTACAATATTTATATACTCTCCCTATCCCATAAATATAGTCTCATTTTAACTTTTTATGGTCAACAAAAATGAACTTTGACCAAACATTGGTGTCAATCTAATCATTACAATAAAATTCTAAAATGTGTTATTGATAAATCACTTAATGATTAATCAATTACAACTTTTAGAATTTCACTAGAATGATAAGGTCGGCACTCATGTTTGGTCAAAGTTTATTTTTATTGACCATAAAAAAAATCAAAATGAGACTTTGTTAGACGGAGGGAGTATTTTGTACAATACTTGTTTGGTGAGTATTTTGCCGGAGGACCTATCTCCCGGTGCTCCCAACCGGCGAGACGACTGAGCGACGGAGCAATTAGAAATGGGCAACCCATCGCCGTCGTCAGCCTCTCTCTCCATGAAATTCGCCCTCTTTCTCTCCCTCTCTCTCACATTTTCCTCCGCCTCCTCCTCCTTCCCTCGCTCTTTCCTCAACCCTCAGTCAACCCTCTCCAACCCCAAACCCAAATCCACACCCAAAGCCACCGTCTCCGATTTACTCTCTCTCCTCGGCACACCACAACAGGCCTCGGCAGTGAACTCCAATGTAGCCCGACAGCTCAAATCCTGCTTCAAATTTCTCGTCCCTTTCACCCCGACTAAACCAAGTGTGAGTCAACTGTTGCCGGAGCAGACCACATTGCGGCGGAGGCTGAGTTCGAGATTGTCGCGTCGTCGTGGTAAGAATGAAGAGGATAAGCTTATTTGGTGGCCGCCGGCGCCGATGATGGAGCTCGCTCGACTTGCCGTTGATTCGGGTGGTGATCCGGCTTCAATTCAACGTGCTCTTGATCCTACTACAATAACGGTGAGTTTAGAATGAAGTTCTTATTAATGGTGTCAAGTCATGGCGTTGGAATTGGAAGAGTAATTTTTGCTCCCTGGAATTCAGTTTGTGCTTCCAATTCCAAATCCAAAGCTTGGATTTGAGGATGCCAAACAAACCCTAAATTTCGATTTCACTTCACATTGTTGAAATTATTTCTATATAATCAGGAAACTTTGACATTTTTTTAAATGCCATTTTGAGTATCTAGTTCTACAGTTTATTCTATTATCCAATTTGGCTGAGAATGTATGGAATATTGAGTAATGAAGCTACATATTGTTTTTCTATGTTATATTTCTACAATTACCCTGAAAAGGGAATCATATGAGTAAATGTCCTATTGAAAACAAATTGGGTACCCAGAAAGTGCTTCAATTGAATCAACAAGAGATGTGTGTATTAGTTCGACTGATGGGTATTAAAGTAGAAGTTATACCAGTATATTTGCAAAATCGTAGAGGTTTGTTGTAAATAATACGATTTGGGGTTAAGAGTTAAGTTTTATCATACTTAAATTTAGTAAAGTGACAGGTACCAGATATTGAAGGATCAAATCAAAAACGGTGTCAGCTTACAAGAACACCGTATGGGAGGCGTTTTGTAAATAAGGTTAGCATCATTGCTAAAGGCTCAAGAATACTCCATGCATCCCACTTGTTGCACATGTCAACTTTGAAAACTCAGAGTTATTCATATATAAATATTCCGTTTTAAGACAAGCGAAGCATGTGTATGATGAATCCATGGATGTAATTTATTACGAGTTTGTTAATATTTTGGATTGAGATTAATTGTTTTTTTTTTTTTCCCCTTCTTGTAGGAGTTGAATGAATACATGAAATTTTTATTTGAAATAATTGCAGCTCGTGGTCCTAATGTTGGGTTGTCTGTATCGCTCAATCGCTATGACTTTTTTCATGGTCACCTTTTCATTGCCACGGATGGAAGACTTGGTATTTTGTAAGTTGCTACCAGTGACTGCTTGTGTAAGTTTTATTGAGCTACATATAGTTCTTTTAGTAAGATGCTTCACCATTAATAGTAAATTATTTAAACTTCGAACACAGATGGTTCTTTGATTGTATAAATCTACTGAAGTTGAGTTCAGATTTTAATCTTACTTTGTTACACAACACAAGTAGTTCAGAGATAGAATGGACCAACTCATCTAACTTCGTCCTCTTCATTATAAGTTTTTGGAGTCATTTCCGCCTCACTCTAAGCACAAGTCTTTGACATCATCATCATCATCAGCCAAGTAGTTGATGTTATCACAAAAGGAAAAACCTTGAATGCTGGAAAGGAGAATCGTAAATGTAAGCACGGAAAAGTGAAGATTAGCAACTTTCCATTCTTTTTTTTATTTTTTATGATTTACTCCCTCCGTCCCAGCACAAGTAGGACTAGAGGGTTTTGCACTCTAATTAAGACAAACTAGTAAATGTGTGGTAGAAAATGAATAGAGAGAATGAGTGGAGTAAATAGTACAGTAGTGTTAGTTGGATAAATTGAGTGGTGGAAAATGAAGAGAGAGAATGAGTGGGATAAATTGTAGTGTTGGTTGAATAAATTGAGTGGTGGAAAATGAATGAGAGAGAATGAGTGGGGTTGAAACATTTCCATTTTTGGGCAGTCTCTTCCTCTCACTTGTGCTGGGACGGAGGGAGTATGTCTTAGGAAAGCCTCTTCCTCTCATTTACCGAGTATAAGAAATGGTGAGTTTGTATTCTAGTATTATTGAAATTTCCTTTCATCTGCATAAGTCTGTTGACACTATCATTAGTCTTTCTTCATGGTGTTCCCATGATATGTGGGTCTATTACTATCTGAGTTACTACACTTCATGTTTTATCAACACAACTAATGAACCTTATATCTTCTTGCTGAAAACTTCTGCTCCCCTAACAGTTTCAATTGCAGTATTTGCCAGAATAAGTAGAATGCGTCTTACTTTAGCTTCTATTGCTTTGATTATAATGCATATAAAATGTGGCAGGTTCCATGCTAAAGAATACCCAGCATATGAGAAAGAAGTGTTTCCATACAATATGGGTTTTTGTCAAGTAGGTATGCTTGGCTTAGTTAAAATTGATCTTTTGTTCCATCATTGATGTTCACCGAGGTTGCCAATTTGACATCTGTTAGGATGGGTTGTAATGACGTACTTTTTAACCCATTCAGCTGCTTTACCATGCCATTGGATGTTATATTTCTTCTTCAGGGTCTAATGTGACATACAATGAGTTGATGAATTTGCGAAATATTTTATGGTTGGCTCCTTTGCCAAGTAACTCCACCAAAGCTTGGTTAGCACCTGGTACGTCTTCTCACATTTTTCATTGATTTACACTAGGAAAATTAAGAGAGACGAGTGATATTGAGTTATGTTTCTGGTAGTTGGTGGATGTTTCTGTAATGATCATGCTAAGATGGTTAAGTGATTGACTCCTATATGTGCCTTTCCTCGAAGCTAAACTCCTTTGACTGCCTCAAATGCTTATAGAAGTATTTATGATTATTTGTATGTTAACTCATTTGAAAAGTGAATCACGGGAGCGAATTGATTTAAGAGCTACAAAATTAATTGAAGATGACCGGAAGAGATATGCTTCAAAGATTTATATGAGAAAGAACGTTCTGATAATAGATTTCTGTTCCTCTGTCTAGTTAGCCTCAATGTTGATTTTCATTGTTATGGTGGTAGGGGTAGAAAATGGAAAAGAACAAGGACTTATTGGAACTGACTTCTTTCTTTATGTAATTGACAGGAGTGCTAGTGGTCTTGGACGCACATCCAGAAGGAATCATATATAGAGATCTGATCCCTGAATATGTAGACTTAGTGAGGACCTTATATGAAGGTTCTGATTATTTTTTTCCCAGCATTCAGTCTTTTTTGAGTACCTATAGTTTCTTATCTTTTGGTCAATTATTGAACACTCAATTAACATATCATCGTAATACTGCCACTTTCTTTCTTCTCCAGATGACTTTGGGGACGTTGTAGTTGATGTCAACTACTTGAATGTTGGACGTGCAGCACCTGACTATCAGATCTTCATTTGCTGACATCTGAATATTCAAAGGTATATGTCCGATTCTCTTTATGCTACTACTTTATTTGAAAATTTAGTACTCCCTCCGTCCCATGTGTCCAAAAAAAATCAAATTTGAAAAAAAAATCGGAGTTTCATTTTGAGACAGAGGTAGTATTTTCCCTGAAAATATATTATGACGGTTGTTACTGTCAGAGAAGATGTTGATATGGCATGATAAGTGTCATATTTCAGGGGACATTTACAAGAATGTCAGCAATATTCAATGGATAATTGTAGAAAAAGCGATTCCTCCCCCATCAAGAATTGAGTGTTAAGCGACATATGGTGCTTGAAGTGTGGAAAGAAGATGGGACGGATTGGTGATGATGGCGAGTGGGAGCTTAATTTCAGTTTATTTTTTGACAAAAACTTGTGTAAGACGGTCTCACACAAGACTTCCTCTTCTTTTTTATCAGTGTTTGATGAAATTCTTCCAAATCTTATCTTTCCCATTTCTTATAGAAGAGATTAAATTATGTTTAATTTTGTTTGAAGACAAATAGCTCTGGTAAAAGCTGTTCACTAATGTTGCAGAACAGAAATGGTACCATCTTCCTTTCTTTTTCATTCATATCATATGTCGTTTTGAGCACTTAAACAATTTTTATGAAATACAATCAATGCATGTGAAAATATCTTATATACCCCTAAAGTAATCCAATTACTTGGGCAATTAAATGATTGTGTAAGGAATAGTTCACTATCACTAATAAGGTTATAATTGGTATACTTAAAAAAAACATTAAAAATAGCAAAACGACAAGTATTTTGAGACAAAAATCAGCGGGTTTATAAGACTTCTCTTCTCTTTCACATTATATATTCATAGCCACTAACAGAAGATATATAAGGTCTATGCTGGGTGAGTTAAGTCTATTCAATTTCATGATTTTGATAAATGAAACTGTGAATTATTGAGAAAATAGCAAAATATGATTTTCATTAATGTTGAAACTCAATAGATATACAAGTGTGGTACTAGGGATTCTAGGTAAAGATATTCACAATCTCCGAGAAGAATGTTGTTGGTCGAGATTACCTTAATAAGAAAAGAAAATTGTGAGAATTCGACAGTTGCATGGTTATCTTTACAAAATTGAGAGACAAAATAAATATTTTGAGAGATACGAGGAACATGTAAAACATTGTTAAAGATGACGGAGGAGGAAGGGAGAGGAATGGAGAAAGAACCTATCTTGGAGATGGGAAGGGCTGTGCCATCACCAATAAGAACAACATTGTTGCCATCATAGGGTTGATGAAGAGCAAGGTTGGAGAGGTCATTGGTGATGTGATGAGTGGCACTACTGTCCATTAACCATGAGGCCGGAGGGGGGGTGGTAGGTGCGGTGGCAGTGTGGTCTTGAGGAGGTGGGGTGGTGGTGGAGGAGTGAGGGTGGCGGTTGGAGGTGGGGGTGGTGGAAACGTGACATTGGGGTAGTCACGGCGGAATTGGCGACATTCAGAGATGACATGTCCTACATATCGACAGTATTGACATTTGCTCTTGAAGGGTTTGAGGAGGAGGAGGAGCGGGTGGGAGTAGTAGTGGGCGTGGGGAGAAGTGGGGGTGGGAACCGAGAGGAGGTGGTCCGGTTCTAGAATTGGCAGTGTGGGACGACATGGGAAGAGTAGGGTTAGGGTTTTGGTGTTTCAGGGTGAGTTCGTGATGGAGAAGTTTTTCGTGGAGAGCTTCAAATGAGATGGGGTTGTCGCGAGCACGGACAAAGTCAAAGATGGATTTATAGGGTTCATAGTCGAGGCCTTGTAGGACTTTGGCTATGATGACTTCGGAGTCTATGGGTTTGCCAAGAATGGCAAGTTTGTCGGTGGTTGTTTTGATGGACTGCATATAGTCAGTAATGGAGAGTGATGATTTGGTGATGGAGGCTAAGTGGTCCTTGAGTTGAAGGATGTGACCACTGGAGGGATTAGCGGAAGTTGTTTGAAGGATTGTCCAGGCTTCATTGGAGGTTTTGGTCTGATAGACGAGGAGTGCGACAGCGGTGTCAAGGGTACCAAAAAGGGCACGATGAGGCGGTCTTGCCTATGCCATGTAATGTGGGCGGGGCTGGCGTTGGTTTTGGCATCGGTGGTGACAGTTTGGGGTGGGGTAGGATTCGTCAACATATTTGAGGAAGTTTAACCCAAAAAGGATGGAGGTGAGTTGGGATGCCCAAGCAAGATAGGTTAGGGGGTGAGGACTTTGCAGTTGGAGAGGTCGACAAGGATAAGGGGTTGTTGGGGTCGGCGGGGTTGGGTAATATAGCAGAGGAGGAGGTGCCGGTGGTCATGGTGAGGAGAAGAAGGCTGCCGAAATTTTGCCGAAATTTTAAAGGGGAAGGGTTTGGATCGATTAGGGATCTTGTACCATAAAGAGAAAATAGCAAAAGATGGTTTTCATTAATGTTGAAACTCAATATATATACAAGTGTGGTACTAGGGATTCTAGGTAAAGATATTTACAATCTCCTAATCTATATGTAACAGATGAGATCCAAACACAAATGCGAAAATGGGAATTGAAACCAAATTCAATTAACCAAGCAACAATAACAACAATAATAGAGTAATCAACTAGGAATTGAAGATTAAACTATGAAAACCAAGCTATAACACTAATACTGAACTATAGCTAAACTATGGAGAAGAAGAACTACCACTAAGCTATAGCTATTCATGCCTCTTGTGCCTCATTTATAGGGAAACCCATGTGCAAGTTGTTGGATCTAACAACCTCACGAGTTTGTCACGTGGTCACGTGCTTGTAACTACCTCACGAGTTCCTTACGTGCCTCCAACTACCTCACATGTTCTTCACGTGATAGCTCATAACGAAATTACCACTAAGACCCTATAATCCTAACCTTGCTGCAACTTGACCGCATACTCCTCCTCTTGACCGCATAACCTGCCGCACCATACTCCTTCTACCTGCCGCATTTACCCTTCTTCATCCTACCGCATTTTCTCTTCTCGCTCTGATGCTACCTAAAATAATTATTTTTCATTAACGTTATTTTATTTTGGGTTGGACTTATAACTATCAAGATGAGAAGTCCAATTTAGTATTTTGGGCCTTGGTATAATGACTCATTCGCAATTAAGCCCATCATCAAGCCGTGGCGAGAAGGGGCTTTGGGAGAATGAGCGACTTGAATGTCGCCATATTGATAAATCCGGGAAAGACTTTATTAGGCGTGACTTGCGTGCTCGAGGGACCCATAGAATCTGTTATGATTATAACAGATTTGTCAGAGTTAACGTCCTGTGCTGATATGTGTGCATGCCAATCAAAGGTGGACAGCTGTATTTATATCACGAGCGTCACATGCGTTGACATGCCGAAAGCACGTGGATCATAGCATGCGTTTTGCACGTTTCATCAAAGTATAAAAGGGAAAATCACATTCATTCCAGAGGTACGTCCTAAGTACACATTGAGCACGTTTTCTTTTGAGTACTTGATTTTCTTCTCCGTGGACTGATTCTTACGCCGGAGAGGCTTTAGCCGGAAAGCCCCCGGCTCAGTTTACTTGTGTTCTTGTGTGTAGGTTTTACTCAGAGAAAGGAGCCGAATCCCAAAGCTAGACTATCATTTTCATTGCTGCTAAGGATAATCATTTTTTCTGGTAGCAACACGCTCCTACCGCACTACTCACTACTCTGTTACTTACACTATACCTGAGGTATTATCAATCTATGAAATCAAACTAAAGATATACAATTGTGTAACAATCTTTAACAAATTGATAGGATCAGATTATGTGGGGCCGCGTGGATCTTCTTTATTCGTAACATTATTGGCTTCAATTTCATATTTCATGATTTTGATAAATGAAACTGTATGAATTAATTATGAGATGGTCAACTCATGGGGTCCTAACAGAAAAGTAGGGGTTGACCTGACCCATTCTAAGTTTCTAACAGTTGGCCCTTTGACAAAACTCACATTTTTATATCCATTTGTTTTAAAATACATACTCCCTATGTCTTTTTAGTCTGTTCACTTTTGGTCAATGAGAGTAAACTTTGATCAAACATTTAATGTCAATATAACAATCCTAATGAAATTTTAAAAATTATTATTGATAATTTTTAAAATTACTATTGTACCCTCAGAAGTAATGTTTTCTTTCCAGTGATAAAAGGATAATTTGGTCAAGAAAATATGGGTCATTTGCTAAGATACCCTTGAAAAAGGGGTATCCTAACAAAACCCTTTAAATTAAGTTTCTATTATTTATAAAAATGTCCATGCATTTTTAAAATACATTCTTCCAAAAAAAAAAATAATAATAACACACATTTTTCTAAGAGTTTGACAATTAGCAAAATATGACTATGGCAATTTATTTCATATTTTCTTTTTTATTTGATAAACACCTCTTGATCATAGCCATTAAGTTTCAATTATTTATAAAAAACACATTTTTTGCTTAATATTTCAGAATTTGATCTGGACAACTTAAGGATGTCTTAACTTTTGCTTAATATTCTAGAATTTGACTTGGACGTGGCTGGAAATTCTAGCAATTCAGTTGCCACAATTTCTCTCTTTTTAAATGAGTGATTGTGTTCTTTCAAAAAAAAAAAAAAAAAAAAAAAGAGTGATTGTTATTAATTGAGTTGGTCTGAGTCTCATATATATATATATATATATATATAGCAGGGGCGGATCTTCAGTATAAGAAGGGGGTGCAAGTGCACCCGGTGAATTTTCGTATTTAAGAAGAAAAAAAATGTTATTTGTATGATATATATATTACTGTGCACCCCCAAAACAAATTGCTTTGTAGTATGTATATGGATAGAGTCTAGCCTTATTCTACTAGAAAACTAGGGTTTGAATCCTAGCAAAAGAATTTTTAGTATTTCAATTATTACATGCTTCCTCTCCATTTTGGCTTTTATGCCCTTCCAATTTGAGCTGCTAGTTCAATTTTCTTTTGATTTTGATTAGGATAATTATTGGTTGATATGAATTATATTTAAATGATATTTTGATTTCTCTTTCTTTATTGTTCACCATATTTTTATTTATTAAAACACCAGATAATTATATTTTAATACAAAATAAAGACCAAATTTAAAAGTTTTTCGGACATTCATTTTAGGACGGAGGGAGTATTATTTAAAGTTTTGTATATTATAACATGTAATAGAGTAAACGACGATTATAATTTGAATTTTTAGTGTAATTTGTGCACCCGCTTGACGGAAACTCAAGATCCGCCACTGACCAATAGCCTTCTGGCCTAGTGGTATCGGGTGGGTGACTAAGAGCTTCCCTTGAAGGAGAGGTCCTGAGATATACTCTAGGACAGACCAAAAAGAAAAGGTTAACATATACTCTATACTCTGGGACGGGGGAGTATCAATTTAAAATTTAAATTGTTCATGCATGTTCATCAACAGGACGAAAATGATCAATTATGACCAATAGCAGCCGAAATAATACCTTAAGCAAATCACATTTCAGATTGACCCTGTGTTCTCAAAGAATATTCAGGTCCTTAGTTAATCTAATTATACGTCTCAATCCCACAATAAATATTTAAATTTACTTTTATTAACAGCAAATTGAGATATTCATTTTGTGAAGGAGGTAGATATTTCACTTTGATCTCCAAATGTTTTTCTTTTTAATTGTCCCTTCACATCTTTTTCTTTTTAATTACACCCAACAAAATTTTTCGTGCCTAACAATTTAATTGTCATATTTCTTGATTTAAAAAGCATTATTTTCAAAAATAAATAAATAATCAATAGTTATTAATTTTAATTTTGAAACTCAAAGTGTAACAACTCACCTTCTCCTTGTTCTTTTTGACATGTGAAGCTCCTCATTTTATGCACACAAAAGCTGAAACAAACTGTGGACGGGATACAAGCACGCAACAACTATTATCTATACTTCGGAAAATTTAATAGGCGTTAAAAATGTGAATGAACAATTAAAAAGAAAAACATTTTTAAAATGGTATACAAGCATGCAACAAACTAGTGTTTTCTAGGGTGAAACTCTTAGAGGAAGCGTATATCAGCTGATCTATGATAGATTTCATAGAGATTTTGTAATAGATTATGAATCTATGTAATATATTAGCTAATTGTTTAATACAACATGACGGAAATTCCCTACAGTTACCAAACTTTTTTTAAAAAAAGACAAAAACCTGTGTGAGACAGTTTCACACGTGAGACGTCTGTTGAGGGAGTAAATGGTTTGTCCCATGTGAGCGAGGCGGGGCAAGCCCATTTCTCTTTCATCAGAATCCGTCTCATGCGTGAGATTGTCTCACACACAAGACTTCCTCAAAAACGAATACTCCCTTTGTCCCATAAGCATGTGGACAAAATGAGTTTTGCACGGGAGTTAAGGGATGAATAGTAGTGGGCAGTTGTTGTGAGTGTGAAAAGTGAAGTAGGATTGAGAAAGTGGGGTATGGAATAATAGGTTGATTGGGGTTGTGAGTTTAAAAGTAAAATATGAGAGAAAATGATTGAAAAGAATAATAAAAATTATTTACCATTTTAAGAAAGTGTAGTTTATCAATAGGACACCTAAAATAAAAATTTGTCCTAATAATTATGGGAGAGAGGGAGTATGCTACACAAGATTTGATAAAAAGGCAATTGCTAGGGTTGTTTTAGTCAAGTACTAGCCATTACTTGTGCAAATACTCCCTTCGTCCCTCTTTAACTTATAAAAAATGAGTTGGGCACATTAATTAAAGAAAAAAGGAAAAATGTGATGTATTGTGAATGTAGATAGTTGGGTGGGAGAGAGAAAGTGAGATGAAGAATAGCTAGTGGATAGTTGTTGTGAGTATGACAAGTAGATCCTACCATTTTAAAAGTATTAAAACATTTCCATTTTAGTAGTTTGTAAGTTAAAATGGGACAACCAAATGAGTATTTTTTGTAAATTAAAGAGGGACAGAGGGAGTATAGCCGTGTACCCATCTAATAAGGTGTCGTTACCACCACGTAAGTATAAGATCTTGTGAGAGAAGCAAATGTTGTGTTTATTGTCGCTGAAATTGATAGCTACTCCGGTCCAAAAAAGTAGTACTCCCTCTGCCCTGCTTTAAGGTTCTTACATTCCTTTTAGTTTGTTCCAATTTAAGGTTTTTACTTTGCTTTATTACCTAAAATGGAAAGTGGGACCTACTTGTCATTCTCACAACAAAAACTCTCCACCCACTTTCTCTCTCCCACTTTACTTTTTATACTCACAACATTTACTTTTTCTTAATCTCCGTGCAAAATCAAACTAGGAACTTTAAATTGAGACGGAGGGAGTATGTTCCAGCTTAATGTACACTGTTTAGTTATTTTGATCAATTCAGTTGAACTTTGATCATAACTTTATGAAAATCTTGATATATGTATGTAATTCAAAAAGTTATTACTCATACTATTCTTAATGGTGAAACAATAACAATCTTTAGAATTACATAGGGATATCTGAAAGAACAATTTTAATCACTGAATGCCACACTCATATTTAAGTAAGAGAAAGAGGAAAGATGAAGCGGAAGCATGTAATAAATGTATACCTGTTGAATCCATTATTGTCTTGAAGGGAGATTAAGGATGATGAAGATGTAGGGAGATGATCTTCTAAATGAGAGTGTCTCTTAAGTTTCTCAGAATTTCTTCTAGATAATTATGAAGAGAGTATGTAGAGAGAAAAGTAAGAATCAAGTATGTTTAAGGCTTGATGGAGGGGCATTTATATAGTAAACATGGTGACACTTCAAATAGGGACCATACCTATTCATTTCCAAAACAATGTTGATTTACCATCTTGCCCATCAAAGATAGATAAATAACATTTCAGGGATTCTACACATTGACTATTTTGACAATACTTTATATTAATGTCATAGTTATGATTTTATTTATGGAAGGTACCAAATTATTTGTGTTGCAAGCCACATTGATCTAACAATCTCCCACTTTGGTTGCAAAACAAATTTCTTCCTTTAAATCATAAGTACAACATAAATGATAACCCAAATGTGCACTTTGTTATCACTTATAACAATCTCGTCCATTAGCCATACAAGTATAGAACTAAAGGGGCAGTCGTTGTAATTGATTCGCAACTAAACCCACTATAATTACATATACTAATTCAACTAAATGACATAGATCAAAAGTATGGATGTGTAGCATGGATCTTAATGAATATATACATATTCTTCCAACTAGTCCAACTTTAATCAAATGAGATCAATAATAATAATAGAACAATAAAATTGAAGAAACAACACAAACTCCCACTATATTAAATGTTATCAAAAGTTGTTACACCCATATGAGCAACATGCTCGTGAAACACTAAAGGTGATAACGCCTTAGTAAACGGATCCGCTAACATAGAGTTTGTACCAATAAGTTGTATTTATATTTGTTCTTTTTGTACCCTCTCTCTTACAACAAGAAATTTAATGTCAATGTGTTTAGACTTTGACGAGCTCTTGTTATTGTTGGAGTACAAGACCGCTTCCCTATTGTCACAATAAAGCTTAATAAGTCTTTCGACACTATCAACAATACGCAGTCCCTCAGTGAATTTACGCAGCCATATAGCTTGATTGGATGCCTCGAAACAAGCAACGAACTCGGCTTCCATGGTGGAGGAAGTAACGAGTGTTTGCTTGGCACTTCTCCAAGAAATGGCTCCACCGGCTAATGTGAAGACATAATCAGACGTTGATTTACGGTTGTCTTGGCATCCAGCAAGTCGGAATCGGAATACCCAATGATCTCGAGATGATCCGACTTTGAATATGTAAGCATGTAGTCCTTGGTGTTTTGTAAGTACCGCGTCACTCTTTTGGCTGCGACCCAATGTTCTCTCCCCGGATTACTTTGGTATCGACCAAGCATCCCAACAATAAAAGCTAAGTCTGGACGAGTACAGACTTGAGCATACATTAAGCTTCCTACTGCTGATGCATAAGGGATGTTTTCCATATACTTGGTTTCAAAATTGTTTTTGGGACATTGATTAAGACTAAATTTATCTCCTTTAGAGACAGGGGTGTCATGTGGTTTACAGTTTTGCATGCTAAATCTTTGTAATACCTTCTCTAGATAGGCCTTTTGTGATAATCCTAAAGTACCTCGTGAGCGATCACGGTGTATTTGGATTCCTAATACAAAAGATGCCTCTCCAAGATCTTTCATTTCAAATTTCTTTGAAAGAAATTTCTTAGTGTCTTTAAGAAGGTTCAAGTCATTACTAGCAAGTAAAATATCATCCACATATAAGACTAAGAATATAAACTTACTCCCACTGAACTTATGGTATATACAATCTTCACCGAGATTCGTTTCAAAACCAAATGAAAGAATTACTTGGTTAAATTTTAAATACCATTGACGGGATGCTTGCTTGAGCCCATAAATGGATTTCTTAAGTTTACAAACTAATTGATTAGTTTGTTCCAAATCATTCACCATTTCTGGTTTCTTCATATAAATGGTTTCCTCAATGTCTCCATTGAGAAAAGCAGTTTTTACATCCATTTGATGAAGCTCAAGGTCATAATGTGCCACTAAAGCCATAATGATCCTAAAGGAGTTTTTAGAAGACACCGGAGAGAATGTTTCTTTGTAGTCAATACCTTCCTTTTGAGTGAAACATTTGGCAACAAGACGAGCCTTATGTCTTTCCACATTACCTTGTGAATCCCTTTTGGTTTTAAATATCCATTTACAACCAATCGGTTTCACATCCTTCGGTAATGGGACAAGATCCCAAACGTCGTTGTCTTTCATAGATTTTAACTCTTCATTAATGACATTGATCCACTTATGAGAATTATGACCTTTAATGGCTTCATGGAAGGTGAGAGGCTCATCTCCCACTAAACCTAGGTGTCCTTCATTCTCGGCAAGATACACCTCATAATCATCTGAAATGGCACTTCTTCTAACTCTATTGGATCTCCTTAAAGGCACTGGTTCTTCCTCATTTTGAGGTTGTTGAATTTCCTCATTTTGATCAACATTTTCATGTTGTTCAATATTTATAGGGGAGTCAATATTTTGAATTTGTTCCTCTTGAATTTCAGGTACAAGTACTTGATTTTCAATTGGGACTACTAAGGGAAGAGGTATAGAAAAGGATTCCTCTTCCTTAAATTCAAAATTATTATTCCTAATTTCCCCTCTAAATTCAACATCCTCAAAGAACCTAGCGTTTCCCGTTTCAAAAAAGGTTCTAGTTTTCGGGTTGTAAAATTTATAGCCCATTGATCTTTCGGCATACCCCACAAAGTAGCAACTAACTGTCTTAGCGTCCAGTTTTCCTTCGTTAAGCTTATAAGGCCTAGCTTCTGCTGGACAACCTCATACATGAAGATGATTTAGGGACGGTTTCTTATTCGTCCATAATTCATAAGGGATTTTATTGTTAGTGGCCTTAGAGGGAGCCCTATTTAGAAGATAAGTTGCGGTTTTTAATACATCGCCCCATAATGAGTGAGGTAAAGAAGTATTAGAAACCATACTTCTTACCATATCCTGAAGGGTTCTATTACGTCTCTCAGCTACACCATTCATGCTAGGTGAACCCGGCATATAGTGTAGTGAGGGACAATCCCACACTCTTCCAAATAGCGAGCAAAAGTACCCGGACGTTGTTCTCCCGAACCGTCATTCCGACCATAGTATTCACCACCACGATCGGATCTAACGTTCTTAATAGTCTTACCTAGTTGATTTTCAACTTCGGCCTTAAAAGACTTGAAAACGTCCAAATATTGAGACTTTTCATGAAGCAAATAAATGTATCCATATTGAGAGTAGTCGTCTATGAACGTAATAAAATATTGTTGACCATTTCAAGAAGGAGAAGGGAATGGCCCACAAATATCCGTATGTATTAGTTCTAAGATGCTTGAGGCTCTCGAGGATACCTTTCTTTTCGAGTTTGTAAACTTTCCTTTTAGGCATTCAATGCAAAAGTCCTTTTCAGGAACATCAAGTTTATTTATGATTCCTTCTGACACAAGCTTATCAATTCTCCTTTTGAAGATATGACCCAAACGCCTATGCCATAAGGTATAAGAATTTTCACTTGAAAACATTCGCTTCTTAGATTTAGTTTCATTATTATGGGACTCATTGATTGTTTGAGTAGTGTTAAGCAAATAAAGATTATCACTACTCGATAAAGTACTAGTACCAACAATAATGGAATTGAAATATAAATCACATCTATTATTACCAAATGAACAAGAGTAACCCTCTTTGTCCAAAACAGTGATAGATATTAAATTCCTTCTAAACGAAGGTACAATAAAAGTATTATTTAATACAAAATAATATCTTGTACTTAACAACAATCTAAAGGTTCCAATGCCTATGACTTCTACCGGGTTCCCAGCTCCCATATAGATGAATCTTTCATCTTCACTGGGTCTTCGGTAATTCAGGCAACCCTGCATAAACATACTAATGTGAGTTTTTGCACCAGAATCCAACCACCATGTATATGTAGGAATTGAAACTAAATTAGCCTCAGTACAAACAAGACCAAATGACATACATTTCTTAGCACGCCAAGCGTGATACTTAGGGCAGTCGTACTTCATATGACTCGGGTCCTTGCAAAAGAAGCACTTCTTTTCCTTATGATCGTTAGATCCCTTAGGCTTCTTGTTGCTTGTTACTGCAATTTCCTTCCCTCTTCTCTTATTCCCATGAGAAGAGGTAGATGCTAAGTGGGCACTTTCAATTTTAGATTGCTTCAACCTATCTTCCTCTTGTGTCACATGTGAGATTAATTCATTAATATCGCACTTGTCTTTCTGACAATTATAGGTCACCTCAAAGTGACCAAACTGAGGAGGAAGAGAAATCAACACTAAATGGACGAGAAGATCTTCCGATATCTCTAACTTAAGTCCTTTTAGTTTAGTTAATAAGTGAAGCATTTCTAAAATATACTCCCTTAAGTTTCCGGTACCCTTGTACTTCATGGAAACAAGTTTCCTTAGGGTAGAACTTGTTTCCGACTTTTCGCTTTTAGCAAAGCGCCGCTCAAGGGTTTCCAGAAAGGTCTTAGCATCAACGTCCTCGGGGAAACTATTAAGAAATGCCTCCGTGACAACATTTTTCATGATCATAAGACTTACGCGATTAGAGCGTTTCCACTTCTCAAAGTTCAAGCGATCCTCAGCGGTGCTATCTTCACTAAGAGGAAGAGGAATTGGCTCCCTAAATGCGAGGTCTATGTCCATGCAGCCCAAAACCATAGTTATTTTGTTTTTTCAAGTTTTAAAGTTTGTCCCATTAAGCATTGGAATTGTGCTCATCGCAGCAGTAATAGAAGAAGCGTTAAGTAAATCTGGGAATCGAGAACAAGAATGAATACAAAACAATAATAAGTAACTACATTATGAATTAAAAGATTAATTATATCAAATGAAATCCATCAATAAAGCAATTAACATGACATCAAAACTAATCTTTGGATTGCGAATTGACTAATAAATAACTACTTTAGATGACAAGTAATTTGAACAATATTTGATTAAATGCTTAATCTTCCTTTGGGTAGTCTTAATCATTTAATAAAATTACCAAATGTTCATTTTATATGTCATCACAAGAATGCTTAAGACTTTCTTAGTACGTGGCGTTGTTCAACCTTAGTCGTTCCACCAATCCGTTCGGATGGTTGAGGAGACCAGTCAAGGTTTCCAGCCTGATATACCATCGTTAGTCAAATGTCAAGATCTTCTTTGGAAAATTCAAGTCATTCATATCTTAAACATTCAACACTTTAATAATTTTGCATTTAAATAACGTTAATCACTTAGGTGATAATATTATTTAAATAATGAATAAAATTATTTAAGCATATAATTAATCAGGGCTTTAAGGTTTGAAAAATTAATGTTTTGTCCAAGAGAAACAAAAGTTGTACAGAAAATAAGTATTTTTTCCAAAAATCTGTGAACAGTGACTGCTCGGCCGAGTCAAGGAAAGTGCTCGGCCGAGCACTTTAAATCAGATTGTTTGAAAATTGATCTGCTCGGCCGAGCAGAACAGAGGACACGGCCGAGCACTTTTAATCAGAACATTTTGCCCATGTTGACATACAATGCGCGGCCGAGCAAATCCCAACGCTCGGCCGTGCAAGTCTTGGTCCGACCGGGCATAGCCAAAAACCCGACCGGATTATCAAGAGAACCGAACCGGACTCGACCAAAGATCCAACCGGTTTATGTCAATTTTGGCGCCTGTTCTGCTCGGCCGAGCAAAACAAAGGACTCGGCCGAGCAGTTCGCGCCTTTTCATATGCTCGGCCGAGCAGAACAAAGGACTCGGCCGAGCAAGGCGAATTCTGCACTTCTGAATTTTGTTTAAAAATTTCCCAAAATTAATGAATTGCAAGTAGATCCACATGGTATGTACTTAAAACATAAAACCACGTTATATAGGGATAATCTTGCTTTAAATTAGTGGAATCAAGTGAGTAGATCCACATGGTATGGTATGTTTATTACAACATAAACCATGCTTTTAAGGCTTGATGGAGGGGCCTTTATATAGTAAACATGGTGACACTTCAAATAGGGACCATACCTATTCATTTCCAAAGCAATGTTGATTTACCATCTTGCCCATCAAAGATAGATAAATAGCATTTCAGGGATTCTACACATTGACTATTTTGACCATACTTTATATTAATGTCATAGTTATGATTTTATTTATGGAAGGTACCAAATTATTTGTGTTGCAAGCCACATTGATCTAACAATATCTAGGTTTTTGTAAAATTATGGTCAAAGTTCAACTGAATTGACCAAAAAAGTCAAACAGTGCACATTGAGCTGGGACGGAGGTTGTATTTCTTTTATTCGTTGTTACAAATAAATTTTGTGCAATAATAATTTAAATTATTTTTAAATTTAGAAATTGATATTAATAGTATTTATAATTATATAGTAATAATAATTTTATTTTTACTAAAATCAATAAAAATAATTTTATTATTACATAAAATTTATTCATAACAATAACGAGAAAGAAAGACTAACTTCAAAGACGAGAATTTAATTTGTAGCCACCCCAAAGTCCAATTTCATTTAATAATTCGAGGTAGCTAATCAAACTGAATAGTTGAAAAGTCCACTCTTTAATCTTTATACGTAATTAGCATGTCCCTTTCAATTATTCGGCATATCCATGAAGTGGATATATTTTCCATGTGAAAATTTCAAGAAAAAAAAAAAAAAAACTTGTTTTACACAATCTTTAGTGTGAAATATGTTTTCATCATTTAATGTAATTTTTTTTTTTTTAATATAGAATAAGTTTTACACATCTCTTAGTGTAAAACAGATTTTTCATAAGATTGTCTCATTTTCCATACTATTCTCATGTCCAGAAAGGACTGTGTTTTTTTTTTTTTTTGGATATTAACAAAATTTTAACTAAATATTAAAAATGATTATATATATATTCATAATTTCCAAAAAAGTCACTCCTCTCGAAATGATATCCACATTTCTTTTGTCATATGTTTAAATAAAATTTGAGCAATGATGATATGTTAATTTAATAATCCTAATCTAATGAAAATTTTAATATTGTTACTGATATTATAGACTTATAATGGTATATCATTAATAAACTTTAAACTTTTATTAAGATAATTAAATTAATTTATGATTATTTGTTGAAACAAATAAGGCTTGTGCCCAAGCGGTATTTTAAGCAGGTTTAAGGCTCTCCGTCGTATAAGCCTTGAGTTCGATTCCCCTCTAAAATTAAATTAGGTGGTTTACGATTTAAAAATAAAACCAAATAATCAAAGACATCATTTTGAAATAGAGTGAGTATCATATAGTATTGTTAGTTGGAGTGCATCTCGACCAATTTTTAAAACTTTTTATGAGGATAATTAATATATAAATTTTTATCTTTTTAAAATTGTTTTTTTTCAATGGGTACCTTATTTTATTATAAGAGTGCCATTGAGTGCATTTGGTGGGGCTTGAACTATGGACTTTTAATATAAAAAGTAATACCAAATGCCGCTTGAACAAGACGTCTTTGACAATTTTTGCTCTAAACTCAAATAAATGGGCCAACGACAATAAAATATATTCTCTCCGTCACGGTTTAAGGTTTTTAGTTTGACTTTGCACACTTATTACAGAACTAAAAAAAATGGTCAACAATATTAGGAAGTTAAAGATATAATTAATTGTTCAAAACAATATTCGTAATGCAAGTGAGTGAAAATTATGTTAGAGAATAACAGTTTTTTAATAATTAAATTAAAATTTATAATAACAAGATTGTCTAAAACAATGTTCATACTTTGTTATTTATGATAAAAGAACTAAGAACCTTAAATTGAGGCAGACAAAAAATGAAAATAAAAACTTTAAACTGACATGTATGAGTACTACTGTTTTTTTTTTCCCGATATACACCATCTGTCCCAACTCACTTGAGACTTAAGTGCTAGGCAAAAGAATTAAGAAAAAGTATGAGAGAGAAGTGGGAGGAAATGTTGTGAGTATAAAAGGTAAAGTATGAGAAGTTATGAGTGGGATGAATAGTGATTTAATTGGTTTTGTGAGTGTAAAAATATTTTTTTAGGGTATCAAGTGAAATGAGACAGACCAAAATGAAAATAATTAAGTGTCAAATCAAGAGAATAATTTCTTAGTTTCCTATAAATAAAGAGAAAACTAAAACTCACTTTACATCCCCCAACAATTTTCAAGATCCTTGGCAACCCATAATGGCATCAACAAGGACATCTCCACATCCCCTCTTCTTTTTCTTGTTATCTCTCTTTATTTATTTTCAACCAAACAAGGCACTAAATGATGAACATGGAAGTGGGAATAAGGTCAAAGGAATGTTTGTTTTTGGAAGTTCTCTTGTAGACAATGGAAATAATAACTTCATCAATGATACAATAGCCAAGTCTAATTATTCCCCATATGGTATAGATTTCCCACTTGGTCCTTCTGGGAGATTCACTAACGGCGAGAATGTGATTGACCTCCTCGGTCACCGGCTTAAGCTGCCGGAATATCTCCCGGTTTTCAATGATCCGGCGACAACGGGGATGAAGATCATCCATGGAGTTAACTATGCTTCTGGTGGTTCTGGGATACTTGATGATACTGGCTCTATTGCGGTAATTTACCTCATCTGTTTTCATTTATAAAATATAAAATATATATACTCTCCCAAAAAACTGAATTTGCAACTGTTGCAGTAGAGGTTTCGCTACTCCAGTGGCGGAGGCAAGGCATAGGCTATTGGGGCAATTGCCCCCATTAAGTTTTCAAAACCAATATTTTAGTGGTGCATTTTTTGTAAAATATTGGTAAAATTAAGTGATTTTAAGGCAAATTGCCCCCATTGATGTTTAGAAAAAAAATACATTATAAATGATTTTTGCCCCCATTAGTTAGTGTATTTTTTTATAACATATTTTGCCCCTTTTACAAAAAAAATCCTGGCTCCGCCACTGAATCCAATGGTCGGGTATACTCCGTCCCCGGCTTTAGTATAGAATAATACTAAGGGCACAAAAAAGTCACAAAAAACCTTGCTCACAAAATACTAGGTGTTATGATTTTATTGGTGTTTTTAAGTAGAGCGTGGCGGGTCCATTATCGATGCAACCAATAAAATATCGTCACCTCATGTTGTGAGCTTATTTTGTGCCCTTAGCATTGCTCGTTTTTGTTTATACCCTAATGAACATAAGTAAATGACATTTACATTTTGCTCACATAATTAATTAACAGGGAAATGTGATGAGCCTAAATGAACAAATAATGAATTTTGAGGAAGTGACATTGCCAGAGCTGGAGAGGCAGGTGGGGAAGAGCAGAACAGGAGAAGTGGTAGCTGACAGCATATTTGTGGTGGGAAGTGGAGGCAACGATTACACATTAAATTACTTCCTCTTTAACACAAATAATGTTAGTGTTGAAGCTTTCACCTCTAATCTCACTGCCACTCTCTCTTCCCAACTCAAGGTAGCTACTCCTTTTTTTCTTTAATTGAATATTCAAATTTCATTTTAAACGATATCTATTTTAAGACAATTTTTTTTAAGAACGGAGAGTATTTATTTAAAGTCAAAAGGAGTAATCCCTCCGTCCCAGAGTAAGAGTCCTACTTTCCATTTTGGTACGTCCTAGAGTAAGAGTCTTATTCCTAAAATGGCAAAGAATCTTTACTATTCACCCCACTCATTCTCTTTCATATTTTACTTTTATACTCACAACACCAATCAATTCAATATTCTCTCCCACTCATTCTCTCTCCTACTTTATTTTTACACTCACAACATTTACACCACTTCCAATATTTATTAATAAGCGTGCAAATGAGGGGTAGGACTCTTACTCCGGGACGGAATAAATACTATTTTTCTGCACTCCATAAACTGCATACCCTTCTTTCTGTTTCTTCCTTCATGACCATCACTGACTCCTATGCCCCTTTGATTCTTTCAAGCTTTAAAAAAATATATACATACATATCTACTACTTGAGAGCAGATCTTCTGTACCCATCCGGTGTGCCACTTCATGTGCCCAAAGTGATCCAACGGCTCACAGTTTTTAAGATTAACATTTTATTAATATTATTCAAACATATTAACGGCCGGTTCACTTTGGGCACATAGATGGCACACCGGATGGGTACAGGAGATCTGGTCTCCTACTACTTCGGTCTAAAATGAACGTTTAAATTTGTTTTTGATCAAAATTAAATTTAAATACTTATTATGTTGAGACGGAGATAGTGTTAGTAAATGTTTACCATTATGCATGCAGTTGATGTTACCATTTTGACGTAGATTCACTAGTTAGCATTATATAGTTGACTTTCATTTTTTTTTCTTTTTTTTTCTTTTGTGGTATATGCTAAAAAAAAAGTACCACAATTTTATAAGCTCCGAACCTATTTTCTTAATAAATAACTAAAGTAATTTTATCAAAAGTGTATATGTGGGTGGACCCTCCACAGGCACAGCCCACTACCAGAGCTGATAGTACCTTCGTTGAAAGTTGAAAGTTGAAAGTTGAAAGTTGAAACTATAACTCCCACGTCCCAACTTCTAACCATTCATCCGTATGACTGACTCCTATACATACATGCATTAGGGCTCTCAAATGATTCTTCATGCTAATAAGTAGTAACTACACTTGTCCGTTTGACAAAAATCTGTTGGCACTCATTAAATTGTTGTTTTGCTACGGATTTCGAACCGCTGCAACCAAGAGTTAGCTCCACCTAGGGCTGTAAACGAGTCGAGTCAAGTCGAGCTTTGGGGTGTCGAGCTCGAGCTCGTTTAAAACTTATCAAGCTCGAGCTTTATCGAGCTCGAGCTCGAGCCCACTTGCTTGTTCGAGCTCGAGTCGAATCGAGCTCGCGAGCTGCTCGCGAACAACTCGAGTCGATAACGAACTCGAGTTTTAACGAGCCGATCTCGAGCTTAGACATTTTTTAAAGAAAAATATTGTCTTAACGAGCTTATCGAGCCGAATTCGAACTTATCGAGCCGAGTTAGAGCCGTTCGAAAACAAAAATTCAATTTTAACGAGCTTATCGAGCCGAACTCGAGCTTTACGAGCTAAACGAGCCGAACACGGTCGGCTCGATAACAAAAACGAGCTTGACAATCGGTTCGAGCTCGACTCGAGCTCCACCTCGAGCTTTCACGAGCCGAGCCCGAGCTGAGCTCGAGCCAGCTCGGTTAGTGTAACAGCCCTAGCTCCACCCAACGGTAGAGATTGGAGCCACCTCATTTTAGCTACACCCAACGGTTGAGATGTGGCGGAGCTCGGTGGGACCCACAAAAAATTGAAATCATCCTAGCCGCACAGTTGATGAGTGTGTGTATGTGGCCTTGATCGGAGCCGATGGGTAGAGGGGTGGAGCGGTTCCAGGTCCTTTTGCTACGTATTAGTACTAGAGCTGTCAATACGGGCTGGCGGGGCAGGTTAGGCCCAACCCACCACAGCCCACCTTCAAACGGGGCGGGGCGGACTGGCCCAAATTCTTGACGGGCTGAGAAAATGCCAACCCAACCCAACCCACCTTGGGTTAGTGGGCCAGGCGGGCCAAGAGCCCAAGACTACAATTTGTCCACAACTATTACACAATCCCCACTGCCCACCAACAGTCACCACCATTGACCACCGTTGACCACCACCGATAATCACCGTCGACCACCACCTGTCACCACCGCCTTACCACATTCGTAGCACCAGCCACCACCATTCTCTCTCCCTTTCTGTAAAGTGTAACAAAAAAAACATCAACCTTAGACCCACCACAAGATCAAGATTTGTGTTCAACCCACATAAGCACACAACAATACCCAGATCTGTTTCAACAAATGCGCACAAACACACAAAAATTATTCAAGATCCGTGTTTATGAAGTCAGATCTGGTTCCGATTTCAAACACACACACAGATCTGAACAAACACACACAGATCTGAGGCTGAGGATGAAGGTGGTGGATATAAAGAAATGGGGAGGAAGAAGAAGAAGAAGAGGGGAAGAAGAAAGAGATGAGCAGCGGCGGTGGCGGAGGCGGAGGGCGGTGACGGAGGCGGAGGATGAAGGTGGTGGATATAAAGAAATGGGGAGGAAGAAGAAGAAGAAGAAGAGGGGAAGAAGAAAGAGATGAGCGGTGGCGGAGGCGGATGATGAAGGTGGTGGTGGACAGTAGTGAACTGGTGGTGGTTTCTAAAGAGATTGGTGGTGGTTTCTAGAGAGAGAAAGCTCTGGCTTCTCTCTAGAATATAAAGAGTGGATGAAAACTGAAAAGAGGGGAGGGGGTTTTGTTTGAGGGAAAATCCAAAAAAAAAAAGAAAAAAAAAAAAAAGAAGGTGGGTTGGCCCGCCCCGCCCCAAACCCGTTTGGCCCGTGACCCAAATGGGCTAGCCCAAATTGGCCCACTTGTATTTGGGTTGGTATATTTAAGGCCCAACCCACCCTTATTCCATGGCGGGTCAGGCCAGCCCAACGGGCTCAGCCCAAATTGACGGCTCTAATTAGTACTAAGAATTGTTGTCATTGTTTTACCAAGTACATTATATTGAAAGTGTATTTCAAAATAAATAAGTTTGATATTTATTTTGAGATGAAATAAGTACATAATGATATTGTCGGTATAGACTAGAGCTTTTTACATTTTAAAATACTCCCTCCGTCCCACCCGAAATATGACGTTTTTTCATTTTGTATGTCCCACTCGAAATAGGACATCCCAAAATGGAAAGTTTTTATTACTTTTTTATCAGTATGACTCACTTGTCATACTCACAACAACTTTTCAGTTATTATTCCCACCCACTTTCTCTCTATTTCATACTCACAACACCTACTTTTCAAACAACTTTTTATAATAAAATATTATTATTCCTTAATCCACGTGTCGGGACCAAAAATCCTATTTCGGATGGGACGTAGGGAGTATATAAATATACTATATGATTGTTTTATGATTTACCAATAAGCACTTAGATCATCTGATTAGGGGGTGTTCTAGCTTAATCAGAGGTTTCATATTCGAGCTCTGGGAATACAACAATGTTAAGTACTTGTAGGTAGAGTTTTGCCGCCCTTGTGCTCTTTCACACGGCTCGAGCCAAATTAGCTGACATCCAATAATATAATGTTTTGACTATGATGGGCCAAACCAAAAATGATTGTCTTATGTTTTGTGGGTTTCATGACAGAGACTATACAGTGGAGGGGCGCGAAGGTTGGTGTTGATGGGATTATATCCACTAGGGTGCAGTCCAAACGTGAGGGCAAGACAGTCATTTCCAGATGAGTGCGACCCTATTCTAAATCGAGCTGCTCGTCTCTTCAATTTCCAGTTGAGGACACTTGTGGATTTCATCAAGCCCCAAATTCCCGGTTCTACCCTTATTTATGTCAACTCCTACAAGATTATCAGGGACATTATCCAAAACCCTCTTTCTAAAGGTAACTAATTAAACTTGGCCCCTTTTATTTTGGATGTACAATTTCAACTTTTTATGGTTCTTGGTGTTTTATACTCCCTCCGTCTCCCAGACTAAAGGTCTTACTTTCCTTTTTGATTTGTTGAAAACTAAGGTTTTTAGTTGCTTTATTACCTAAAATGGACAATGAGACTCACTTATCATTCTCACAATATAATCATTAGACCCACTTTCTCTCTCTTGCTTTACTTTTCATACTCACGACATTTACTTTTTCTTAATTTTCGTGTAAAGTCAATCTAATCTAAGAACTTTAGTCCGAAACAGAGGGATTAATTACCATTCCCTTAAAAAAAATCTATTATATATTTAAGAGTCGTTTTGAAAACATTTAACTTATTTGAATTAAATGACAAAAATGTATAAATATTTTGGATGTTCACTTCTTAAACTTTTTAATTTGCAAATATATAATGAAATGTGAAACTAATCATATAAAAAATCATTCAAGGAGAAAACTCTCTATAAATTAGACATATATCTTGGGATAATATTTTTTTTTTAGAAAAACGATATTTTTTTATATGGAGAGATGTTTTTCATTATTTTTTTGACAACGGGTAGGAGATTGAGAATAATTTTCTTAAACATTTTTCTTTTGAATATAGAAAGTGTAGGAGAGAGAATATAGAGAAAATGTGACCAAAGAAACATAATAATCGTGGAATAATATAATAGTTACAAAATATTTCCCTTCTTCTCTTCTGGTCTCACTTTTTAATCTATTTATCATATAACAAAAATATAGAATAATAAAGCCTATGTTGATTTGCAACAATTAACTTTTTATTTTTGATTTTCTAATGATTATAACTCAAAGCTTAGAAAAAACAATTATCCTATCACTTAAGAAAAACAATTTTTATAAATGAAGGATGATATTTTTATACACAACCGGAACATATTTTAATCATACGGTATCATTTTGTACATAAGCGTAATTTGTTTTGAAACAGACGGCTACTTTTAACTGAAATTTATTAAGACACCTTGACACTTTTTACCACTGCCATTGACATTCTTTAACACGTGCACTGACATTTTGTATGCACATGCGTTGATACTCAATAACACATGCACTGACACTAGCAAAACGCATGCGCTTACACTCATTGTAACTCACACTTGCAGCGCCAATTTGGTGTCTACGATAGTATTTTTGAGTGTCAGTGGGAGTGTTTGTTGAGTGCAAGGTTAGTGCTTTTGGAGTGTCAATGTCAGTGTCAATATCAGTGTTAGTGTTAAAGATTGACAATGTTAGTTTTAGTCAATGACAAATTGTTAATTAGTTATTTATTAAACTAAGCAATGGAATTTTGCAGGTTTTAGGGACATAAGCCATCCTTGTTGTCAAGTAAGAACAATAAATGAAGGAGGGAATGGAGTTTCATGTACAAGAGGAGGATCGACATGTCCAAATAGAGATATGTACCTATATTTCGATGGCTTGCATCCAACTGAAGCTGTAAATAGAGTGATAGTAACCAAGGCTTACACTTCCAATCTTATAACTGAAGTTTATCCCTTTAATATTCAACGACTTGAAAATTCTATTTAGAATGTACATTTATATATTTGACATACAATTTCAGTTGTTCGATAGTTAGTACATTGTGTGGAACCCTAAGTTCTTTGCGCGTTTGTTGGTTCTCATTTTTTTTTATTCTTATGTAACTTTAATATTTTGATTGTTGATGCGTTGTAAAATCTTAATGTAACTTCAAGATTTTGATTGTTGATGCGTTGTGAAATCCCAAATTATAAGTACTTGTTAGTTCTTGTTATCATTTTTCGTATGTAACTCTATAATAGTGACTAGTTTAAAAATAATTTAGCAGCTTGTAAATCTTTATATGCTTCAATTAGTTTAGCAACTTTTGAAGTGATTCCTTGATGGATTTGAGAGAATATATAAGAATAAAAAGGAAAATAAATTTCATTAACTCTTGATGATAAAACTCTACTACAAGAAGGTGTATTTATACTACTCCAATACCTAAAAATAAGGAAACTAAAACAAATAGGAAACTAAATCAACTATAACTAAGGAAAGCAATATAATCTAAAACTCTATGAAATCTCATACACAATCTCGGATGCACCACCTACCGAGATTGGGACGGACTCCTACACTTGACGGGTTCCTACACTCCCCCTCAAGTTGGTGCGTGAAGTATACAAACGCCCAACTTGCCAATTAGTAGCTTAAGACGAGTTCTACCCATTCCAATCAGAATCACTGAACACAAGTCCAGCCATATTAGCTGTGGAAGTAGACTTCTGTTCGCTTTGCGCCTTGTCTGCGAGGAGTTGGATCAACTGCTTGTACTGCTCATCAGTGAACCCTGGCATTGGACTCCTTTCTCCTCCTACACGGTGTCCCATAGTCTGTGTCGCCCCTTCACGTTTTTTCTTTCGTCCTTTAGGGTAACCTATGATCTCATAGCAATTTTCCACATTATGGTACATCTTTCCACAATGCGTGCAGATTGGCTTCTCTGTCTGCGCAATTGACTGCACAACTGACTTATCAACTGGTTGCACAACTGTCTGATTACTGCGTACTTGAAAAGCTGCTGCCTCTACATCCACCTTCCCGACTGTACTGACTTGTTTTTGTTTTTCATCTTCAGATACTAGATGATAAGTAGCACCCAAACTAACTGTAGGTTTCTGTTGGCTTTTGAGCAAACATGCGCAGCGGAATGAAACCCAAAAGCCTAGATCCGATCACGATGATTAAATTAATACGAAGATGAATTTAGAACACTAACCGTGACAGAGCTTTAAAATTATGAGATCTTCAATCTTTGTTCTTCGCGCTTCTTCGAATCACGAACGTAGGAACGACCGCAAAACTTGGATCACGAACTTTGAAGGAGTTGATGCCAACGCCCTCTATGTTTATCCACACGCGAACGAATTTCAAGAACGATTCTTGAACGGATTGCTAGACCCAATCGAAACTATTTCTATTATGAAGGCTATATAAAAAAAACAATGTTCTTGTTCTTGAGGAAGAAGAAGAACTTATTTTTCTCTCTCTTGGAGGCTCTCTAATTGATATGGAATCAATCTCTACTGATTAGGTCGTTGTTAGGAGTTTATATACTTATTAGTCCTAAACCTTTTAGGAGAAATAGGTTAAAACCCATCACAACACGAAATCAGTTATTGGGCCCGAACAGGGCCTGCTCGGCCGAGTCCTTTGAGGTGCTCGGCCGAGCACCTTGCTCCAAAACAATCTGACCTTCTGATGTACATGCTCGGCCGAGTCTTATGAGGTGCTCGGCCGAGCACCACCAGAATCCTGATTTTAGCCTTTTATATAATTCGTTCTTTTGTGTGTGATCCCATAGGATTATATTAAGTTGGCAATGAGCCCAAACACATTTGTGCTCATAAATCATGAGCGGACTCTAGCAAGCCATCATGACTACCCAATTAATATAACTTGTATAAGTTCGTGAATCCTTTATAGAACATATTACAATCTCTTTGTTTCACGATGTCTATTGAACGTAAGCCATGGTCAATGGTCAACTTACAATGTTCAATGCTTTATCGATCCAGAATGTATTGATAGTACAAATCTTATTTGAGCACAGCCATGCATTTCATCAACACCATTCTTCGAGTGGCCAAAGCTTGACATCTCTCTCTTACAAGGAACAAATCCCTTCTTGATTTATTACCTTTCCCTACATGAATCTGATTACGCCAATCACATTCTTTATAGCTACCCGATTAGGGGTAACGTTTGAATATGTCAAACGTAATGTTCATCAAGTGGAAGACTGTGATAATCTCAGGTCTAAAGATTCCAGTAATATAACTATATGAGACTTAATTATGACATTGTGACCATGACATAAATCTCATATGGGTCAGTCCAGTATTTGGTCTCCAACAAATACCCATAAGTTTAATTGTATCCCATACACCATAATCATCATATGATTATCCATTAAACTTATACTAACAATTAATCATAATTATCAGGGACAGGGATTATTATAATAAACATGCAAAGGATATAATAATCAAACATTCAATATCATTAATATAAATAACATTAATCGTTTTACAAAACGTGCCTAGAGCATACAACACCAACAATCTCCCACTTGCATTAGGCCTAATTAATGTATCGAATACCCATAGACCTAACATGACCATCATGCATTGCTTGTGGAAGACCCTTTGTCAATGGGTCGGCAATGTTATCATCAGTCGGTACTCTGCATATATTCACGTCACCTCTGTTAATGATTTCTCGAATGACATGGTAACGCCTAAATATGTGTTTGGACTTCTGATGGTTTCTTGGTTCCCTTGCTTGAGCAATAGCACCATTATTATCACAATAAAGGTCTATTGGATCAGCAATGCTAGGAACTACCTCTAGTTCAGTTATGAACTTCTTGATCCAAACAGCTTCTTTAGCAGCATCGGATGCAGCAATATACTCAGCTTCTGTTGTAGAATCAGCGACAGTACTTTGCTTAGAACTCTTCCAGCTAACAGCACCTCCATTAAGCACATATACAAATCCAGATTGCGATCTAAAATCATCCTTGTCAGTTTGGAAGCTTGCATCTGTGTAACCACTTACAACAAGATCACCTTCCACACCTCCATACACCAAGAACGAATCGTTAGTCCTTCGCAAGTACTTGAGAATCGTCTTGACTGCAATCCAATGATTTTCACCAGGATTTGATTGATATCTACTCGTCATGCTCAAAGCAACGAGACATCGGGTCTAGTACATATCATGGCATACATGATTGATCCAATTGCGGAAGCATATGGAATCCCAATCATTCTCTTACGCTCATCAGTTGTCTTAGGACACTGATTCTTGCTTAGAGTTATGCCATGTCCTACTGGCAAATTTCCTCTCTTAGAGTTTTCCATGCAGAATCTCTTAAGAACTTTGTCAATATATGTATCTTGACTTAAACCAATCAATTTCTTGGATCTATCACGATAGATCCTAATGCCAAGGATATAAGCGGCTTCTCCCATATCTTTCATAGAGAAACACTTTCCTAACCAAGTCTTTACAGACTGCAGTGCGGGAATGTCGTTTCCTATGATCAATATGTCATCAACATAGAGTACCAGAAATAATACTACGCTCCCACTAATCTTCTTGTAAACGCAAGGTTCATCTTCGTTCTTGATGAAGCCAAACTCTTTGACCGATTCATCAAATCGAAGATTCCAACTCCTAGAGGCTTGCTTCAATCCATAAATGGATCGTTGCAATTTGCATACTTTGTTAGAATTTTCTGGAATTACAAAACCTTCAGGTTGTGTCATGTAAACATCCTCAAGTAAGTTCCCATTAAGGAACGCTGTTTTGACATCCATTTGCCATATCTCATAGTCAAAATATGCGGCTATGGCAAGTAAAATTCTTATAGACTTGATCATTGCTACGGGCGAAAAGGTTTCATCATAGTCGATACCATGAATCTGCCTATAGCCTTTCGCTACAAGTCTAGCTTTATAAGTATGCACCTTTCCATCCATGTCAGTTTTCTTTTTGAAAACCCATTTGCATCCTATGGTTTTACACCTTCGGGCGCATCAATCAAGTTCCAAACTTGATTATCATACATGGATTTAATTTCAGATTCCATGGCTCCAAGCCATTTATCTGAATCAGGAGCGGACATCGCTTCTTGGTAGGAAGTAGGTTCGTCATCAACTATGACTTCTACTTCATTGCTATCCGTCATGAGAAATCCATATCTCTCAGGTTCAGATCGCACCCTACCAGTTCTGCGAGGAACTCGAGTATTCTGAATAGGTTCCACAACTCTTTGTGAAACTTGTTCAGATCCAACATTTTGTTCCATGTAGTTTTCGGGTTATCGAATTTCTTCGAGATTAATTTTACTCCCACTAATTCCTTTGGAGAGAAACTCTTTCTCTAGAAAGGTACCATGACGGGCAACAAACACTTTGTTTTCCGCGCGGTTGTAAAAGTAATAACCCTTAGTTTCCTTAGGGCAACCAACGAAAATACATTTATCAGATTTAGGTGTGAGTTTGTCAGATATGAGCTTCTTAACAAATGCTTCACAACCCCAAATCTTCATGAAAGACAAACTAGGTTTTCTTCTAGTCCACATCTCATGTGGAGTCTTTGGAACAGATTTCGTTGGAACATTATTTAGTGTTAGTGCAGCAGCTTCTAGTGCATGTCCCCAAAAGGTTAAAGGAAGATCAACTTGACTCATCATGGAGCGGACCATATCCAATAAAGTCCTATTTCTCCGTTCGGACACACCATTCCATTATGGTGTCCCAGGTGGAGTTAATTGTGAAACAATTCCACAATCTTTCAGATGATTGTCAAATTCTTGGCTTAAATATTCTCCACCACGATCTGATCGAAGTGCTTTAATAGTTTTGCCAAGTTGATTTTGTACTTCATTTTGAAATATTCTAAATGTCTCAAAATATTCACTTTTATGTTTCATTAAGTAGACATATCCATATCTACTAAAATCATCAGTAAAAGTTATGAAGTATTGATATCCTCCCCTAGCATTGCAACTCATTGGTCCACATACATCAGTATGTATGAGGGCCAATAAGTCATTAGCCCTTTCACTACTCTTAGTAAAAGGTGCCTTAGTCATCTTTCCAAGTAAACATGACTCACAAGTTTCATATGATTCAAAATCATGTGAATCTAGAAGTCCGTCCCCATGGAGTTTTGAGATACGCTTCTCATTAATATGACCAAGACGGCAATGCCACAAATAAGTATGATTTACATCATTAAGTTTGGATTTCTTATTTACATTATAAACATTCTCATTATTCCCACTTTCAACATCAAGAACATAAAGGCCATTAAATGAACATGCAGTACAATAAAGCATATCATTTAAATAAATAGAAAACTTCTTATTTTCAATAAGAAACTTAAAACCTTCATTATCCAAACAAGAAATTGAAATAATATTTCCACTTAAATCCGGAACGTAATAACAATTGTTCAAAACAAGAATTAATCCGCTAGGTAAAATGACATCATATGTTCCTACGGCTAATGCAGCAACTCTTGCTCCATTCCCCACGCATAGGTCCACTTCGCCATCTTTAAGTAGCCTTCTATTCCTTAGTCCCTGAAGTAGATGCAGTCCCACCGCTCTTCTTCTTCTTTAACTCTTCCTTGTAAACCTTGCAATTTCGTTTCCAATGTCCAATCTCATTGCAGTGGAAACAAATTGCATCCTTTTGGGAAGCAGGTTTAGCCATATTAGCTTTGGCAACAATTGCCTTGCTAATCTTGGGTTTGACAACTTTTGCCTTACCCTTTCCTTTGCCTTTTTGGCCCTTTCCTTCCTTAGACACAATGAGTACAGGGACGGTCTCTTTACCGATTTTCTTTTCTGCCTGCTTAAGCATCCCATGCAATTCAGACATAGTCTTATCCATCCCTTGCATATTAAAGTTCATGACGAACTGATTATAGCTTTTGGGCAATGAATTAAGAATAAAATCGGTAGCCAACTCAATCTCAATTGGATGGCCAAGCCTCTCTAGTTTCTCAAAGTAAGCCTTCATTTTCAAAACATGAGGGCTCACAGACTGTCCTTCGCTCATCTTGCATGAGACTATGGCAGCTATGGTGTCGAACCTCTCTTGCCTTGATTGTTCTTGGAACATATCTTTCAATGTAGCAGCAAGGTCAAATGCTTCCAAGTGTTCAAGAATCTTCTGAAGTTCTGAACACATGGCCGCAAGCATAAGACAACCCACCTCACGAGAATCATTCACATGTTTCTTGTAGGCGTTTCTCTCATCCTTGGGTGCATTAGAAGCAGGTTCTTCTTCAGGAACGGGCTCATCAAGAATATAGAGCTTATCCTCATGCTTTAGAACAATTCTAAGGCTACGGATCCAATCCGTATAGTTAGCTCCATCTTCTTGAAGTTTCTCCTTCTCAAGGATAGATCGCAGTGATAAATTTGTATTCTGAGCCATTATCTACAATTATGCAAACATATAATTAAACATAAGTACCAACTTAATTAAAGATATTAAATTAATAGTATTTTATAAATACTCCCGCTAAATTATATAACCTTCATATACATCCAATGTATAATATAATTTGAATGGGCTAAGATCCATATTTCACTTAACTTTGAGTCGGCTAGGGCACGACTGCTCAAAATAAGTTATTTAGGTAGACAACTCCTTGTCAATCATATCGTATATGACTCTTAGATCTTTTATGAGATTTTAGATATCGTATATCTAACATGTTTTAATCTCATCTGTGCCTTAGGCCCAAAACTGTTTTGATAGCCTAATTAAGTTAAACCATTTTAAACGTATAGGAATCACTGTTTCCTCATCTTGCTCATAAATGGATAGAATCAATGCACCTACGCTAGGGCGTAACCCACACAAAACTACCCACGTACTCACAAGTGTTTTAATCATGGATTGGCACAGAACTTAAATTTTAAAGAAGGTTCATGACATATAGCATGGTCAATGTTTATAGTCACATAATATAAACACATAAAGCAATGGTTAATAATTTAACTAATCTCATTAATTAAATTAAGATTTCATGTGATTGATTTATGGGGATAAATTCTTTAACACATTATTGAGAGCACGATTGTACGGTCGAAACTAAGCCAGAAGGCATCCACAATCCCGTAACAAATTTAGAAACTAGAAGAAACAACTATGTAAGGTCGAAACTAAGCCAATAGGCATCCACAATCCCTTACATAAAGTAACTCGATTCTAAATTCTTTTGTCCCATCAATTCATTACTTTGACCTTGATATTTGTTTTCAGGAAACACGGTTTCTCAAAGCAGCCATCTGACAAACAAATTCAATCCAAAGTGATTTTAAACAAGCCATTTAATTTCAGGAAACACGGTTTCTAAAACCAGCCATCTGAAAAACAAATTCTGTCCAAAATCAACCTGCTCGGCCGAGTCCTTTAAGGTGCTCGGCCGAGCGCCTCTGTGTTCCAGAAAACCCTTTGCTTCTGACGACTCTGCTCGGCCGAGTCTTATAGACTGCTCGGCCGAGCACCACGAACAGAACAGATTTTCTTGTCGAATTTTAATTCTAAGATTGCTTTCCCGATTCATTTAGGATTTGGTGTTCATAATGATCATATCATCATGTTCATCAAAACCTTGAATAAACGATTTATTCATGAATCAAAGATCATCAACAAATCAATCCAATTAATTTTTGATAATCTAAAGGAACATAATAATCAAATTATTATTGCAATCGTAGATCCCACATAACGTATTTAAATCGGTGCGATTTTATTATTTCAATATATCTCATGTACAAACATAAAACTCAGATCACATAAACATCTTGAATCCAAATTCACATAGCATGCCAAAACATATAATCCAATTATATCATTAACATGTTATTATTAAAATAATCATGTTGAACGGGGCTCTGATACCACTGTTGGGTTTTGAGCAAACATGCGCAGCGGAATGAAACCCAAAAGCCTAGATCCGATCACGATGATTAAATTAATACGAAGATGAATTTAGAACACTAACCGTGACAGAGCTTTAAAATTCTAAGATCTTCAATCTTTGTTCTTCGCGCTTCTTCGAATCACGAACGTAGGAACGACCGCAAAACTTGGATCACGAACTTTGAAGGAGTTGATGCCAACGCCCTCTATGTTTATCCACACGCGAACGAATTTCAAGAACGATTCTTAAACGGATTGCTAGACCCAATCGAAACTATTTCTATTATGAAGGCTATATAAAAAAAAAACAATGTTCTTGTTCTTGAGGAAGAAGAAAAACTTATTTTTCTCTCTCTTGGAGGCTCTCTAATTGATATGGAATCAATCTCTACTGATTAGGTCGTTGTTAGGAGTTTATATACTTATTAGTCCTAAACCTTTTAGGAGAAATAGGTTAAAACCCGTCACAACACGAAATCAGTTATTGGGCCCGAACAGGGCCTGCTCGGCCGAGTCCTTTGAGGTGCTCGTGTAACGCCCATCCTTAATCTCGTTAAATATTTGACTGATTTGTTAAATTTTTGACTTGCTTGTTAAATTCTTGGCTAGCATATTTATATGCTATTTTATTTGAGTTAATTATTTAACTACTTTAGAAAATTAAGGTGATTAAATATCAAAGTTAAAAGTTTAGGGGCCTTTTTGTCAAAGTTAGAACTTGAGGGGCCAAATTGCAATTCTTGGAATCTTCCAAGTATATCTTGGTTGTTTGCCTGAGAAAGGCATTCATTCTCAAGATCTTTCTCGTACTCTCCTTCTATTCCAAAAGCTAAGTTTAGGATTCTTCCTATTCTCGACTCCTCGAGCTTAATTATTCCTCCGTTCGTGATTCCGGTCCCGGATAAATATTCGTGGCGTTGAATAGAGCGTTCCAGGCCGATCAGAAATTTATTTGGGTCAACTTGATTTTTGACTAGGTAAGTTATTGACTCCCCCTTACTTGTAATAACATGCATATATGTTATTCCCGCTACTTGTTCTTGTTAAAATTGTGTTTTGAGCAATTTTTGTGATACTTGTAATTTTGGGACGAAGGGAGTATAAACCTACTGCGTATGAATGAAAGAAACTTAAAAAGTGTTTAAACTTGGTTAACCTCCTGGGTGTGTAAAAGTGTTGATAAAAAGTACTCCTATTCGTGAGACGGTAAAATAGTAACTTGATTTAAACATTATTAGAAAAATTGTACCATTATTTGGGGTACGGAGAAATGAATGGAAGTATCCCTAGATGGGTATATTAGTATAAAATAAAATTGTACTTATACTTTTGGGGACGGTGAAATATTAAATAGGAATAAAAGAAAATTGTCCTATTATTTATGAGACGGTAAAAGAAATGAATTGGGCTTGAAATAGGAGTGCTAAACTTGTTAGTATACTCCTGAGAATGTTAGGAGTGTTAGTTAAATATTACTCCTACGTGTGGGACGGAGAATTTATAAGTATAAAAGTCTCTGTTGAAATAAGAAAGTATAATTGAAATGAGTGATTTAAGCTTGTTATTATACTCCTGGGTTTGATAATATATTGATAAAAATTATACTCCTACGCTCGGGATGGAAAATTATTTAACCTGGGAAAGAATTCGGATTTTGGCAATTTTGGGCCTTGAGCGACCGCCCATTTTGGGCTGGGCGACCGCCCATCTATCTGAAGTATTTTGTTCTTGGAAAGCCTGATTTTGGGCGACCGCCCACACCATTTTGTGCGGCCGCCCATATGTCCTGAAAAATTGTAAAACTTGTTTAATGATGGTATAAGTTGGAAATAACCCTTGTTAAGGCATATAGCCTTAGGATAAGATGTCCTAGTATGTTTGTGATACCTTAGGGGTATCAGAAGTGAGTCTTGAACATGAATACTCATTTAATTAAAATGAGAACTTAGTCTTGTACATGGACACTTATAGAACTCAAATGAGAACTTAAGTATAAGAGTAACAACTCTTTTATATGTCTTGAAAGTGCTATGAACAAGCACTTATGTGTTATGCTTGTCTTGAAGCTAATGTTTGTGCACCTTAGGGGCATTAAAACAATGACTTGAGATTGAATATCCTATGTAGGGGATTAAGAACTTGTAAGTATGAGTTGTATAGCTCATTTACTTAAATTGAACTTGAAGTATTCTTGATCTAAGTTTAGGGTACTACCCTAGATGGCCTAGATGAGTGTTGTAGAACACTCTAGTATTGAAAAATAGTCCCTTTGTGAACAAATGAAAGGTGGACTTGAATCATAATTAAATGATAACTTGAATATAAGAGTAGTAACTCTTTTATGTGTCTTGAAGTTAATGTTTGTGTACCTTAGGGGCACCAACTAATGTCTTGAGCTTGAATGTCCTAAGAAAAGGATTTGAAAACTTGTACGAGTAAGATGTATAATTCATCTTCTGAACTTGAACTTGAGTGTAAGAGTAATGACTCTTCTACGTGTCTTGAATCTAAAGATTGTACAACTTAAGGGCATTAAAGCTATGCCTTGAACTTGAATATCCTAGGAATAGGATCGTGAACTTGATTGGGAGATGTATAGCTCATCTTCTTAATTAAAACGTGAATATAAGATGAGTAAATCTTGTATAGGTATTGAATGTCTTAAGATGAGACAGTAACTTGAATATAAGATTATAAAATCTTGTACGTGCCTTGACACTAATATAGGTGTATGGTAAGAAACTTGAAAGAGTGTTGATGTGTATATGCAAATCTTGCATATATTTACTTGATAGAATGTGGCTTCTTGATTGATTGGTACATGGTATGAATAACCAAAGAATTGGGTTATGGAACTAGATAGAGAATGATTAACTCTACTACATAGTTGAACTTGATACGTGTATATTGGAAGTGCTATAAATAAGCACTAAAGTGTAAATGATTTAGTTTCTAATCGTGTATATACTCAATGAAGTATATAAAATATAAAGAAGATATCTTGTCTTGAAATGGTTCCTAAAGAAAATAGGGACTAGTGTAATATGAAGATAATTCATATAATCGTGAATATTACGATTTAAGTAATAAGAATAACTACAGAACACAATATGTGTTAGAAAATGTATTCGATTATTAACGATACATATACGTGAGATATGACTGTGATTAGGTATGATGTGACATATTATACTACGTGTTTAGAGTCTAAGGTATTGTGCTCTATTTGATAGTAAGGGTATTGTGATAGACACTTTAATGTGTTAAACGTGATATGAATATGTACGTGCAAACTTGGCATGTGACAAAATGATATACCCTACTACTTGACTGAAGTCTGTTATTAAAGGGACTCTAACTTGGATTGATCATGTTATATGGACACTTACGTGCCATAGTTGAACTTGATTGGTATTCGCAATAATTGAGTACGTGTACTTATATTCTCGTGAGCACATGATACATGACTACATGGTGCATATTCTCGTGAGCACATGATACATGATTACATGGTGCATAAAGACTGGTCCACTATTATGGGACTTAGTTCTATTCCCGTAGTTCAAGTAAATATCTACTTGTGCATTCTTGGTGAGTCCAGCTGGTTCTCCTTGCTTGTTCGAAAATATATAGGTTCACGCTTGTCGCGAGAGCTGGGGTTTAAGTGACAATCGGGTCCCTATGTATTTCCGCCCGACCCCTTACTACCGGCCATAGTAAGGGCATAGCTTCCTTGGTTGGAGCAATAAGCCTGACCTAAGTGAATGCTAACTCCCGTCCCGAACACCACGTGGATTTGTTCTTGTGGTTGACACTGGTTACCAGGTCTTCTTATATACTGCACAGCAGTCTCCTGTTCCTGTTATTGGTTGTCCTCAGCTGGAAAAGCATCGACAACAAATGGTATTCTTGGGAGAAATAAGGAAGGATTCAGGTACAATGCGTGATAGGCCTATGTGCATCTTGTGAGCTGGTCTAGCCTCTCACTCTACTTGACTACTTGTTACCTGAACCTTTCTTGAGCTTGATTACTTGTTGAGTTGGCTTAGCCTCTCCTATACTTGTTACTTGATGATACTTGATATATGTTTAGTTGAGTATCTACTTGTATTGCATGATAACATGACATATAGTTGCATGTTAATAGCTTACTGAGATTTATCTCACCCTTTATTTGTTTAATTGTTTCCCCCCCCCAGGAAAGCAGGGGATAGTACGCAGTGAGGCTCGACTTAGCTGGGAACTTACTCAGCAGGATATTGTTGTTCGAGGTAGTGTCCTTTTATATTTTGGTAAGAACGATCTTGTATGAGTTAATTAAACTCTGGGCTTGTATTGGGGTAGTATTTGTTGTCCCTAGACAGTTCTTGATGCCAGCTTATTTACTAGGCATGTCTTCCGCTGTATGTAACCTTGTTTGGTTTTAATTTTCTTGGTCTAGAACTCGTGTGAGCTATCTTAGCTCCCTATTCTTGAGTATATACGTCATGTCAGTTTTGTTTTTAACAGGTATTGTTCCTGTTTCCCGTTAGTTTCTTGTTTCTTGTTAGTTACGCGCACCAGGTTCGAGGTTCTATTAGGGAATCCCGGGACTTGGGGCGTGTCAGCTCGGCCGAGCACCTTGCTCCAAAACAATCTGACCTTCTGATGTACATGCTCGGCCGAGTCTTATGAGGTGCTCGGCCGAGCACCACCAGAATCCTGATTTTAGCCTTTTATATAATTCGTTCTTTTGTGTGTGACCCCATAGGATTATATTAAGTTGGCAATGAGCCCAAACACATTTGTGCTCATAAATCATGAGCGGACTCTAGCAAGCCATCATGACTACCCAATTAATATAACTTGTATAAGTTCGTGAATCCTTTATAGAACATATTACAATCTCTTTGTTTCACGATGTCTATTGAACGTAAGCCATGGTCAATGGTCAACTTACAATGTTCAATGCTTTCTCGATCCAGAATGAATTGATAGTACAAATCTTATTTGAGCACGGCCATGCATTTCATCAACACCATTCTTCGAGTGGCCAAAGCTTGACATCTTTCTCTTACGAGGAACAAATCCCTTCTTGATTTATTACCTTTCCCTACATGAATCTGATTACGCCAATCACATTCTTTATAGCTACCCGATTAGGGGTAACGTTTGAATATGTCAAACGTAATGTTCATCAAGTGGAAGACTGTGATAATCTCAGGTCTAAAGATTCCAGTAATATAACTATATGAGACTTAATTATGACATAGTGACCATGACATAAATCTCATATGGGTCAGTCCAGTATTTGGTCTCCAATAAATACCCATAAGTTTAATTGTATCCCATACACCATAATCATCATATGATTATCCATTAAACTTATACTAACAATTAATCATAATTATCAGGGACGGGGATTATTATAATAAACATGCAAAGGATATAATAATCAAACATTCAATATCATTAATATAAATAACATTAATCGTTTTACAAAACGTGCCTAGAGCATACAACACCAACAGTTTCATGCCCAAGATTTGGGATTTAATTGTTCCAAAACTTGCCTCTAAACCCATAAGAAACTCATATAGGCGCTCTTTCTCCTTCATCTCTACAAGCTTCTTGGATGTGTCACATGTGCATCCCCCTCAATTGCACCTTGGTAATAGAGCAATGGACTGGATCTCATCCCACAACCTTTAAGATTCGTATAATAAGCCGACACTGAGAGGTTTTCTTGTCTCGTCATGGTTATAGCCCGCTTTAGCTCATAAGCCCTAGGCGCGCTCTTACTACCAAAATGCTCCTGCAAGTCCTCCCATATTTCTTGTGCCGTGCCTGCATGCTTTAAGCTGTTACGGATCTCCTTCTCCATGTCACAATTTTGTTAGGTTTCGTGCAATCATGCGCAGAGGGAGAAAGACATGAATAAAACCCAATAGCCTAGATCCGCTATGAACAATAATTCATAATAACAAGATGAAGGAAACTAACCCTTGTTGATCGTTATGTAAAACTTGGATTAAGCGTTAAGACAAACGCCCTCTACCGGTGATCCACACAACGAACAGATTTCAAGAACGCCTTCTTGAACTTGACTGCTAGGTTTTGGATTGATCAACGATGTTGAAGAACTATTCTTCAAAGATCCTAATTATTATTGTGACTTGATAATTGAGATTAATCAATCACAATAACCCAAGAATATAATGTGTGATTTCTTTCTCTAAGAAAGACTTTAGAATTGATCAAATCAACTAACTAGGGAACAATTCCCGTCAGTCTGTATTTATATTCAAGGGGTTTCAGAAACCCTTTAGGAATTAGGTTTTCTTGTTCAACAAGAGTTTTCCTAAAAACTGATTCTGCCGGCAAAACCATCCGTACGGATGTTTCTGGAAGCATCCAGATTCAGCCGTACGGATCCTTTAGGCAGGACCCGTTTTACTTCGTTTTTCGCTCCTTTTAATTATCCGTTCTGCGTGTGTGACCCAATGGGATTATACTAAGTTGGCAACGAGTCCGAGCCAGTCAAACCTCGTAAGTCATAAGCGGACTCTAGCAAGCCATTATGACTACCCAATTAGTATAACTTTGAACTCCAAAGTTTCCTAAAATAGAACATAACACAATCTCTTTGTTACACGATGTCTATTGAACGTAAGCTATGGTCAATGGTCAACTTACATTTGTTCAATGCTTTCTCGATCCCGAATGTATTGATAACACAAATCTTATTTGAGCACGGCCATGCATTTCATCAATACCATTCATCGAGTGGCCAAAGCTTGACATCTCTCTTGACGAGGAACAAATCCCATCTTGGCTTATTACTCTTCCCTACATGATTCCGATTATGCCAATCATATTCTTTATAGCTATCCGGTTAGGGATAACGTTTGAATACGTCAAACATAATGTTCATCATGTGGAAGACTGTAATAACCTCAGGTCTAAAGATTCCAGTGATATAACTATATGAGACTTAATTATGACATTGTGACCATGACATAAATCTCATAGGGGTCAGTCCAGTATTTGTTCTCCAACAAATACCCATAAGTCTAATTGTATCCCATACACTATAATCATCATATGATTATCTATTAAACTTATACTAATAATTAATCATAATTATCAGGGACGGGGATTATTATAATAAACATGCAAAAGACATAATAATCAAACATTCAATATCTTTATAAATAATAACATTTGTTTAACAAACAACATGCCTAGGGCATAACACCAACAAATTTAGCCGCCCCTTTACCATTGCATTACACCGTCTCTAAAGTGGTAGTTCTACCGTGCCTTCTTTCGGAATAGGAATCGTGCCATCCATGAATCCGATCATGTTCTTCGCAAATAGGGCGTTGCTCATCTCATCAACCCAATCTGCGAAGTTACCGTCGAGCTCACTGACAAACATGGTGTTAGGACTGTCCGAAGCGGAGATAAAATAAGGTGACATAACATCAACCTTTACTCCTGCAACCCCAGATCCTCCACCCTCAACTTTTGTCTCGTTGTCTGTCGTCATGATTTGGGGAACAATGGAGAAGAACAAAAAGGAGAACCGAACAGAATGAAAGAAAAAAAAAACAGACAAAAAAAAAACGAACAGGAAGAAACACTTAAAAAAATCCGGAAAAAAAAAATTCCGACCAGATTTTTTTATTTTAGGAAGAGAAAAAAACTAATGTGCGGAAGCGATTTTTAGACTTGAATCAACCAGCTCTTGATACCATGATGAATTTGAGAGAATATATAAGAATAAAAAGGAAAATAAATTTCATTAACTCTTGATGATAAAACCCTACTACAAGAAGGTGTATTTATACTACTCCAATACCTAAAAATAAGGAAACTAAAACAAATAGGAAACTAAATCAACTATAACTAAGGAAATCAATATAATCTAAAACTCTAGGAAATCTCATACACAATCTCGGATGCACCACCTACCGAGATTGGGACGGATGATTCCTACATTCCTTTATACGTAGTTTAGATTAAAATTATTGTGGATTGTCTTATCTTTTACTTGTGTGTTTGGTAAAGAATAATTATCTTTTTTCTATAAAAAAAAAAAACATGAGTATTAACATATTTGAATCAATTTGGTAAATATTGAGTTTGCTAAATACTTATTTTAAAGAAGAAAAAAAACATGAATGTAATTGTTTGTATAAGTAATTATAGTTAGTATTACTTTATATGTATACAGTCACTACACATGCTTTTAAAGAATAATTATCTTTTTGTTTGCTTTTTTTTTTGAGTTTTCATTTTTTTTCCAACTTTTTCGTCGTTTACCAAAAGTAATAGTTACCATAACTTAATGTAATGACTGTATTGATATAAAGTAACATTGTTCATAAGTGAACGTAACACATGTTTTACAAAAACAAAAGCTCGTTTTACCCATTTTTTTCAAATGTAATACAAACTATAATTACGTGTAACCCAAACAATATCTAAATGTAATTATCATTTATACTGAAATGTAATAGTGCTTTTGCAAAAATGTAAAATATTGTGTATTTTGATTTAATTTTTTGAAAGAAAGTAACATTTGAAAAGTAACAACTCATATACATGAATGTAATTGTTTGTACAAATAAATGTAACACTTTAATAAAAAAATTATAACATATTTCTATAGATAATGTAATACTTTTACATGTAATACTAATAAAGTGTTTTTAGCTCTAAAAATGTAAATGGTTGAATTATTACTTTTTCTATACATATGTGTTACAATTATGTATAAACACGGTTACATATAAGTAACACGTTCGTTAAATTTTAGTTGTAATAAGTATTACTTTTGGCAAACGAAGAAAACATAAAAAAATAACATTGTTACTTTTCTGTATATACGTATTACATTTATTTATACAAACTGTTACATATAAGTAACACGTTTGTTACATTTAGTTATAGTAACTATTACTTTTGACAATCCGAAAAAAAAAACAAAAATAATAATATAATTTTTTTTTTAAAAAAGCAAAAAAAAAAAAAATTTAAAAATTTGGGCCTATGAGAGGCTGCCACGTGGCAGGGTCTCCCCCCATGGGTCATGGAGACGGTTCGTGGGTCGGGTCGGCGGGTCAAAAACCCGTCTCTACCATGAGACGGGTTTTCCATGTTCTCACCTAAGTGTTTGTCTTTTTTAAATATAGGATCAAAGTAATATCTAATTTTGAAAAAAATTAAATTATTAAATAAAATTAACTTGAGTTTGGCACTTTTATTTTCTCTTTTATTTATGACAAAAACTTATGTGAGAACACTATGACCCGTCTCATGGAGGAGACGGGTCATTTTTTTTACCCATAACCCGGCCCATTGAACCAGCTCCATGACCCAGGGGGCGACCCTGCCACGTGGCAGCCTCTCATAGGCCAATTTTTTTTTCTTTTTTTTTTTCTTTTTTTTGGGTTTTTTTTTTCGATTTGTCAAAAGTAATAGTTACTATAACTTAATGTAATGACTGTATACATATAAAGTAACAGTTTGTATGCATAAAAGTAATACATATATACAGTGGCGTATCCAGGATTTACGGTGAGGGAGGTCAAAAAATTATATAGAAAAAAAAATACACTAAAAAAATGACAATAAAAACACACACATATAATGCCTTTTTTTTCAAACGAATTCAAATTTTGATAAAATAATACGAAAAGTGTTACATAAGTGGTTTCCTATTCTTCATCTTTTTAAAATACTCCATAATATCTTCATTTTCAATTTTCCTAAAAATCTCATCCTCTACGTAGATCACCAAACAATCATTCAACCAAGCATCTCCCATCTTATTACGTAACGGTGTCTTAATGAGTTTCATCCTCTTGGGTATTAGGCGTTTTAGGATTTGGATTTGAGACACTAGCATTGGGGACAATAGGCTCTTGAATTTGAGGCTCTTGAGCATTAGGCACTTCAGAATTTGAATGTTGGGCATTATGGTCGAGGACGTTAGACTCTTGAACTTGAGGTTCTTCATTACTTTGCGAATGTTTCAGTTTCTTGAAATAGTTTTCGAGCACTGTTAGAAAATGCGTAAAAAACAAATTAACAATGTCACCGGCCATACACAAACAAATGAACAAGACCACAGGCCATGAAACCACAACAACAAGGCAACAACTACAAGGCCAATGGCCATAAAACCACAACAACTACAAGGCCACTGGCCATAAAACCACAACAACAAGGCCACTAAACCACAAGGCCACTGGCCATAAACAACCGCACGAGCAAAAACACCGGCCATAAATAAACACGTCAACAAGGCAACAACTACAAGGCCACTGGCCATACACAAACACATAATAAGATTATAGTTCGGTTTCTAACCTCCGGGACGGGAGCCTCATTCGCTTTAGAGTTCGAAGTAGCCGACCCACTTGATCTTTTCAAACTTCTAGGAGGACCCATTATTTTTTCTGTAGAAAATAAGCTAGAGTTAAAATCACAAAAATTAATAGTCTGTCAGAAAAAAAAAAAAAAAATCCGCAACTTGATTTTTTGGGAAATTTAGGGATTTGAGATTAGTGATAATGGGTTCTCGTTTTGCTATCAGATTGTGATTAAAAAAAAAAATCCGATTGAAGGGGGAAACTTGATTTTTTTGGGAAATTTAGGGATTTGAGATTAGGGACGCCTATAATGAGTTCTCAAATTCGTTTTGCTATGAGATTGTGATTCAAAAAAAAAAAAAAAACAAAGACAGAAGCCGATTGAAAGAAAGGGAAAACTTGATTTAGTGGGAAATTTAGGGATTTGAGATTAGGGACGGAAGAGAAAGGGGAGAAAGATTACCTGCAGTGCGGGCTGGGTGACTGGCGGCGTCTATGGCTTCTCTTCGGCGACGGCGAGGCTTCCGTTCTTCGAAGTCGAAATCGCTCGTCTTCGTCTAGGCTGAACCCGCTTGCGGCAAACAAAAATAATAGGTTTGGGTAAATTGTGTAAAAGTCAGAGTATATATATGTAGGGGTTTGAGGGGGGTCAATTGAAAATTTTGAGGGGGGTTAAAGTTATAAATTGAAATTTTTTTAAGGGAGAAAATAGGTATAAACGGAAAGGTGAGGGGGGTCAATTAACCCCCACCTCACAACGTGCGTCCGCCCCTGCATATATACAGAAAAGTAAGAATGTTTTTTTCTATGTTTTCTTCGTTTTGCCAAAAGTAATACTTATTACAACTAAAATGTAACGAACGTGCTACTTATATGTAATAATGTTTATACATAATTGTAACACATATGTATAGAAAAAGTAATAATTCAACCATTTACATTTTTAGGGCTAAAAACACTTGATTAGTGTTACATGTAAAAGTATTACATTATCTATAGAAATATGTTATAATTTCTTTTATTAAAGTGTTACATTTATTTGTACAAACAATTACATTCATATATATGAGTTGTTACTTTTCAAATGTTACTTTCTTTCAAAAAACTAAATCAAAATACAAAATATTTTACATTTTTGTAAAAGCATTATTACATTTCAGTATGAATGATAATTACATTTAGATATTGTTTGGGTTACATGTAATTATAGTTAGTATTACATTTGAAAAAATGAGTAAAACGAGCTTTTGTTTTTGTAAAACAGGTGTTCCGTTTACTTATGAACAATGTTACTTTATATGTATACAGTCATTACATTAAGTTATGGTAACTATTACTTTTGGTAAACGATGGAAAAACCGAAAAAATAATATAAAAACTCAAAAAAAAAAAAAAATGGACCTATGAGAGGCTGCCACGTGACGGGTCATGCCCCATGGGTCATGGGTCGACCCGTCTCATACATGAGACGGATCATCTTATTCTCATGGAAGACCACCCCTTATTTATTCATTCATTATCTTTTTCGTTTTCCCAAATTGTAGTGTAAAAAGGGGAAAAAAAAAAAAAAAAAAAAACAACAACTATAAGAACCAACCAGGTAAGTAAGGCCGAAAAGCGCGTGAGAAGAGAGGAGAAGAAGCGAGAATCGCAGGCGGAGAGCGAGAGCCATAAACAGGTACTAGTAAAAAAGAAGTCGGAGGAGGAGTATTTCATATTACAACGCCACGGCCGCCATATCCTTAGAATTATAGATCTTCGATTTTAGGGCTTCTACAGAACAACCCCTCCTTCAGGTAATTCTCGCTCTTCCTTCATCATCTTCACTGTTTCATCTCACTCATTCCTCCGATTTTCTCATAACTCCATCTAATCGTCACCGACTCATTCACTCCGACGGTCGGAGTGAAACCTTAAACCATGCCGGAATCATAAGTAGTTGCACTTCACCTATTATTGATAATGAACACTGAAAGCGAATCTTATGTTGGCATTCATTCGTGATGTAGCTTTATTTGGTAATGTTTGATTTTATTCCTAGGGTTTCAGAGGAAGCAGGTACTTGTTGTTTTGATTTGATATTTTGATGTATTGACTAACCTGGGCGTTTGTGTTCCATAGGTTGAAGGCGGCGTTTAGTTACTTATTATAATTATGGCACATAGATTGCTAAGGGATGTGGAAGCTGATGGATGGGAACGGTCCGATTTTCCAATTATATGCCAGTCTTGCCTCGGTGACAACCCATACATACGGATGGTAATGTTTCTAGTTCAATGTTTCTTATTGTTAACAGTTTATGCTTGATCTCGTATCCTTAAATACTACCATGATAATTATTCCCTTGTACGTGTAGTCATGGTTTTCTTGAAGCGGAACTGTGGTAACCATTATACAGGGTGTTGTAAAGCAGTGGAGGGATCTAGGTATTGTGCTTAAATGTACAGGACTTTTGAGGTGTGGTAGTGCCTAGGATATGTCAAGTGTCTTGACAGATCAACCCATTGTAACTATTGCTATGCCTATGTTTCCAAACCTTAGCAGATACCCAACTTTGTACGAATCCTAGAGAACGAAATTGAGGTGTGCGTCATCCCTTTGCTTTGTCTTTTCCGACCTCCTCATGTGTTCATAAAACTATTGTCCACACTTTGTCCTTGATGAAGTAATAGAGACAGTCTGGTGAGATTTCCGTCCCACTTGGGAATCATGCATACTACTTGGGGTTGATAATTGAATGACTTGTGTAGGTTTATTTAATCACGGAGATTCCTGAGATTGTTGTGGTCGAAATTTACAGCCATAAGAATGCAGTCATAATAATTGTATCTTAAAATGCCTTTTGTTGAAAGGAAGTTAAATATCTTTTTACGTAACAGTGTGTTCAGTCGTAAACCCAGTGGATAATAGTCAACCAAATTCGGGGAGGGGGGGGGAGGCAAGACTAAAATGAACATGGTTGGGAATGATTATAACCGCAGTAGTTATGGATATGAGTGTAGTTAACCGGTAATTTTGTGCTGGATGGAATTTAATGGCTCAGAGTATTCTCTTTACATGATCAGTGGACAGGCTTAATAAATTCATTAATAAACAGTTTAGTTTTTTTCACTTAAATGTTAGATTGTCCTAGAGATGTAAAAATGTGAAGTGTAGGTGATTGTTTGGTAAGGGCCAAGGTCCAAACTCTTCCCTTTTTCAGAACTTTTGTTAGCATTCCCTTAAAGTCCTATTTTCAATACACATTCATTTGTCTCTGATGCTTGTAATTATTGTGCTGTTATGTACTGTTAATCGTTGATAACATTTTTTTTTTTTTTTTTTTGGGGGGTGGGGTGGGGTGGGGGGACTACAATGATTTATGGACTTTAGAACTGTGTCTGGATGTGTGTACCTGTTTTGGGCAAGCCGCATGTCAAGGGTTTGCATACCACTATGAAACCTGCGTCGGTCGAATCATCACAATTACAATCAATCTGTGCTTCCAATCTTTGTAATTTATATTCATATCTTTTCTAAAAATGAGAACGATTAATATGTTACTTGCCTTGCTACGTTCAAGACGTTGCTATAATTTCTGCCAGCAATGTTGAAATCATGTATGAACATTGATGAGAGAGAAAGATGAAAGAGAGAGAATTTGGGAATTTCTTCTGTATTCACAAAGATGATGAGATTACATCTATATACAACTATCCTTGACATTTATCTAACAAACTCAAACGGACTAACTGAATTTGTTAGACTAGTACAACTAACTACCCTGATATTCACATCTATTTACAGACTTGCCTATACATATATGAGTATTTACAAAACAGACCCTGAGCTGCTTTTCACTTAACCATTGTCAGTCACCTCAGTACTCTTATCACCCCCCCCCCTCAAGATGGATGGCTGAAAAAGATTGAAGACATTCATCTTGTTCAGTAGGTGAGCAATTCTGTCACTAGTGAGTGACTTTGTAAACAGATCTGCAGGTTGTTCCAAAGTAGGGATATAGACAGGATCAACAATGCCATTTGAAATCTTTTCCCTTATCAAGTGACAATCAATCTCTATATGCTTAGTACGTTCATGAAACACGGGATTGGCAGCCAAATGTAAAGCAGATTTATTGTCACAATGAAGGGATACAGGAGTAAGATTGGTGAAACCAAAAGCATCCAAAACTGATAATAACCAAGTGATCTCACAATAAGAGTTTGCTAAAGCCCTGTATTCAGCCTGTGTTGAAGATCTAGACACTACTGATTGTTTCTGCATTTCCAAGAAATGAGAGAGGTACCAAGGAACATGCAAAAACCTGATAAAGACCTTCTGGTAGTGGGACAAGCAGCCCAATCCGAGTCACTGTATGCACTAAGTTTGAGGGAAGATGGACCAAGAAATGAGAGAGGTACCAAGGAACATGCAAAAACCTGATAAAGACCTTCTGGTAGTGGGACAAGCAGCCCAATCTGAGTCACTGCATGCACTAAGTTTAAGGGAAGATGGACCATAGAATAGACCCTAACCAGGGTTTCCTTTTAAGTATCTTACCAACTTGAGTGCTGCATCAAAATGTGGTTTTCTGGGAGTCGATAAAAACTGACTAAGAATGTGAACTGGATATGAGAGCTCTGGCCTGGTAATGGTGAGATAAATAAGTCTGGCAACCAGTCGCCTCCTACTAGGATCAGGTAATAAAGTTCCTTTATCAGCAGCAAGCTGATGATGAGCATCCATGGGAACTTTGGCAGGTCTGGCATTGTCTAATTTTGTGTCTTTTAAAATGTCCAGAGTGTTTTCTCTGATGAAGATAAAGGCCTTTTGAAGATCTAGCAATTTCCAAGCCAAGGAAATATTTGAGATGGCCTAAATCCTTATTTTTGAATCTGCAGTGCAAATGCCTTTTAACAGCTGAGATAGTGTCTGGATCATTCCCAGTGATTATCAAATCATCAACATAGACTAAGACAGTTGTACACTTAGTGGCAGTCCTCAATATAAACAGGGAATGATCTGCATGAGTTTGGGAGAAACCAAAGGCAATGAGAGCTTCTGGATTTTTTTGAAACCACTGCCTAGGTGCTTGTTTGAGACCATATAAGGATTTGAGGAGTTTGCAGACCATAGGAGAGGAATCTGAAGATGAGGAATTAGATGTGGGAACCTGCAAGCTAGGAGGAATATCCATATATACCTCTTCAAGGAGATCCCCATGCAGAAAAGCATTGGACACATCCATCTGAAATAAGGCCCACTCTTTGGTAATTGCTATAGCTAATAGAGTCCTCACGGTTGTCATCTTGGCCACAGGGGCAAAAGTCTCATAATAGTCCTGTCCTTCAACCTGTGTGAACCCTTTTGCTACTAGCCTTGCCTTATGTTTATCAAGAGTACCATCAGAATTAAACTTCAATTTATATATCCATTCCACTTGGGAATCATGCATAATACTTGGGGTTGATAATTGAATGACTTGTGGAGCTTTATTTTATCACGGAGATTCCTGATATTTGTTGTGGTCGAAATTTACAGCCATAAGAATGCAATTGTAATAATTGTATCTTAAGATGCCTTTTGTTGAAAGGGAGTTAAATATCTCTTTACGTAACAGTGTGTTCAGTCGTTAACCAAGTGGATAATAGTCAACCAAATTCAGGGAGAAGTGGGGAGGCAAGACTAAAATGAACATGGTTGGGAATGATTATAACCGCAGTAGTTAAGGTTATGAGTATGGTTAACCGGTAATTTTGTGCTGGATGGAATTTAATGGCTCAAAGTATTCTTTTTACATGATTAGTGGACAGGCTTAATAAATTCAATAATAGGATTAACAGTTGAGGTTTTTGTACTTAAATGTTAGATTGTCCTAGAGATGTAAAAATCTGAAGTGTAGGTGATTGTTTGGTAAGGGCCAAGGTCCAAACTCTTCCCTTTTTCAGAACTTTTGTTAGCATGCCCTTAAAGTCCTATTTTCAATACACATCCATTTGTCCCTGATGCCTGTAATTTGTGTGCTGTTATGTACTGTTAATCGTTGATAACATTATGTTTTTGTTTTATTTGTTTATTTATTATTATTATTATTATTATTATTTTATTTTTATTTTTATTATTTTTTTTGAGGGAGGGGGGGGGGACTACAATGATTTAATACCTTTTGAACAGTGTCTGGTTGTGTGTACCTGTTTGGGCATGCCGCATGTAAAGGGTTTGCATACCACTATGGAAACTGCGTCGGTCGAATCGTTGTAATTGTGTACAACTATCAATCTGTGGTTCCAATCTTTGTAATTTGTATTCATATCTTTTCTAAAAATGAGAACGACTAGTATGTTACTTGCCTTACTACGTTCAAGACGTTGCTATAATTTCTGCCAGCAAGCTTACATAGTGTCTCACTATTTTCCCCTCAGTTTCTGTATTGGTTAGTGCAACATATTAACGCTATATATTATTCGTATGATCTAATTGTAACTTGTTACAGACGAAAGCTGATTATGATAAGGAGTGCAAGATTTGTACCAGGCCTTTCACCGTTTTCAGGTGGAGGCCAGGTCGCGATGCAAGATACAAGAAATCTGAGATATGTCAAACTTGCAGTAAGTTGAAAAATGTTTGCCAAGTTTGCCTTCTGGATCTCGATTATGGTTTACCAGTTCAGGTTCGAGACACTGCCCTCAGCATCGACTCCAATGATTCTATTCCAAAAAGTGATGTGAACAGAGAATACTTTGCTGAGGAACATGATCGCAGGGTGAGTTTACCATTTTCTAATTAAATTTTGTAGGCAGCCTGTTTATAATGATGCATGTTCCTTGTGTTCCATGTATCACTATTTAATCCTGTTGACACGTGTTCTGCTATCTTTTGCCTCGAGTAAATCATTTACTGTTGCATGGTAGAATTATGAGTTTTGCTGAATATTTGAGGAAACATATACTTCCTCCGTCCCAACTCTATGTTCACACTTACTGTTGAGCACGGGAATTAACAAGTGAATATTTATATTTAAAAATATTGTGAATCAAAAAGGGTTTTGAGTATGATGAGTGCGATAGGATTTGCAACTGGAACTTACATTTTAAGTGTGCGAGTATGATAGGTGGGTAAGGTAAATAAAATAATAAAAGCCGTTTTTCAGGCAGTGGAACTTATCAGTGACACCCCTCAAGTGGGAAAGGGTGCACATTGAGCTGAGACGGAGGGAGTGTTCTTTATTAGGCTGGTGCATCTTGATGCATGTAATATGTCCTAGGCAAGCTACATCTATTGATGATCTAATTTGTGCCAAGCCAAATAACATGTTGGCGTTTTAGTATGTACATCATTACTACTTCCATTGCTGCTTAATGACTTTAAGAGAAAAAAATTGACGTGTAAGGACCCTAGGTCATCATATCATGAAATTTTAACATATGCATTGATGTATGCAGGCAAGAGCTGGTTTGGATTATGAATCTTCATATGGGAAGGAGCGGCCAAATGATACTATTTTGAAGCTTCAAAGAACAACTCCATATTACAAGAGGAATAGAGCACACATTTGCAGTTTCTTTATTCGTGGTGAATGCACAAGAGGGGCTGAATGCCCTTACAGGCATGAGATGCCTGTCACTGGGGAGTTATCACAGCAAAATATTAAAGATCGTTACTATGGGTATGTGCCCCCCTTCTCTCTCTATCTCTCTCCATGTGTGTGTGTGTGTGTGTGTGTGTGTGTGTGTGTGTGTGTGTATGGTCGCACATATGCATCTATGTTCCAATGTTTATGTGCATAAATGTGTGTACCAGTGAGTAAACAACTGATGAACCTATAATTATTGGAGTTGGAAATGGAAAGAATGAGTTCCTTGATTTTCTTGACTGACAATCTGCTGTTGGACCAAACAAGCTGAAAAATATTCTGTGGCTGACTCATTCTTTTCATTTCCAACTTCAATAATTATAGGTTCATCAGTTGTTGAATCAGGCTCTTTTTTTTTTCTTTCTTTATCTTTTTTCCCCTCCCTCTCGTCTGATTTCTGTAATGTTTTGTTACGAGCAATTTGATTTAGCTGAAGCTTATGGTCCCATGTGAAAAGGTAATAGAATTGATAGAAAAACCTACATAATAAAGAAAATGTGGACTTCAACCCAGATCCCTTACACTTCAACCCAGATCCCTTAATCCCTTAAAAGGATAGAATAGATTATAGAGTTGGTGCGTATTACTACTAAATGATGCCTGCAACTACCTTACTCCTGTCTTTTATTACAAGAAATAGTAATGATAAAGATTATATATAACGAAGGGAGGGAAGGAAGAACATACAGCTAAACAGTCAGAAAGGGTTTTTAGCACTTTAGCTTGATCCTTTTACGTATTTGCCCAATGCAGTATGGATGTAGTTAGTGTACAATCATGGTCATTGAGACAATTTAGAGTTGTAACTTTCCTTTGGTTTAAGCTGAACTTGTCCTAGAGGAGCTTCTAAAGGAACCCTACTCAAACCAACTCAATTTAATCACTTGTGGGTCAACTACATGAATCTTTTTCCATCATTAAGTTTGATCCATAGCAAGGTCATCATATTCACCGCAGTCATTTGTGTCTTTCTTTCGTACTGATTTTCATGTTACTTCGGGTCTCCCACTTCTGTTTCTAGTCTCCTCGTTGATGTTGATAGATTCGTATTTCCCAAGTGGTCTGTTACACATCCGAACCATCTTAATCAAATTCTCCCAGTCTATCTCCTAGTGATATGACTTTAATATGTTACAAATTTGTTCATTGAAGTATAATTTTTCTAGTTTACCAATTAAGTATCTTAACAATCGCTTTTCAGCTACACACATCCTGTTAACACATTCGCTCTTAGTATCCCGATATACGGTTCTATTAAGTAGCGCTAGTCTAATAGCTGTCCTATAATAAAGACAAAACTGTTATGGCAGTTTGTATCTAATGAACAGCTGCAGAGGCAGCTGAGATTGAAATATCATTTGGCCGTTTAGTAAGACCTGAAATAACAATTGCTCCCTGTGACTCTTGCTCTCAAGACCTGATTACTTGCAGTTTAACCTGGAGACCTCGAGAAGCCAACTAAGGAGAATTCATATTTTATTATTTTCTTTTAATATGGTTACAAATGTAGTTCTTTACTATTAGGTGCCTATTTCACTCTGTTTTCTGTGTGTAGAACAAACGCCTCTTATTTTAGACAAATGTGTACGTAAATATATCTCTCTAATGACTGTTTTATACATGCAGTGTTAATGACCCCGTAGCATTGAAACTCCTGAACAAGGCGGGTGAAATGCCCTCTCTGGAACCCCCAGATGACACTAGTATTAGAACCCTATACGTCGGTGGCCTCGATGCAAGAGTCACCGAGCAAGACCTAAGGGATCACTTCTACGCCCACGGTGAAATTGAGTCCGTTAAAATGGTGCTCCAACGAGCTTGTGCGTTTGTAGCTTACACTACCCGTGAGGGTGCAGAAAAAGCAGCTGAAGAACTGTCAAACAAGCTGGTTATAAAAGGCCTCAGACTGAAACTAATGTGGGGCCGACCACAAGCGCCGAAACCCGAATCCGAAGTCTCAGATGAAGCTAGGAAACAAGCAGTGGCTCACAGCGGATTGTTACCCAGACAAGTCATATCACAACAAGTTCTTCAACCACCGGGAATATCTCAAGAACACCCCCCACAAATGCAGTATTTTAATATTCCACCACCGCCACCTCAGCAAGACCGGGCGTATTATCCATCTATGGACCCGCAAAGAATGGGTGCGGTGATTAAATCTCAAGAAGGGGGAGGATCTTCTGGGGCTTCAGGATCGGGTGGTGGGTCAGAGAAGCAGCAACAAGGCCATCATTATCCTTATCCAGGTATCCCCCCCCACCCCCACCCCCACCCCCCTCATGGTCAATATTACCAGCATTACTACCCACCACCACCATATGGGTATATGCCGCCTCCACCTCCAGGCCCACATGCGCCTCAACAATATCAACAGTACCCTCCACCTCCTTACCACTCCACCGTTCCTCCACCAGCACCAAGCGGTGAACAAGGAGGTGTTCAGCAGGCCCCGTCACAGCAATGATTTATCTTTTTTGCTTTGGTACGTATTGTATTGGGAAATAGTGCGAGTGAAGTACTTTGTATCACTGATACCGTGTTGTTTTAAGGATGGCTTAACATCAAATTGTTTAAAGACAATTTTGATAATTTACTTGGAGGTACCAGTAACTGAGGATTGATCATTAGGTACTGATATTTCGTCTTTTAACTGCATTTTGGTGCACTTAAAATGTTTATAAGATGCACTTGTATTATTCCTCTCGATTCATATCATGTGTACTGTTTTTGTTGGTAGTCTTATAATTAGAGAGATGATCAAAAAGTCTGGCTGACTAGTAGTCACTGACTACCCATTAGAAATAGGGTTAGGGTTAATGACAAAATAAGGGCTTCAATACTACACTTTTCAAAATGATTTTCAGTTTTTTTGTCATTATTACAAATGAACTTTTGAGTAATAATTTTAAAAATAATAATAATCATTTTAGTAAAAATTTAAAACTTATAATTAATAATATTGTTGATGGTGTATTGAAAACAAGTTTTAAATTTTGATTAAGTTGATTATATTAATTTCAAATTGTTATTCAAAGTTTTTTCAGTAGTAAACGGGAAAAAAAAAGTGATAACATCATATTTTGATACAGAGGAAGTATGATTTTTGCAATTTTCAGTCCCATCATCCAGTTACTATACTTTTTGCATTTTCAGTCTAACCATCCAAACAAATTAACTGGCTGGATTAATACCTTGCAAAATGCATACTCCTTTCATCTTATAACTAGGGGTGGCAAAATGAGTGTTTTGGGTGTACCCATTAAAGTTAAAATATCCGGATATTCAATGGATTTTCAACTTTAATGGGTGAACCCAAAACACCCAATTTGCCACCCCTACTTATAACTATGCTTCACGGGAATTAAATGATGAATAGTAGTGAGTAGTTGTTGTGAGTGTGAAAAGTGAAATAGGAGTGAGAAATAATAGTAGGTTGATTGGTGTTGTAAGTATAAAAGTAAAGTAGTAGAGAGAATGAGTTGGAGGAATATTAAAGATTCTTTACTATTTTAGGAAAATGTAACTTATCAATGAGATGCCCAAAATAAAAATTTGTCCACATAATTATGGGACGGAGGGAGTATTATAGATTTTTGTCATTTCAAACTCTTGATTGATAAAATTGGATTGGATTCCATCATACTCCACCGTTCCTCTTTTAATCTATAACAATTATCATTTGAATTATCCTGCTTTAATTTATAAAATTTCAAAATAAAAATATTTTAATACTCCCTCGGTCCCAAAATTATCTTCTTATTTGTCATTTCTTGTTGTCCCAAAAATTTCTTCACATTTCTACAATTTAGACATAAAAGTGCATTAACAAATAAGCAAATGTTCATATCCTTAAAAAGTTTGAATAGTCAAACGCGAAAATCATTTTGGGACGGAGGAAGTATTTTTAAAATAGTGGGACCCACTTATCATACTCACAACAACTATACATTTAGTATTCTCTATCCCACTCTATATCCCTCACCAACTATCTACACTCACAACACATCTTATTTTTAATTATTTCTTCAATTCTTATGGCAAGACTCATATTTGTAAATTAAAAATGGATAGAGAAAAGTATTTATCATTTGTTCATTAAGGTATACTCCCTCCGTCCCATTAGAATTGAGATTTTTGGATTGTGTATAGGGATTAAGGAAAACGTGTTAGTGAATTAGGTGTTGTGAGTATGAAAAGTGAAGTAGGAGAGAGAAAGTGAGGTAGAGAATAATGATGGAAAGTTGTTGTGAGTGTGAATATGAGTCTCATCAATTAAAACAGATCAATTTTTGGGTTGTTCTAATTTGAATGAGACATCCAAAATGATTTTTTTTCCTAATTCGAGTGGGACGGAGGCAGTATTAGATGAAGGAACAAACGCACCAACTAATTATACTCTCTCCGTCCCATTTTATACTTCAAAAAAAATTGGGTTAAGAAAAAGGTGGTGTGTTGTGAGTGTAGATGGTTTGGTAAGAGAGAGAAAGTGGGGTAAAGAATAGTTAGTGAGTAAATGTTGTGAGTATGACATGTGGGGTCCACAAATAAAGAAGTGTTAAAAACTTTCTTTTTTAGGCTTTGAAGTTTAAAAAAGATGACCAAAATGGCAATTTTTGAAGTTTAAAATGAGACGGACCGAGTACGGAACAATCTTGCCTACCACCGGAAAAACCTTTAATGATTATTTATTTATTTATTTATTTTTCTGAAGCGAAAAACCTTAAAAAGTTACGTGGAACCGAATTACGTACACCATTTTCCTTTCCAAAATTTATTTTCAAAAAAAAAAAAAAAAAAAAAAACGCACTTTGTGCTCTCTCTCCACACCCTCCCATTCCAACCTTCATTTTAAACAACAACAATGGCGGACGAAGAAGAAGAGTGGCAAGAGACGGTTGAATCAGAGACGTCAGAAACTGAAAGGGACGAGCTCACCGACTCCCAGAAAATTGACATTGCCAAGTGGTTCCTCCTCAATTCCCCTCCCGGCGAAATCCAATACATCGCCAAAGGTACAATCACACACACTCTCTCTCTCTCTCTCTCTCTAAATGTTAAGTATTGATTACTGATTTTGTTTTTGTATTGTGATTGTTCGATTTTGGGGTTCGGCCGGCACCGGCAGACCTAAGATCGGTGTTGACGGACGAGAATGTGTATCAAATGGCGGTTTCCGAGGCATTCCCCATTTACAACAAATCTCACATGATTTCCCTCCAGTTTCCTAATCGCAGCGGTGATGTAATAATCTCTCCTTTTGATTCATTTTCTTACTGCAGCGTTTACAACTTTTACTTGAAACTAATGTGGAGTTATAATTAGTCAGCATTTAACCACTTGTAAGGTTCTTTAACTTACAGTTCATTTAATCATATGACCATACATCATTTTGGGAGTCAATTTTAGGATGTTTGTTTTTTTAGATTGTTTAACAATACCGGTTCTGTATAAGGATGTAAGTGTACAAATGTGGATACAAAGCTGTGTTTTTACCGTATGAAAAATACTATACTTCAAATGTACCAACTAAATAGATTGTTTTCAGATTTTTATAAACATGACTGTATCAACCATTAAATTTTAAGGCTCTAATGTAACAACATATTGTTGTTTTGAATTCAAATCTCTGTTACCCGGACTCTTCAAATATGTTGAAGTACCCGTGTCCGATACGTATCGTGTCCGACACGACACCCGGACACCTGCTTTTTCATTCGGATACGACAAGAAAAATTTGAAAGAAAAAAAGAAGTGAGTTGACTTCATTTATAAAGATTTTACAATTTTTAATGTTGTTTTACTTAATTATACAATATATCTTAATAAAAAAGGAGTGAGTTGACTTCATTTATAAGTAAAGTATAAATAGTCTATTTATACTACTCCCTCCGTCCCACCGAAAATTGCAAAACTTACCAAAATGGGCGTCCCATAGAAATTGCACATTCCATAAATGGAAAGTTTTTAATACTTTTTAATTAGTGGGTCCCACTTCTCATACTCACATCCACTAACCCACTAACTATTCTCTACCCCACTTTCTCTCTCCCACTCAACTATCAACACTCACAACACATCACCTTTTTCACTTTTCCCTTAATTCTTGTGCCATGATTTTTTTTTGCAATTTTCGACGGGACGGAGGGAGTATTTTGTTTTGTCCGAAATAATGCTCGTATCCCGTACCCGTGTCCAAATGTAGGACGGTGTCCCAGTGTCCAAAATTATTAAGAAAATTGTATCCGACACTAGGATCCGTATCCGTGTCAGATCCCGGATACCGTGTCTAGGTAACATAGATTCAAATAACTGAAACTGGTTGTTCCAGTCAGTTATTAGTTTGAGGTCAATGTATGGATAAAGAGATTAAGGAGTTCTGTTATACTGAGAATCATCATGTGTATCATGCCATATACTCCCTCCGTCCCATTTTAAATTGCACAAAAAAATCATGGCACAAGAATTAAGTGAAAAAGTAAAAAAGGTGATGAGTTGTGAGTGTAGATAGTTGGATAGGAGAGAGAAAGTGGGGGTAGGGAACAGTATGTGAGTTGGTTGATGTGAGTATGGCAAGTAGGTCCCACTTATTGAGAAGTATTAAAAATTTCTACTTTTGGATTTTGCAATTTCTATGGGACACCCAAAATGGCGAAATTTGCAATTTGAAATGGGACGGAGGGAGTAGAAGATTTTAAAAAAAAAAAAAAAAAAACCTGCAATGGGTACACATTGGCATATTTCTAGTCCCTTAGAACATACAGCTGTCAAATAAGCTCTAATCTCTCAACCACTCTCTTGTTGTCGATACAGGTACTCGTTACATCATTTAGTGAGATCAGTAAGAATGAATATCTTGATCCGAGAACTGCACAAGTTGGCAGAATAGACCATGTCAAGCAAGTAAGTTATTCCCATTTGAGCATGGAGTAAATGCTGTTCTAGTGTTGGGAATGGACTTGTTTGTGACATTTTAGCTTGCGCTTACTTTTAATCGGCGAGGGATTTAGCTCAACTACCCTAGGTACGCTGGTTGAAGCTATTTAAAGTACTTAACCTTTGTTGACCTTATATTCTTTTAGCTGAAAGTAGCTCAACCTTGTACTTGGTACAAGTTTGAGTATGCACAATATGATAGTGGTCGCAAAAGCATTTTTAGTAGCTCCTATGATATTTAGTACTAGCGTGAATATCAAATCAGTACATTCACACAAGTCGTCCTGATACAAGTTTGAGTGGGAAAATGATTGCCATATTATTTCGTTCATACTGCCTCTAATTGGTACTCATTTTTTCGTTGACACCAGCCAAATGATGGGGTTAGAGAGAGACCATTAAAAGTTAATTGTTGTTTTAGAGTAGTATTTTGAACATTATAAGGGTTGAATGACTATGAAACATTGTAATATGGATAGCTGCTGATATGGTGCTTTTCATATTATTTAATGGCTTTAGTTAACGGAATGTGGCAACTTACACAAATGTTGAGGCATTGTTATGATTAGTCGTTGAGAAGGCAGTCCATGTTTGGTATACTTGAAGGCTAATATGTAATGAATTGCTTCCTTTTTATTGATTAGAGAAAATGTCAAATATTAGATAAAAAAAGAAAAAGATACTAGAAGTGGACGAGAAGACCAGGGGCAATTATAAAAATGCAAAACTTAATCTAAAAACATGTTAAATTGATACAGGTTTGTACATCGATGAGACCAGCAAGTGATGAGGAACTCCCATCCGCATACATAGAGGAATACCGGTACAATTTGTGATTAGATGTTCTTTAAGCTGTTTGTCCTGCTGAGTTTCTTCTACAATATTTTTTCTTTTTGTTTGTAAGATTAAATGACTGACTATTTGCACTCTCATTGAAGTTTTAATAGTTAATGTATGCATATAATTAGCTTATCTGTCTTCATATGTTTCTGAACTAGCTTTACCCAAGATATTTTATAGATTATTAAGGTAGTAAAAATATACATAGCGGGCAAGGAGTCCACAAAGTAACAGGTGAACAAAGAACAAAGAAGTAGGGGATTTTGACTCCCAGAAGTTGGTTTAGATCTCAATGCAGCCCCGAGCACATTTCATCTCATCTTCATCCGTAAGTATTGAATTGACCCCATTGTTACGGGTTGGCCATGCTGGAACTTGCAAAACGGGTGGGCCCATTAAATACCATCCCAGTATTTTAAAAGCCAATACTTAACTAGTTTTCGGGTTCAATGTGAATCAGGATCTAAAATTTTGGGGGTGCAAATGAAATTTACCAGAAATAGAAATATCCTGGGAAGACATCAGCCAGAACTACCTTCCAAATCCTAGAAAATTCCATATTGGAAAGTGGGAACTCCCAGGAGAGATGCCTACTACAGACGTCATACCAAATAGACACCAATTTCAGCAGTCAATCGATACAGAACAGATCGCGAAACTTTGCCTCTCTAAATGCTTTATACTGCCGCAGAAATTTCAGAACTTAAAACCTTTTATCGTCACCATTAAGCTAAGAATTAGAAACGCAACTGGGTGATTTCTATCGTATACTGTACACACAGGAACTATATTGGTGGTGAAGGTGATTAATGTGCTGCATAAACAAAGTACTAGTGTTGCTTTCTTCTGTTGTAATAAAATGGCTCACAGGTTAGATGTTTCCCTAGTGAATCACAAACATAGCATCATAATCAGATTCAGTTATCGGCCTGATGGACCATGATTTACTTCGTTAGGCCAAGGCTTTAATCTTGTAATCTCTTTGTTACAGATGTGCCATGGATGCAGAAGTAATCAAGTATGTAAGCGAAGCTTATCCAAAAGGTGTCAGTTCAGTTTACTGCACAAACGGGAAAGATGTGGAAGAACCAGGGTCAAATTTTGAGCTTGTTGTAGTTATTTCAGCCGCTCGACATAGCCCACAGAATTTCTGGTATGTCAAATCAAAGAGGCTTCTAGATATTGTTTCTTTGACCATTTTATGATCTTCACTGTCTTTCCGTTCAAATTTTTTATATGTGGTGTAATTACTTAATCTATGCCTCCTCTTTTTGCACTTTTGAGTGGTTGATTTATCATGATGTGAAGTGTAAAGTAAAATATCGTGTTAAAGAAAGGAGGTGCCAGTGCGAATATGTGATACTGATGAAAATTGGTATATTGCAATATGCTACAAGTTCATAGGATGGTATCTTAGGCTGAATTTTATATGTTCTTTTTGAACCATGCCGGGGTGTGTGTCGCTGAAAGTGGTTGCTTTTTAGTTTTTGCCTGTTGCTAATGGAAATATTTTTTCATATATAACTTCATGTTCTGAAGCTAGTTCCACGCTTCTAGATTTAGCTATGGTTAAAGTTAACAATTGATTCCAGTATACCAATTGACCAGTGTTTGAAACTGCTTCTGTCGTGCTCAAAAAAATGAAAAAAAAAAGTGCTTCTGTTGAGAAACTCCTAAACTCTGTCCAACCAGATAGTTAGTCTAGAGGTGAGGCCTTGCTTCATTCCTTTGACTGACTCGCTAAGAACACAAGAGCAAGGAAGCACCTACTCGGTCCAGAAGACAGTGTTGAGTTCACTGAGACCAAGGTTCTAATAAGCGCTAGGCGGTCGCTAGGCGCCGCAGCTGCGCCTAGCGCCTAGGCGGGGTATAGACGGAACTTAGGCGGGGCCGAGAATTAAGAAATAGTTATAATATCCTAGGCGGGACTTAGGCGTTTCATGAACGCCTAGCGCCTAGGCGGGGCCTAGGCGGCCTAGACGGATGTCTTTTAGAACACTGACTGAGACACGTCCTGGATGCTCTAAACTGTTGGAATTGTTGCATTTACTTTTTATTGTCCATCATACTGGGAGCATTAGTTTGGCTGACATGCAAGTTCCAACTTGTATTTGGATCTGGATTGCAAACAATAAAACACTCACCCAAAGCTAAAAGAAACATAAGACCTACAGCTCCACTGAATAGTCAAAGGGGGAGAGAGACAGAAGCAAATGAGATAATGACGATGGCTGATAGTTTTCAGTTGATACTTAACAAGTCATACTAACTAAAGGACGTTTAGCCGTGGCCTCACAATCATGTGTATTTATGTAAGTCAGTGAACTTTCAAGTATTGCCTTAAATTGCGCAAAATGCAAAGGTATCCCTCATTCCCTCTTGTCTGGGATGGTGGGAATAACTCTTATCTTTTTATTGACTTTTCGCTTGAGCTATTTAGTTTACCATTGTTACTTTCTTGTTATATTATATAGTAACGGGAGTTGGCGCTCAATATGGAACATTGAGTTTAAGGATGATACACAAGCCGTCGAAGTAAGAGGCACAATGCAGGTAATTTCATGCAGTAACTCATGAGTTAATGTGTGTAATTGGTCTGGCGGATTCAGAACATTATCTTGAATGGCTGCATAATTACACTATAAATCCTTAAAATGTAACATGTGAAGAAAAAAATGCTTGTTATGGGACTCAAACTCACAACTTCAAAGTAAAGCAGCCTGACACCTAACCACCACTTGACACACAGTTTGATTAGGTCGGTGCACTTGCATCTATATATACATGCGTAGATCCGCCTCTGGGTCTATTCCAAATCAGCGTGAAGATTCATGTATTTGGTTTTCATACAGGTGGGGGCCCACTACTTTGAAGAGGGGAATGTCCAGTTAGATGCAAAACATGAGTGCAAGGATTCGACAATAATTCAGGTTTACATGATAGTAGTTTTCTTAATTTTCTGCTCATGGGTTGCTAGGTTACCTCTTGACTTTAGGTATAAAAGTCCATACCTACTAATTATACGGAAAACTGCTCTTCTTTTTCAGATAGAAATTAAAACTTCTTACTCCTCATGATTCCCATGTATGTGAAAATTAACATCTTAAAGATACCTTGATCTCTGTTAAGATAGAGCATTCTGATAATTCTTGTTTAGGATATTGACACTTTGTGCTAAGGTAACTATGCATGTTAGCACCTTAACTTGATGCCTTTTGACATACATTATTGATGGACATATGCTAACAGCAATGTATATAACTTGATGCTGAATCGCTTCCTCGAAACACTTAAACTTACATAGCCAGGATGTCCCCATTTAGGTTGTGTTTGATAATATTAAGCACTTGATGCTTGATGCTTAATACATTGTAGGGTGATTTGGAGGTAGTGTGTTTGGTTTGGTTAGTCCATTGAGATTGGATATGTCCAACATGCTCATAATGATTGAGCATCAAAATCACTGCTTAACCAATAAGAGCCTCACTCAACATTCGAGGTCTAGCGCTCAGTGTTATCAAACGCACTCTACCTCCAAATCACCCAACATTGTTAGCATCAAGCATCAAGTGCTTAATGCTATCAAACACAACCTTAGGTTGCGTTTGGTGCATCAAGCACTTGATGCTTGATGCTTGATGCTTAATACTCCCTTTGTCCCAGAATGATAGTCCCCCTATTTTCGTGGTTATTACGAAGGAACTTTGAGCAATAATTAAGGCTACTTTTAATTATTCTAATGAAATTTTTGAAATTGTTCTTGATACACCATTGTAAATACTATTAATACCAATTTTTAGATTCACATTAACATAATTATAAGTAGCCTTTATAATTGCTCAAAGTTCCCTCGTATTAACAACGAAAAAAGAGGGACTATCTTTCTGGGACGGAGGGAGTATAATGTAAGGCAAGTTGGAGATAGGATGCATTTGATCACATTGAGCGCTGGATGTCGAGTGTTGAATGAGGCTCTTAATCGTTAATCAAGGATATTGATTCTCAAATCATTAAGAGGATGTTTGAAATATCCATGTTGAATGAAAGAATTAAATCATTCATTCTACCTCCAAACTACCCTATATTTTATCAAGCATCAAGTGCTTGATGCTATCAAACGCAACCTTAGTCTCTAGACTGAGTAGCCCTAGTGAAAACATTCATGTGATCATCTACGCACCAGTGCACTACTGGAAACTTGCTCAATCAAGCTACCGCAATCTTTTTAACATGATTGTAAGGACTTCTTTCAGAACTTTGTCATATTATAAGATCAAGGAGAACAGGTAATGGTTGTTTGAGATATTTCGTTGCACTTAGATATTTAGTTTCACTGGCCATTTGCAGATGTTTTAGATGGACATTATGAAATAATGCTGATTTTATAAGTTACGTCTTCCGTGTTCCTACTCTGATCGACATAGTATATGCTGGATATGCAAAGCCAATTTTGGTTGTGACGAAAGGTCCTTGTCTACTTGGAAACATGTTTAGTCACAAACTGAGTTGGCAATGTTTGATTGGATACTTAATTAGTGAGTATTGGGGCCTACAACCACAACATCCAATCAAACAGTGCCAACTCATTATGTGCCTGAATTTTCTTAAGTTTTTTTTTTGTGACTTTAGTATTACTTTTTTTTTTTTTTTTTTTTGATAACTCATCATTTCATAAAACTGTTCCTTGTGGCTAATAGTTTCTATGTATTTCCAGTCACCTGATGATTGTGCCATTTCCTTGACCAACATTATTCGGCACCACGAGTCAGAGTACCTTACTTCCCTTCAGGTGCTGTAAAATTTGATCCGAGTCTGAGTTGCTAGTCATACATTTGATCAAGCAATAAGAATGCATAACCAACATGTTCATATTTACAGGCATCCTATTCTAATTTACCGGACAGCACTTTCAAGGTAATGTACTCTCATAATCTGTCTTTGAAAACCTTGAATGAAGGTGTACATTTACCAGATTACTTATTTACGTCAGTTTCTTGTTCCATAATTACTCCCTTTGTCCCGGAAAGTTTGTCCCATTTGACTTTTCATGGTCAACATAAATGAACTTTGACCAAACATTGTTGCCCATCTAATCATTTTAGTGAAATTCTAAGAATTGCTATTTGATAAATCATTAAGCGGTTTATCAATAACAATTTTTAACATTTCGTTGTGATAAGATTGACATCATTTTATGGTCAAAGTTAACGTGTGTTGACCATAAAAAGTCAAATGAGATTAGACAACAAACGAACCCTTTTCCAATGGTGATTTGAATGCAGGATCTGCGAAGGAAGCTACCCGTGACTCGTACACTATTTCCATGGCACAATACGATGCAATTTAGCCTTACAAGAGATATCTCAAAAGAACTTGGGCTTGGGAAATAATAAAACATGGAGTAAATGACACTGCTGAAGGAAGCTTGAAGACCAACCATTCTCCTCCTCCCTGTGCTGAGTTTACAAACACACACACACACACACACACACACACACATATATATATATATATATACACATACACGCGAAGTGAGTTAATATTCATGAGAGCCTATTGTTTATAGCCTCTTCTTTCCCGTTTCCGCTCTTTATTCGTGAGTAATATGGCTAGGCGACTAGGGTTTGTTCAGAAAATTACATTGATTTAATAGATTGTTCTTGTCAGTGGCGGACCTTGGGCTACCGTTCAGCGGGTGCACAAGTAACACTAAAAAGTTACGTTATAATCATCTTTTACTCTACTACATATTATAGAATTCCAAGGCAGCAGCAACTTCAACGTTTATTAAACATACTTTTGTATCCCCCTCTTTTTGTGCTCCCTGTTTTGTATAAAGACGCTCAAGGGCATAGGACGCCCAGGGAAGTTAGTTCCCCTTTGCTTTGTGTGTATGTTTAAAATAACTAGCTTGTAAATATTTTATGTTTATATATATATTAGTTTTGGAAAAAAAAACAAATTATATTTATCGCTACGTTATTAATATACAAAACTTTAAAAGATAGTTATTAATATACAAAACTTTAAAAGATATCAGTATTTTGCATCAAAATACAATTATCCGGCGTTTTAATAAACAAAAATACGGAGGACAAAAAAAGGAAAAGAGAAATCAAAAGCTAACTATGATACTCCCTCTGTCTCGGAATAAATGTCATACTTTTCATTTTCGTTTGTCTTAAAACAAATATTATCTTACTAAGAAGGGGAAATGACAATTTAGGGTCCAAAGTTTAGGGGGGTGTGCCAATAGGGGTCTGATGTATCAATTTTGTCAATTTAGGGTCTAAAGTTGAAAAAGTTGTGCAGGTTAGGGTCTTTTAACGATTCTGTTAACAGAATCCAGTAAAGTCAAACGTGTTTTGCACGTGGACTTAACTGGAGTTTGTTTTGAATATTTGGATGGTTATATCGTCATTTTAGACAAATAAAATTAATAATATTTTTTTTTGAAATATTAATTTTTTTTCTTATATTAAATTAACTAATAATTAAAACGTTATTAAAATACTTTTTCAAGTTTTTTTTTCATTTAGAATCACTATAAAATAAAATGTATAATTTTTAAAAAGAAAAAAGTGTAAAAAATTATATTAATAAAACACTTACTTTTTTTAAAAAAAGAAGAAAGTGGGGATCGGACAATTTTTTTTTTTTTTTTTGTGGTGGTGGTTAGTATTGTTCATTATTAATATTAGTATTCTAATTATTTCATTTTTTCATAAAATTATTTTTAAATTTATTAATAATTTTCCTTGTTTATAACTTCATTTTTTGTGTTTCCAAAAAAAAAACCACTTTAATTTTTATTTGCTTTTTTGATTTATTAGTATTTTTAAAATTAATTAAAATTATTCGAAAAAATAATAATAAGAGTAAATGACAATTTAGGTTCTACTGTATAAGGGATGTGTGAAATTACACAAAGCCTAGACGAACATCCAAAACAAACTTCAATTAAGTGCTTCTGTTACTTAACTGGATTTTCTTTACAATTTAGTCCAAAAACCCTTAATTGACTAACGTTGTCAACTTTGGACCCTAAATTGACAAAATTGATACATCAGACCCCTATTGGCACACACCCCCTAAACTTTGGACCCTAAATTGTCATTTCCCCTACTAAGAATAAGGTATGAAGTTTGGGGATTTTTCTATATTACTCATTCTAATATGTATAAGCATTGAAATTCCATATGACTGTCCATATGAATAGATTAGGACAATTAAGAAAACATAATTAAAAGCTTAAAAATATTCATTTGTCAACTATGACGTCTATTCTAGCACAAAGGGAGGAGTATAGTATATTTTAAAGTTGCATTATTAGTTTTGAAATTTTAGTAATTTTAAAACTATAATTTTGAAAACAAAATTATTTTTGGAACAAATAAAAAATATATAAAAGACAATCATTTTATGAGGCAAAGAATACATGTATGTTGTGTTGTTTAAAAAACAAAAATTTGGCTGGGGTCAGGATTCGCACCCAGGTACCTGGAGGAAGAAGAATGAACTCTAACGAACTACGCTGGCAAAGCAATTTGTTTTGGTGGGGCATATTTAGGTAAATATCACTTTTATTAGAAAAAAAAAGAAGGAAAATCTGGTTGACTAAGTGCACGTGCACCCCCACCTTCTATGGGAGGTCCGCCCCTGCTTCTTGTTATAAAATCAAAATGCGGAAGAAAAAAAACATTTGTTTGGGATAAAAATTAGCAGAGTTAAAACTGTGTAAAGGACTGGGTGTATACCTTATACTCCCTCCGTCCCAGCTCACTACTTGACACTTGTTTTTATTTTAGTCCGTTCTAGCTCACTTGACACTTCCTAAAATAGCATACTTTTTTATAATTTTATATTCACTCTGCCCCACCACTCATTCTCTCTCTTTATTTTTCACCTCTCAATTTATTCAACCATCACTACTATTTACTCCACTCATTTTCTCTATTCATTTTCTACCACACTTTTTTTTGCTTTATTTTTTTTCCTTTAGTTATTGTGCCCACCTCTTGCGTGTCAAGTGAGGTGGGACGGAGGGAGTATGTATTAGTTTTCCTTTGTTGATTACTTGCAAGGCTTCTGAAAACTTACCATTGTCATTGATATTGACCCACCGAGTGCAAAGGACTCAATTATTAACGTGCAATGATATGCTAGGGGCTCAAAAAAAAGTATACAAAAAGATGGATACAAAATGAGGTAACGATATTTTATTGGTTATAGCAATTGTGGACCAGCAGACTCTAATTAAAAGGCACCAATAAAATTAATACTAACACATCATTCTATATACCAAGTTTTGTGACTTTATGTTTATCCGTTACTCTCTTTGGCCCAAAATAATTGTCACTTTTAGTCAAACAGATGTAAGTTTGACCAATTAATTTAAACAAAAAATAATGATCCTAATAAAAATCTAAAAATTGTTATTAAAATTATTATTAATTATAAAACAATGACAAATTTTAAATTTTTATTAGCATCAATATTTTTTATTTAAATTATTGATTAAAGTTACATTTAATTAACCAAAAGCTATAGTTATTTTGGACGGAGTATTAAGTATATGATAATATGATTTTTTTTTTTTATTTATTTATTTATTTTTTTGAACAAATGTGCTAAAATGATTGAATTTGTGAAATTAAAAGTTAGTGTAGTTCAGTCTGTAAGTAATTTGGGAAAAATAAAAAGTTCCATTGCCGTGGGTGAAAGCCAAATATCCTAACCGCTGGACGACAATGGATTGTTGTTCGTGTTTCATTTATCAAGATATATGCTCTAAGAGATATCAAGTCACAAACGTTTTGAGAAAAAAGAATATACAAACGTTTTGTTAATTTACTTTTCCAAAAAATTAGATAACTAATTGTGTCAAAAGTAATTTTTGGCTTAAACAATGAACTTTCAAAATCTTACTCCCTCCTTTTTATAATAAATATTACATTTGATTAATTACCAACATGTTTTTAGTTTTTAAAGAATCTGTTTTATTTGTTTGTGCATTGATGATAAAGTTAGCACTAAGACTCTTCCCTTATATAAAAATGCAACTTTTATTTTAAGATGAAGTAAAAATGAAATGCAATGTTAATTGGCTAATTGTGAGAACAGAATCATAATAATTTGCGTTAACGTGTTAATCAATTTTCAAACTTCCAATGATTCGTTGACTTGATTATTGATTGTCAATCGTTGAAGAAATATCATGGTTAGTTTTGATAGTCCGCTTCCAATTATTCATCTACTTGGTTGAGCAATATTATGGTTAAGCAATACTCCTTCCGTCCCATCTTAACCTTTAAAAAATGAGAAAATTTTGGGAGAAACTAGTTTCTCCATAAGTTATAAAAAGTCATGTTTTTATAGGGGTTAAGGTTTAGGGTTTAGAATTTAGGGTTTAGGGTTTAAAGTTTAAGGGTTAAAAAGTGGACTTTTTATAACTTATGGAAGAACTAGTTTCCCCCAAAACCAACTCTCAAAAAATTTCATTTTGGGCGTCCCATCTTAAACTTCAAAATCCAAAAAGGAAAGTTATTTATACTTTTTTATTTAGTGGGACCTACATGTCATACACACAACAACTATCCGCTAACTATTCTCTACCCCACTTTCTCTCTTCTACCCACTTTCTATACTCACAATACTCTACCCTACTATTTATATTTTATAATATAAAGATTCTCATCTTAATTCTTGTGCCCACTTTTTTTTGAAGTTTAAGATGGGACGGAGGGAGTATTAAGGATGAGTATTCGATAATCCGTTTCGAAATTGAACTCTTTAACTTTTGTGTTTTGTGTAAGAGCCTAGGAGGCTTCAATGGCAGATATTATAATTATATAGTTTTTGAGTTAAGTTGAGACTATTATGGTTATATAGTTTTAGGGTTAGTTTTAAACAAAAAGTTTTACTTCCTCTTCTGACTCATGACAAATTCTGACTCATGACAAATGATTCATTTCATTTTATAAAGGAATAATTACAAGAATATGGAATGTACTACACTTAGGTTTGCACCAAAGGTAATGTAATATGAATTGACAACATAAGGGCATCTCCAATGGTAGGAGTTAAGCAAAGGTACCAAAATCAAATTTTGGTACCTTGGAACACTATTCATTGGGTACCAAATTTTTATCTCCAATGGTAGGTATTAAAATCAAATTTTGATACCTATATAAAAAGTACTAGCATCTCCAATGGTAAGTATCAAAATCAAATTTGATTTTTATATTGTTGTTTTTTTATATTTAAATGATTTTATTAATTAAATATTTTAATAATTAAATTTGAATAATTTTAAATAATGGTTAAATAATTATTTATTTATTTTTGAAAAAAAAAAGCTGATAATCACGGTTTGCAAAAGTATAAATGAAAAATAAAGAAAAAACAAATGAGATATGGAGTAGAATCCCATCAACGGGTGAAGAATGAAAAAAGAAAAAAGAAAAAAGAAAATAAATAAGTCACATGTGAGCCATTTTCTTTGGAATGATAGGAAAAGGCCAAAAAAAAAAACCAAAGCATTAACACAATCTAACACGTGACTGGTGAAGAATCAAAATAAATTTATCAGCCTATAAGTAAGGTAGCTCAGATCCATAGTATTCACTCTCATTTTCAACATCACAAAAAATATTTCTTATTTTCAATTTCTGATGAGCTTCCTATGAAAAATGTTGGCGAAGCGTGATCAAGATGATGATGATAGGCGTCGTCGTTCTGGCAAAACAATTGCTCTAATCACTGCTACTCATGCAATTCAAGAAGAGGAAGAATCGTCCCAATGGGGTGGTTCGGTGGACGGTCGTAATTATATACGACGTCACAGAGAGACTGCAGATGCCCTTTTACATGAGCAATACTTTGCAAATCCGTGTATGTATACATACACCAGATACATTTCGACGTCGTTTCAGAATGCATAAACATGTATTTGAAAAGATAATGTGTGACGTTTCCAACCACAATGATTATTTCATTCAAAAACGTGACGCCGCCAGTCGGCCTGGATTTTTCACGATGCAGAAGGTGGCATGTGCCCTTAGACAACTTGCATAGAATAAATAAAGGTTACGAGTGTCTGACCAAATTACCATATCTGTGCGGTTTTCACCACTTGAATGAGCAAGATCTGCCGCTCTTAAAGCAGCGCCATAAGCCATACACTCTTTACTAAATTTTTTCCATCGATTTTCACAGCTTTTTTTATCGCGGAAAACTCCTCCTACAGGGCGATTTGCGTCAAAGTGAGCGTGAGTTTGTGACCACATTGTCGATTCTCTTTGATTGATACCGATTTCAGGATAGCTTCCAAACATTAAACGAGCTCGACAAAGATCCTCGTCTTCACTTATTTTCCAACCCTCGGATCTTGGTTTTGGTGCCATTGGTTGAGAAGATAAAGAAGAAAGGAAAAAAAATTGTAATATTCTTAGCAAATTTGACGGAGAGGGTGTAGTGTATATATAAACATAAAATTGAAACTGTTTTTTTTTTTTTTTGTTTGCTTTCGTCAATTTGTTGTCTAAAATAAAAACAAAAACAAAAAAAAAATTACAAGTCACGGGCTGCCAATAGTTAATAAAGTTAGGGGGAAAAAAGATAAAGAATCACGGGTTGCAAAATGTTAAAGATTGCAAAAAAAAAAAGAATCACGGATTGCCAGAAAAAGAAGAAGATAAAAAGAAGTCATTTTATCAATGACAACAAAAAAAAAAAAAAAAAAAAAAAATGACATTTCAAGCATGGGGGACAAAGTCTGGCATCTATGTTTTCCCCATGTCCCTCCTTCACGTGCCTTTGAAAATAAGAGAGAAAGAGTTAAGGTATCAAATTTGGTACCTTCCTTAACTCTTTCTCAAAAAATGATACCTTTACTTTTCCTTGTTGGAGATGCTAACTCCTTTGGTAGGTACCAAAATTTGGTTTTGGTACCTACCATTGGAGATGCCCTAAAGTAATGTACTTTTGAGTCTCGGTGCAAATAAGGTAACCAAGTTGGATGACGTTAAATTTTATTGACGGAGTGAATAAACTTGTTAAATAAAATAACATCCGTTAATTAAGTAATACCCAGTTCATCTTCATCCTCATTTCATCTTTTTCCCAATTTCATACCAAATGCAATGTTGGATTAACACCAAAAGTGAATCTGAAATTCCAACACGGAAAACCTAAAACCAAACTAAAAAAAAAACCTAAATCGAACACAAACTCAAATCAAAGCTGGAAATTTTGGACCTTGGGAAAAATCGAACACAAATTCAAAGAAAAAAACAAAAAAACGTTGAAAATTTCGAACCTAAGCAAAATCGAATTGAACCCTAGGAATCGAATTTGAAAACCCATATCGTCGGAAGCACGGGGACAAAGACGATTTGCAGCAATGGTGTCGGATTTCATTGAGGAAATGGTGGTTGTTTGGGTTTGAAATTGTTGGGTTGACAGACATTTGAATTTGGGGGTAGAACCCATTTCTCAAATCTGGGTTTGAAGAGCCTATTTCCCATATATGAGTTTTCTTTTGTGCTTTTTTGTTTTTTCAATTAGGTGGCGGTTATGGTCGATTAGGGTGGTGGTGATTTGCTAGAGGTGGCGGAGATTTGGTAGTGGTTGGTGGTGGACCGAAGAGTGTGATGGCCTGATGGGTAGGGAAGAAGGTTGGCTAACGAATATTAATACTGTATATATTTAACGAGTGTTATGTTTTTTCTTTTTTCCCTTGACATTTTAGCTATCTTTTTAACGTCGTTAGTGTATGTTCCATAATATGTAATGACATGGTAAAGTACGTTACATTAAGATGTCAATTATTAGTATATCCATTAATTGCAAAAAACTCAATAGTACGTTACCCCAATTTGTCGTTTGCCCATTTTATAAAGGAAATTAAAAAAAAAGGCCAAAATATGTTTAGCCCCCCAAAGTATACACCCATTCCCACTTTGCACCCTCACGTGAATTTTGTCCCAAGGTGGCACCTCAAATAACTATGATTCCCACTTTTGCATCCCTAGCACCAAACGGCGTTAGAAAATTACCATAAATTGATCATGTGCATGTCATGTGAGGGGTTTATCTGTATTTTAACCCAACAATGTAAGGGCTTTTATGTCATTTTGATGTGGAAAAGAACCACCAGCTAGAACCACCACCAGCTCCATTAATCTGGCCACCACAACCATGCCACCACCACCCACCACCTCCATTTCCATTAACTTATTCAAATAAACAATTTGTAAAATCAAACACAAATCTGATTCTTAAAATTCAAACACCAAATAACAAATTCAAACATAGTTAAACCCAAAATACATTAATCTCTCCCAATTTTAAAGATCAAACTTGAAGAAAAACGGAAAAACAAAAACCAAGTCTGGGCTTCTTCGATATGTCTAGTGCGATTGAGAAGGGGAGGGGAGGATTGGGGTGAGGGGAGGATTAGGGAGGGGGAAGAGGAGTGCCGAAATGGTAGAGGAGGGGAATGGATGGTCAAACTGGGCGAATGAAGGACGGGTGAAGGGGGTATGGAGAGGAGAGGAGAAAGAGGGGCGGGTATAAGGAGGATAAGGTGGGACGGTATCAAAATCCGAGGTAGGTTGGGGTAGCTGGGTTACATTACAGGCTGGAGGAAGGTAAGGGGAAAGTGAGAGTTGAAGGGGGAGGAGGAGCACGGGTTGTTGGGGGAAGAAGAAGAGGATAAGGGAGGATGCAGATTGGTTGGGGAAAAGATGAATAAAAGGGGGATGTATTTGGCCATTTGGGTTTTCTCTTCTTCTTTTTTTTTTTTTTTTTGTTTCTTAGGATATATTACTACTACTAATATTCTTTTATTAACATAAAATAAATGACTTTAATATATAAACATATTTCAATATTTTATTTTATTTTAAAATATATTTTTTTACTATAAAAATATATTAATAATGCTCATATATATATATAGGGGCCTGCTCCTGTGAGAACCAAATTATATGAGAACCATGAGAACCAATTATAGCCTTTGGATTAGAAATAGATGAACGGTCCAGATTAGAGGGGAAGAAAAAAAAAAAAGCGGTGGCAATTTTGAAAATAAAGGAGACGCAGGGGCATAATGGTCATATCGCTTTAAAAACACAAACGCACGCCCGAAGTCTAGAAAGGCGAGATCTTTAGATACAAAAGGTATTTCCTAGTGTATCTAATAAATGAAACATACAATACACTAGTTACTTGCCTTAGTGTATCCAACAAAATGTTCCAGTTATAGGATACACAAAACCATTGGTCTTAGTGTATCTAATAACTGGTCTTAGTGTATCTAATGAATGGTCTTACTGTATCTAATAAATTGTCTTCGTGTATCTAATGAAACATGGTACTATGTTCCAGTTATAGGATACACAAACCATTGGTCTTAGTGTATCTAATAACTGGTCTTAGTGTATCTAATAATGGTCATACTGTATCTAATAAATTGTCTTAGTGTATCTAATAAATTGTCTTGGTGTATCTAATGAAATATGATACTATGTTCTAGTTATTGGATACACAAACTATTGGTATTGGTGTATCTAATAACTGCTCTTAGTGTATCTAATAATGGTCTCAGTGTATCTAACGATTTATTACAAAAATGCCACCGCTTCCCTTTGAGTTATTGGATACACAAACTATTGTCTTAGTGTATCTAACAAATTATTACAAAAATGCCACCGCTTCCCTTTCAGTTATTGGATACATTCAGGCAAAACCAAGTGTATCTAACGACTTATTACAAAAATGCCACCGCTTCCCTTTCAGTTATACGATAAAATCCCTGTTATGCCCTTGAAGTTCTGACTTATTTCAAAAATGCCACTGCGTCTTGTCCCCTCCCAAGCCGATCTGAGCCGTCCATTTTTTTCTAATCCAATGGCTGCTGTTGGTTCTCATGATATTTAGGTTCTCATTTAAAAAATGACCAAAATAACCCTCACATGACATGCACATGATCAATTTCTGTTAATTTTCTAACGCCGTTTGGTGCTAGGGTGCAAAAGTGGGAATCGTGGTTAATTGAGGTGCCACCTTGGGACAAAATTCGCGCGAGGGTGCAAAGTGGGAATGGGTGTATACTTTGTGGGACTAAACATATTTTGGCCTAAAAAAACTTTTTTTTCCCCTGAACAACCAGTATCCGAAAACCACATTGGATGTCGACAATTTATCGTTTGCCCATTTTAAAATAACCAGTGTATTTGAGCAGACAATTTGTTGTTTGCCCATTTTAAAATAAAAATTGTCTGCTCAAATACCCTTGTACCTTGTTACATTAAAGAAGCAGTGGAACATTGTTTTGAATATAGCAAGTGTATTTGAGCAGACAATTTTTATTTCAAAAAATGAAATTTATGAGATATTCAAAATTAAAATGAATTATTATTTGACTATACTCCTTCCGTTTTATGTCAATTGAGACCAAAAATTTTGGCACACACATTAAGGTAATGTAGGAGAGAGAAATAATAGGAGGAAGTGTTTGTGAGTATGAAAAATTAAATAGGAGAGAAAATGAGTGGGAGGAATAGTAAGTTGATTGGTGTTGTGAGTGTAAAAGTAAAGTAAGAGATAGAATGAGTGAGAGAAATAGCGCAAAATATTGGGATAACGCAAAATCTTGGGAAAACGCGTTTTTCCAAACGCTTAGGAAAGACGTGTTTTAAAAAAAAACGCGGTGACATTTTTGTAAATAATCAGAACTTCTCAACAGTTCTGGATATAATTGTAAAACTTTCTGGGTATGATATTGATAGCCAGAACATTTGAAAGTGATAGCCAGAAAGGTCATTTTGTAAATAATCGGATTTTCTCAACGGTTCTGGATATCAATATAAAGCCTTCTGGTTATGAGATTGATAGCCATAACATTTGAAAGTGATAGCCAGATGGATCCTGAATATCAATATAAAGCCTTCTGGATATGAGATTGATAGCCAGAACCTTTGAAAGTGATAGCCAGAAGGGTCTTAGATATCAATATAAAGCCTTCTGGATATCAATATAAAGTCTTCTGGATATGAGATTGATAGTCAGAACCTTTGAAAGTGATAGGCAGAAGGTTTTGAAAAATACATTTTTCCTAACCAGTAGGAAAAACGCGTTTTACAGGAGACTAACTCGAGAAATAGTAAATATTTTTTTTACCATTTTGCGCAGTCTCAAGTCACGTGAAACGGACGGAAAAGGATTAAGTATCAAGTGACATGAAATACTCCCTCCGTCTCACCTCACTTGATACTTATTTCCATTTTGGTCCGTCTCACTTCACTTGAGACTCCCCAAAATGGTAATCTTTTTATAATTTTATATTCAATCTACCCCGCCCACTCATTATATCTCTTTATTTTCCACCACATGATTCATTCAACCAACCTATTATTAACCCCACTCATTCTCTCTCTTCATTTTCTACCACATATTTTTTTATTTTATTTTTTTCCCTTAGTTATTGTGTCCATCTCTTAGGTCTTAAGAGGTAGGACGGAGGGAGTATATAAGAGTAAGGTTTCTCTATTAGGGATGGCCAAACCGGACCGGAGAAGCACGGAACCGAAGCAAACCGGCGAATAAACCGGATCCGGAGTAACCGGAACGGGAATCATAAGGGCCGGTTACGGTTCACATAAATGGCAAACCGGACCGGAACTCACTTGTTTTTCAATAATTTTTAACTTGTTTATTCATTATTGTATGATAAAAAAAAAGGGCGTGGAACCGGACCGAAACCGGATTGTGGTAACCGGAACCGGAACTGGTGTAACCAAAAGCCGATTAAGATTCACAAAAATTGCGAATCGGAACCGCCGATTCCGAACCGAAACCGGCGTTGGCCATCCCTATTCTCTATAATACCCTTCAAGTGACAATCTATCAATGTCAATCTAACGGGTTCCTCTCTTGACCCAGTCATCTCATTCTCATCTTCTTTCCTAGTATACAAACCAAACCGCATTCAATTCAATACCTATAGGCTATAAATAGAAATACCAATTACTCGATTCGGCTCATACTATTTATTTTTATTTTGGAAGTCTTATATTTATTGTTACTTATTAAAAAAATATTCACTTTTTTCTCTCCTATCAACTCACAACAACTATCTACAAACTTATTTTTCCTTTCTTACCCACTCACAATACTTATTTTTTAAATATATTTTCTTAATTTTCGTGTATTTTCATTTGGTAGCAATAAGTATGAGACGGAAGAAGTATTCCACTTTCTATAAATACTACTCCCTCCATCCCGGAGTAAGAGTCTTACCCCTCATTTGCACGCTTATTAATAAATATTGGAAGTGATGTAAATGTTGTGAGTGTAAAAGTAAAGTAGGAGAGAGAATGAGTGAGAGAGAATAGTGAATTGATTGGTGTTGTGAGTATAAAAGTAAAATATGAGAGAGAATGAGTGGGGTGAATAGTAAAGATTCTTTGCTATTTTAGGAATATGACTCTTACTCTGGGATGTACTAAAATGGAAAGTAAGACTCTACGGAGTAGTATAATTTAATTTAAATTTAAAACAAAATATTGGTAAATTACCAAAAGATCCCCAGAAATGTCTAGCGCCAGTGACGAAGACGAGCTATTACAGATGGAATTGGAAGAGCAAGCCACTCGAGTCGAGATCTCAATTACAGTACACAAAACCTTCTTCTTCAACATCCTCCAAATCCGTTCTCAATTTCGTTCAACCGCCTTCAAATCACCGTCCTCAGCTAAACCCTAAGGCGATCATGCAGAGGAATAATCGGCAGCAGCAGCGGAAGTCTGTTGATGATGATGAGGATTCTGAGGTTGAGATGCTTAGTATTTCCTCCGGTGATGAGGATTCCGTCAGTGATCGTAAAGTTGGGTCGAAGAATCGGTCCAGAAGTGAGAGTAGAGGTGGTGGTAAAGATGATGATAAATGGGATGGTGATCATGAGCCTGGTGTTTGGAAGCATGTCGATGAGTCTGAGGTATTTCTGAAAATGTTGCCTCCTGAATTCATGTTATTTTTGCTGACTCGTTTTTCCTGAAGCAAAATGCAAGTGATTTTTGGGTGTGTGTAGCAACTCCAATTCGAACTCTTGGATTTGGAATGGGAAGAACAACATGAGGAGTTCAATTTTCTCTTTTAAATCCAAGTATACAGCTTGGAATTGAGTTGACTAGACACCATTCAGTGAATTGAGGTCAATTGAGGGAATGCTTTTGGTTCTTTAATCCACATGAATGTGGTAGTCAATGCGAATTGGGTGGTGGCTTTGAATGAGCTAAATTTAGGGATGCTAGCACCATTATGATATATATTTCTACTTTTGGCGGCCTGATCGGAGTTGATGCTCGTCTTGAAGCGAAATCGTAGGATTAGTAAATGGACCAGAATTAGTAAAGTTTCAAGTTTCTTCTAATGCTATTAGGTAGGAACTCGACTAAGTTGATTGATGGATTGGTCTAAGATGGTAGTACAGAATTTATTGCTGACAATATTCTTGAAACTGATTAAAGACATCAATTAGAAAGCTAGAATGTAACTTGTCCATTAAGTAAAGTTTGACAAAGTAACATGCAAATTTGGAAAGTTATGAACTCAAGTGTTGTCTTAATAAGTGGAGTTATAACTTTGTTCGTAGTTCATGCTCGATGTAGCAGCTTTACCATGTCTTGTTTCCTTATTTACTAGTGATTAATACTAGACACTACACATGTGTGTCATGAAACTGAGGCACACCTGATGTGGCAAGTGTAATACCAACATGATCTTATTAATCATTTGTCAAGTTAAGTGGGGCTTGCCAATATAACATTTGCCTCATCAAGTGTACCTCGTTTTCGTAACACGTGGGTATGATATCTAGTATTACTCTTTACTCTTTGCACCCTGTATGATAATCAGTGCGTAGCAATTGATTCTGTCGATATGGTTATAAAATAAATGTCTTTAATTAGTGTCATCATTTAACTAGTGGTTCTTGATTCGCTTACTGTCACTGAATTCATATTTTGTTCATATTATTATGGAGATACGATTCTAGTATGCTACTAATCCCAGCTGTACTTTATTTGCAGCTTGGCCGTAGGGTCCGTGAGATGAGGGAAACTAGAGCAGTTCCAGTGGCCCAAAAGTTTGAGAGGAAGCCATCAACAGTTAGAAGAGGTCTAAACAATTTACAGTCCTTCCCCCGTGGGATGGAATGTATAGATCCTCTTGGGCTGGGGTAAGTGTCTGAACATTAATTTTGCTTGGGCCATATGTAGGTAACACCAGAGTTATTCAAATGAAGTAAGTTTTGCTGTTATCGATGTTTCTTGTCATCTCTCCGCAACTAGTTAATGTTTTCTTGTTGGTGTCTCGTTGTTGAATGCTCAGAATATCTGCTTTGTTCTGGTTATGATCTTGATTGAACTTTGCTTAAATATCACCTTTCTTTCACATTGGTTGATTCTTGCTAAGTTACCAGCTCTTCCAAAAGCTTAACCTGATAGAGAGAAACTCAATAATGTATATTAAGCTTAAAACCCTCCCTCGTGTGTGCACGTCCACGCGTGGAGGTAAACAAACATGCCACATTGAGGGCATCACAAGCCAAACATTGTGCAAACACGTGCACCTACAATTCCTCAGGTAACAAATGCAAGGGGTCTTACTTGAACCCATTACCTTGTCAAAATTAAGCTTTGAAACCAGCTTAACTTTCTAAATCATCTAGATTAAAGGCCCAAGGCGCAAAAGGTGTGCTCGGAGCCTAGGCGCAAGGCGCAAGGTGGGCGCGCGCCCGAGTGACGAAGCCCGCAATAATGCCTTAACATACTAAAAATATAGTATACATACAACATCAAGATAAGCAGTAATAGTATTTCCTCCATCCCAAAATGAATATCCAAAAACATTAAAACTTGCTTGTTAACAAGAGCAAATAATAAAATGAATTTTCAATTTGAGACGGAACAAGAGCAAATAAAAATGAATATTCATTTGGGACGGAACAAAAGCAAATAAAAGAAAGGAATATTCATTTTGAGACGAAGGGAGCAATATACATGAATTTTAGTAATTGACATATCAATTCAAAAGTTCAAAAATACGTATCAAATATCAAATTGGAGTAAGGTAAAAAGGTGATGTTTTCAAAAGTTCGAAGCTCCAATGCCGCGCCTCTCTGCGCCCTAGACCTAGGCGCGCCGAGGCTCCAATGCCGCGCCTCTCTGCACCCGGGGACCAGGCGCGCGCCTAGGCGGGCTTTTAATAACTATGATCTAGAAGCAATATATGTCAAGCGGGCCTAACGATTCTTATTGGAAATTTCAATTGTTTTTTCCTTGTGAAAGTCTTGGTATTTGATCTGAATTTCAGCTAGTAACGAGTCTTGGTAAGAGTGCTCAAGCCACTTTTTGGCTAACCGGTGTTGACGTCCTAGGGTCTCAACAATGTATATCAAGCATAACAATTCTCATTGGTTCTTTCAGTTTCTTTACCTTGTAAAAGCATTGGTAGCTGATCTGAACTTCGGACAGTAATGTGGTCTTGGTTCGTAGAATGCTCAAGCCACATTTAGCTGACTCGTGTTGATATTTTATTGACAGGGTAATAGACAACAGAACGTTGAGGTTGATCAATGAATATACAGCAAGTTCTCCTTCCAAAGACAAGGATTCTCTAGATGGCAACCTCCGTGGTACTTATTTCTCATATGTCTTTATATTTCAGATGAAGCTTTTTTTCCACTCGTTTCTTCTAGCTCTGCAGTAAAAAAAATTGTCTCTTTCGTGTCTGAGGTTAGGTAGTCCAAGAGCATTCCTCAGACATTATGAAGTTTGTGTTAGTTATATGAAGTTGCATTTTTAATCTCCTTTATATGGTTAAGGAGATTCTTTTGAGAACTTGATGGGAATGACCGAGCAACAGAGGACAGCCTATGTGGCAAGTACACATTTGAAGATGTTAACGAAACTATTAGCTTAGGTGATTATGAAGTGTTCGGCGATCAAGTATCTGGCTCATTTTTCGTGCATACCTTGTAAGCCCTTTCAGATTGACAAGGTTCTTGTATGTATGTCATGAGGCCCACTGGCGAACACATGGTATGGATACCCGTTGTACGTGCACTACCTTAAGTTGTAGTGTTGTGGTAAGTGGTTTGCTTTATCAAGCAAGTGGCCATGGTTCAATTTTCACTAGTGCTTTTTATTCGTACTAATTTTCTGCACCCACTTTGATTTCTCTCTGGATCCGCTTGAGGCCCCAATGCCGCATCACACAGATAATGGAATTATTCTGCTTTTTCTCGGTGGAACCGAATAGTATGTTATGCCAAAGGAAATTATATGGAGTTAAAATTTTGTTCTAGGATATTACTCTGGGTGTATTATACCGGATGTGACTTTATTTTCTTACCTACTCCCTCCATTCCATGTAACGAGCCCACATTTGAAAATTTGACTTGTAAATTTTGTATTTTTGCACCATGGTATTTCTTATAATTTGTACTAAAGTTATAATTTGCTCTACAATATTGAATAAAATTATTATATTTTGAACATGAAAGAAACAAATCTTAAAATAAACAAACTGTTAAAGTTTATCTTTCTGAAAGTGAACTCTTAATATGGAACTTCCAGAAAAGGAATAGTGTACTATTAATGTGGAGCAGAGGGAGTGGTTATCAAGACCCAGCTTTGTTTGGACAAATAGCAATATGTTGTGCAACAGTTTCCATGCATCTGCTGTGAAAAGTATGGCCTTCTTTCATTATCTTACTAGCACTTCTTGGTGATAAAGGCTAATTAATGTAGTCAACTAAGTATATCTTTGCCTTTAAAAGCAGTTACCCATTAGTAGATCTCTGTAAGAATACTAAGCGTAGGAGTTTGACTTGGAAGTATAGTAGGGTGTGTTTGTATATTTGCTGAATTGTTCTGAGCTATTATACCATACTCTTGAGTTCTTTATTTTCAGCAAGTGATTTATAATGTTATTTGCTTATACTTTTTAATACTTCAAGTTCAGAATAAGTATATTAGTGCAAAATCATGTCCTACTTCGATTGTGAATGGTGTTGGCCAGTTAGATTGGAAAATAAAGAAGAAAGAAAGGAAGCCCCTAATTCTATTCACACAAGGGCTTTGAGTTCATGGATATGATGCAGTGTTAGGGGGAGAGAGAGAGAGAGAGAGAGAGTAAGGTTTGAAGACAGGGTATGTGGGTCTGGTGGAGAGTCTAACAAGGTGAGGAAGAGAGGTCGAGGTGCATCAGTGACGTTAAAGTGAAGGCTGGATGAGAATGTACAAAAGAATTATCCTTGTCATTTATGATTTCTTGTAAGAAAAAAACTGCAACTGCACTAGATTCAGTGTGCCATTGATGATTATACCATGCATGACTCACTTACACTCATGAGGTGGATGGTGCTTTTCTTTACAACGTTGGGGAAGGATCTTGAGTGAACTGTCGTATGCAAGGAAATCAAAATCCTAAAATTTCTACCGAGTACATTTTTGTAAGCTCCGACAGAGGCCAATGCAATACTTACTTAAGTATCCTTTTTATAACTATTCAATTGAATACTTCAACTTTACATTGGTGGTACCAAAATTTGATTTGTTAAACAATGATTGTCTTTGCCAATGAGACATGAACGGCTTCATGGGGGGGGGGGAGGTGATTTGGCATGTATCTGAAGTGGATCTTATCCACTACCCCTGTTGCTTATTATGCCCAATATATTCCGGCTACGTGCTTTGATGAAATTAATGATCTGCGATATGAAATGCATTCAAAATGCAAGATTAAGCTGGATCCAATCTGATTGTAAACCTTATGAGGACGACTTGAGGTCATACCAGTCTTTCTTGAGAAATAGGTTTTGATTATCTTGCAAGAGCAAGAGATAGCTGACAAAATGACAAATTCAGTCTTCTGAGTAGGATGACTTTTGCAGAAACGTGAATTGAATTGATTTAGAAGGATGATTATGGCCCACTGCATGATGGGAAGATTAATGGAGTAACTGTTGTGGAAGCGATTAGATAAATAATGTCAGCAGTAATTAGGTGATATCTCCCTAGGAAATTCAGTTTACTTCATTTCACCTCCTGCTAGTTGATGTTGCTTTAGAGTTTTAATGCATCTTTTTTCGATTTATTGCATGCTGACAGATGCATTTAGATGTAAATCTGGCAGCAACGCCAATGTTCAGGACTAAGTTCGGTACTTATGATGAATCATAACATTTTTATGTGAATATGCAGAGAAGTTGATGTACTTCTCCGAAAAATTTGATCCGAAGGCATTTCTATCCCGAGTACACCAAGATACCCCTGCAGCTGATTTGGAGGCTGGTGGTCTTGCTCTGAAAACTGATCTAAAAGGACGGACTCAGCAGAAAAAGCAACTGGTCAAAGAAAACTTTGATTGCTTTGTCTCTTGCAAAACAACAATTGACGGTAAGCTATAAACGCAAACATTTGATTCTTGCTCTTAAATAAGAACAAGAAATTTATTAGATACAATAGACAGATGAGAGATCCATTTAAAGAGCAGCTATACAACTCAAAATTGAGGGGGGTCGAGAAGTTGGAGTTCTTCAATCCTGCTGGTTTTTAGAATTGGAATTTACCTCTAGTGTGTGAGTAGGTGATTCTAGAGTCACTAGTCAACTTGTTATGCTCATTTGATATCAGTGCGACTGTACAGACCAGTGTTTTTGGCTACTGAACCTGGCATTTCTATGTGATCAGTGCAATCTTAATTATTTTACAGATATCGAATCAAAACTGACGAGAATTGAAGATGATCCTGAAGGTTCTGGAACCTCTCAGTTACTTAGCTGCATTCAAGGAGTCAGTTCCGTGGCTAATCGTGCTTTTGGTCCTCTGTTTGAAAGACAGGTGGGTAGTGAGTATCGACTAGTTTGTGGACTCAGTTGTTTTAGTGAAATCTGGGGAAGATAAGATTGTCCAATTTCCTTGAATATTTATAGGCTCAAGCTGAGAAGATCAGGTCGGTTCAGGGAATGCTTCAGAGATTCCGTACGCTATTCAACTTGCCTAGTGCCATTCGAGGGAGCATTAGTAAGGGTGAATATGACTTGGCGGTCAGAGAGTACAGGAAAGCGAAGTCCATTGTTCTTCCCTCCCATGTACATGATTTTAACTTTTTCTGCCATATTGAAGTTTGCTGTTACGTGTTTCGAACTATTGTTTTTTCAACTATATTACCAGCTCTGCTGTTCTGTTTATTTCGTTATGTTTTCTCTCCCAAGTTCCATATTCTCTGTTATGTAGAGTAATCCTCGGGCCAAGCCCTTTTATGGTGAAGTATAAACTATTTGGATGCCCAATTTAGAAGATTCTCATGTTAAAATTGATATCAAGAATGACATGTAGGTCTTTTTGAGTTCTGTATATACATGCATTTATCCTTGTCATGGAACATTCTATGATATTACACAGACCCGTTCTCTTTTTATTCAATACTGGATCATAGATGCGGTTGTCTGCGATGTTACTTTAGAGGTTGTCTTTTCAAGTGCTATTGAAGAACAAATTATTGACATTAGAATTTCTTCAATCTACATTAGAGATACATCTACAACAAGCTTTATCATAAAAAAAATCTTTTCTTGTGAGATTTCATGTAATAACTTGGCACTGTAATATGCTGTATTTCCTTATGTTTTAACTATTCAAGAAAAGACTATTTACTTTAGTTTATAATTTTCAGGTTGGAATATTGAAGCGCGTCCTCGAGGAGGTTGAAAAAGTAATGCACGAGTTTAAAGGCATGCTTTACCTGTCAATGGAAGACCCAAATATAGATCTAACAAATGTGAGTTCAGAATATGTTTGATTTGAAATGACACGATGTCAAATCATCGTTGAATTTGGATGGCCTAACTATTATATATATCACCTACAAATATTGCTTAAATGGGTGATGGTACATTGATAGTTGATACCATTTGGTGATTAGAAATGAGTTAACAAGAGCAGACAATTTCTAGTTCTTGCTTTAATTGTAGATAACCCCTGTTCCCTTCTTTGCCTAATTGTGTCTGCTTCACGTCTATGCCATAAAGCAACACCTTTACATTTCTGTCCATGCATTGTTCCACCTAATCAGGCCAAAATCTGGGTTTGGATGTGCTGGCATTTAGGAGATACGCCCTCCGTCCCACCCGAATTAGGATTTTTGGGTTGGGCACGGGGATTAAGGAAAAAGTGTTAGTGGAGTAGGTGTTGTGAGTATGAAAAGTGAAGTAGGAGAGAGAAAGTGTGGTAGAGAATAATGAATGGAAGGTTATTGTGAGTGTGAATGTGGGGCCCATTAAATAAAACACTTCCATTTTTGGGTTGTCCTAATTCGAATGGGACACCCAAAATGGAAATTTGTCCTAATTCTTGTGGGACGGAGGGAGTATGTTTTATTGGTAGGGGCTTTAACTGGTCCATTGTTCATGGAAAAATAGTGGCATTGGTTATGTGCAACATGTTTAAATTCTCACAATGCATCATATAGGCTTGCAATACATAATGGATCATACTTACAAGTGCTCTAGGGGCTCTTGCTATAATATAATAATAATTGTAGAAGGATTATGTACAGGGAGTGGTCATCATTACATGGGTGTGTCCCTAATGCATAGGCAGTTGTTCGCAAGCAAAACCTTTTTTTGTACTTGCAATACATTGTGGGTTGGTGCTTTTTGAAGGAGTTTCAGGATTTTAAGGCACCAGGCCTTATCCTTGTTTCTTTGTGGGATATAGTGGTATCTCTTGCTTCTGTTTGAAAGTCAGCTAATAATGGTATTTTTAGAGGGGTTCCATAACCCTTTGACTGGATTACGCTTCTCATTTAGTGGTTGCGTTGTTTATCTTCCTTCCCTTTCCTTTTTTTTTTTTTTTTTTTTTTTTTTTGGGGGGGGGGGGGGGAGCTTTGATGGACCTATCTTTTGTTCTTTTGTATCTGCACTTTTTTCAATTTCTTATATTTGTTTTCTTATTTAAAGAAAAAATGTGTATCCTAGGGAACCTGTTAACATTTTCCAAACGTAATTACCCAAAAGAAAGTTCTTTTACGACACACGATTTTTGCCACAAGATAAATGACAAACATTATGATGCTGAAAAGAAATTTGTTCATTTTCAAGATCTTACACTTTCTTTCTGGTTACATCCCTGTGAGCCTGTGGCTTTCAGATAAGTATGGAATACTATGTTTAGCTTGTTGCGTTCAGTGGTTCAAATTGTATTGAATCTAGTTTCGCTTGAGCAAGAAGCAAGAGTAACTTGTACATTCTGTTCATTACCCCCTACCCAAGGATATGGAAATAAATCATGTAAGAAATGACATCACATTTGATTGCATATCAACCATCCGCGGTGGAGCATGTCACTACCATTTTTTAGCCGACCCCATCTCATTTTTCTTATGAACAAGACTTTTTGAGCTAATTGTTTATTTCCTGTGCCGTTTTAGTTTCACTTCAAGTGACTGATTAATTTTCAAATACCAACGTGCTTATTTGTACCTTTCTTAAGCTGGCAACTGAATCACGTGTAATGCTTTGTAGCTTGAAAATATTGTGAGGCTTTTAGTGGAGCTGGAACCTGAGTCCGATCCTGTATGGCATTATCTAAATATACAGGTAAGGTCATTCATAAATACCATCTGATTTTGATCCTTTTCCAGGGGTTTCACTACTCAACAGTGGTCAAGGAACTGCTTTATTATTTGTATTATTAATCTAATGATGTTTCTAGCATGATAAGGACATGACATGGAGTCTTCTGCGTATATAAATTGGTACCATGAACTTCTTTGCAGTTTAGTCTGCCTGCTGTTGTTTTTCCTTTCCAAGTTTTACTTTTCTAACTTCCAAGGAACTATCACATGTTTAGGTGGTTATGATTACGCAGTTTATGATACCTTCTTTCTGAAGTTATTTTTCTTCTAATAAGAATTTCATTATGGTTTTTGTTATCTTTGATTGTCTTTCCTTCTTTATGGAAATTAGGCGGTTTCAAGTATAAAAGGTGTTGCTTACTTTTTTGTTGTGTCTAATTTGAAGAATCAAAGAATTCGAGGTTTGCTTGAAAAATGCACCTTGGATCATGATACAAGGATGGAAAACTTGCAAAATGAGGTGCATGAAAAGGCGCTGGCTGATGCGAAGTGGAAGCAAATTCAGCAAGATTTGAATCAAACTGTAAGTGACTGCTAAGAAGGATTATCTGTTCTTTTCTTTCTCAATCCATTTGTGTGTGGAAGCTAGGTTAAGTACTTGATAATCCTTCATACATTTCTCGTGTACTACAATCAGGTGGATGTCAACACCCTCTCTCTTCTGCACAACCCGCTGCTAGTAGATTCACGACCATTAGATTTGACTGGTGAAGAACTTGATGCTCTTAGAGGGAGGTATATCCGCAGACTGACTGCTGTACTTGTCCATCACATACCAGCCTTCTGGAAAGTAGCCCTTTCCATTTTCAGCGGAAAATTTGCAAAGGTATTTTAAACCTTCTATGCATCATCATTAAGCATGGAATACAGGATGTAACTTATTTCCATACTCTGTTGCAAAGATTGATGGGATCAGTCACAAGCATTCTCTTGGATAAATGGGAGCACACACACACACACATCTTTATGCATTTCTCTGTGTTCTGTTTTGCTAATTGTTGATCCAAATTATAAACTTGATTAACCTCTCCAGGCAGTACTTCTCACTTTCAACTTGTTTGGATAATTACCCAATTTTGGTGCTGTAAACTGTTTGGAGAAACAGGATAGGTTTAGTCTTGGTAAAGAAGGCCATGCATAAGTATCAATGATGAAAATGGTCGCATGTTGATGGTAAATAATTTTATTATAAGCTGAAGTGAGCTACGTGATTCAGCCTTTTCTTTCTACTTCTACTTCTTCTTTTTTGTGCATATGCTGCTTAAAAAAGTTTTCAGTTGTATTTTTTTATGTTTTATTGATGTAGAGTACAAAGAAAACTAAATAAAAACGAAGAAGTAATCCACTGAATGAAGTGGAACAAACTGGAAAATGTGACAAACTTGTGAATAAGAGAACTAAAAACTATTGTAAAACAATCTCAATTCTGTCTACAAATCCATCGAAGGCAATCTTCTAATGCCCCAGAGGCCAGAGATGAAGCTGAAAGTGATAAGGAAAATGAAGCCCTCGTCCTAAAAAGAGGAAATGCAAAGATCTGTCAAGAAAGATTTGAGCATTCCTTTCATCCCATGCATCATGCAGTACTAATCCCCGAGCATGGCCTTTCATTCTTTGCATCCTTATCATAATCACAGCCTCCATTGATCTGGAGCAAAACCACCCCTCCCCAAGAATATCATAATTATTATCGATGTAGCTTGGCATATAAGAAGAATGCCTATTTGTGCTTGTAAATTTACCTGTGAAGTGAACTTAAAGTTACCTTTTCTTGCATTTGCTCCATTAGGACCTGATTTCCGTGTGGCATCATGATACATAATAATTTCATATAAAATACTCGTGGTGTTAAATTTTCACTTTCCCCCCTTTTGGCCCTTTGGTCATGTCTCAGTCTTCCCAAGTTTCTGCTGAACCAAATGTCAATTCTTCAGCAAATAAAGCCGAGGAAAAAGTGGGAGAGGGAAGGTACTCGAGCCATTCACTTGATGAAGTAGCTGGAATGATTCGCAGTACCATATCTGCATATGAATCCAAGGTACCTACACTCTATGTCAGTTCTGAATATCAGTATCCTTTGAAGTTGAAGATGTCTGCTAAATAAGTCTATTCTATATGCTTCTGCAGGTCCACAGCACATTTAATGATCTTGAAGAATCAAACATTCTTTGCCCATATATGAGTGATGCCATAAAGGATATATCTAAGGCATGTCAAGATTTTGAAGCAAAAGAATTGGCACCTTCAGTTGCAGGTATTGCACTCTCTTGCTAAAGCTAATTGCCCTCTCAAATCATTCTGACTGTGCACCTTATTTCACAACAGTTGCAGCACTCCGGACACTTCAAGCTGAGATCACAAAAGTTTACATACTAAGGCTTTGTCAGTGGATGAGAGCTTCTACTGAAGAGATATCAAAGAGTGAATCATGGGTCCCAGTGTCTGTTCTTGAAAGGAACAAATCATTATACACAATTTCTTCCTTGCCTATAGCTTTCCGCTCAGTTATGGTTTCAGCAATGGATCAGATCAATTCGTAAGTTTTCTCGAGCTTGCCACTTGTACGATTAGACATGTTGTAGTATTATCAGCAATACTTGACAAGGTTGCCTCAGTTGAACACTTGAACTACTTTGACTAGCATGAGGGTGCTTAGAATATTGATGATGATCATCATGAAATGAGGTGAATAAAAAGCATGGTTAGGAGGCGATGAAATTTGCGTGAAGCACACTAGTAGTATTGTGTCTGTTAGGAATTAGTGGTCGTGATTTAACTGGGCCCATCTCGTGGCTCATTATTGACATGGATACACTAGGAGTAACTGGTACACATGCAGTTCGAGCATATAACCACACTGGCTTCCATGATATGGCCAGGGTGCTGAATAGGTACTTGACAATAAGGTCCTTGTCATATACTTCTTCCAACTTAAGTGGGTTGGCAGAGCATAGGTTGTCTGATTAAAGCTGATATAAGAAATTAAGGCACCATTGCATGGCGCACCTAAAGACGCCATTACTCAAGAAATCTGATAAACCAACCTTTTTTGTCTTGGCATAACTATGATAACTTTTTGAAATTCTAATAAAATCAATAAATTATGATGTGCAAATCATAACTTTGTAGAGCTGTTGTATGGCTATTGTAGCGTCTCTTTTGATGATACTACTCCCTCCATCTCATTTATATTGGTCTAGTCAACGCAAAAACTTTGACCAAACAATAATGTCAATCTAATTATCCCAATGTAATTCTAAAAATTGTTATTGATAAATCATTAATTTATTTATCAATAACAATTTTTAAAATTTCATTGACATGTTTAGATTGACATTAATCGTTGATTCAAGATCACTTGTGTTGTCAGAAAAAGTCAAAGTGGCCAATAAAAATGGGACTGAGGGAGTATGTAAGTGGGTCTATGTTCCACATACTGCAGAAAAATCTGATCCATCCGTCCCTAATGAAGTAGTGCTGGTGTTAATAAATGAACAAGCTATTGTTATTTGTATATAAATAAGCAAAAATTTGGGAGAGGCTGGAATTGTTCATCCTCTGGACTTCACACTGTGGTTATAACATTAGTCTCATTTTTCTTTTATCTCCAGGATGATTCACTCATTGAGGAGTGAAGCAACAAAATCGGAAGATGATTTTACGCAACTTCAAGAAATTCAGGAGTCTGTTAGACTTGCATTCTTGAATTGTCTACTAGATTTTGCTGGTATGGTCCATAAGTGCGTCCCTGTGTATATTTAGTTGCTTTTTATTAACTTACAGTTTGCCGGTATGTTTCTGTCATAGGTCATTTGGAGCATATTGGTGGTGAGCTTGCACAGATTAGATCAAAGAAAGATGGCTCACATTTCCAAAATGGATATTCTCTTAATCCAGAAGAAAAATCATTTGATCCTCTCCCTGGATGTATTATTGATCCACATCAACAGCTGCTGATGGTCTTGAGTAATATTGGATATTGCAAAGATGATCTTTCTCGTGAGCTGTACAACAAATACAAGCACATGTGGTTGCAGTCTAGGTAGGTTGGATCTTTAATCCGTCTTTGGGAGGACTGCATGAAAGATAGAGGAATAGTTATTACTTTTGATGCAATCTGCATATTGGTTACACCACGAGCTGGATTCTTGTCCGCATAAGATTAGACCCATGCTAATAGTAGTATTTGTGTTTTACCTTTTTTTTTATTCTTTACATGATCAATTGTCTTTATGTTGGACTTTTTCCCTGAAGATAAGATGAGGGAGAATCGCGTAAGGTGATTTGGTCATGTCAAAAGGAGACCAAGTGATGCACCGGTTAGAAGTCCCAAATAGTGGAGAAGTGATAAGATGGTGAGGGGTAAGGGAAGGACTTAGAAAACATGGAAAAGGTCATAAGGGTGATTGAAAGCGATTTGAGTTTACTTGTATTGGAAGAAGTATAGCGTTGAAGAGAGTGGAGTGGAGGGCAAATATTATTGTGGATGATGGGGTTTGATTTTCCTCTTATTATTTTCTTCTCTCTAATTTCTATTCTTTTTCCTTTTTCTCTTTCCAATTTTTCTTCCCACTTATTTCTTCTTAACTTTCACAGTTTCTTATTATTTCTCTTACCATCTTTTCTTTTTTCCCTGTTTTCTCACCTCCTTTACTGGCGAGTTCATGCGACGATTAATGCTAGTCAAACCCCAAATCATTTATGGACCAAGGCTTTGTTGTTGTTAGACTTCTTTCCTGAACATGTAGACTCAACCTCTAGGAAACTCATTATAGAGTACGGGTATTAACACTGATTGAATATCATATACTGATCGGTTGGATTGAGATGGTGTATGTAAGGAAGACTTGGATGGTTATTGTCCGATATTACTGCTTGAATTTTCATTAAGTACTGTTTTAGGATTTAAGATATGACTATATGAGACTTGGTTGGCTTCGACATAAAAGCTCACTCCTCTTTACATGCAAAGGTGGACCATTCATGTTATACTTTTTCTTTTTGGTGCACATGCACGCTAATGTGCGCTCACACAGACAAACTAGATTCTTATTTTTGTCTTAACAAGCCAAAAATCTATTGTGGCCCATTTGGCTTCTCCGCACCCATGTTGCTTCCTTTACCTGAATGTTAAACCATGTGGTGGTGATTGAGGAAGGTCACTCCTCTTACTTTCAGATAAATGTAACTTCTAAAGTTTCGCCTAATTTTCAAGCTCCCTCGTACCTTTGGCTTGCTTAGAAGTGCATCAAGTTATATCGTGTATCTTTGGAATGTTAAGATTTCTATTGCTGATCTTATATGGAATAATATATTCTTCTGTATGCTTTAGGGGAAATGATGAGGACAGTGATATGCAAGATTTGGTCATGTCATTCTCCGGTCTTGAAGAGAAAGTCCTTGCGCAGTACACTTTTGCAAAGGTGAGTGAGTCCTTTATGGATAGAAGTGGTTAGTTTTGAAGTAGGCCTATTTTGCATGTCTAGGTTTTAATTCATGAAAAATTAGAGGGCGAAATATGAACTTTACACTGTAATACACGATGGACTTGTCACTTTGCTTGACATTGCTTCCTTTGATTTTTTAACCCTAAAGCCCGCTGAAGAAAAACATTACTTGGCATTTTTTGCTTTTCTCTCAGGCAAATTTTATCAGAACAGCCGCCACAAACTATTTGTTGGATACTGGAGTACAGTGCGGAGGAGCACCAGCAGTAAAAGTAAAGACTTAATTTTTCGATTTGTTGTAATTCCTCATTAGAGCTTATATTTTGATCAATGAAGACATAAAATGTAAATAATCTAGGGTGTACGAGATGCAGCTGTGGAGTTACTGCACACTCTAGTAGCTGTACATGCAGAGGTACTTACTCTACGCCTCACAGGGTTCATCTGCGAATTTATTTGCCAACCTTCTAGTTGTTTAAAACAGCCTTTTGGCACTTTCCTTAATTCTCTTTTCACCCTGGGAAGGAGGGTGTACTTGGTCCATTCAGTGTTTCTAAGTAGTTTAGTAATTATATGCCACTGTTAAACTGGCATTTTGATCTGAAGTGCTTCAGATTTGTTATTAATAGAAAATTGTTAAGGTGGGGTAGTTTCTCTATGGCAGGTGTTTGCCGGCTGTAAGCCCCTTTTGGACAAGACTCTCGGAAATCTTATTGAAGGCCTGATTGATACGTTACTCAGCCTCTTTCACGAAAATAAAGAAAAAGACCTTAGATCATTGGACCCTAATGGTTTTTGTCAGCTCATGCTTGAGGTAAATATATCGAGCTTATTCATTTCTTTAAGTTCTTGTTACCTGTCTCCTTCCCCTGTTATGCCTGTTTAACTACTTTATATTGTTAGTATCACTGCTAGTTTTGGAGATGCATTTCTCTTTACGCCTTGTATAAAACGATTCTTTTATTGGAAACTGAACAAAAAGATTTTCATAACTATTGTTCATGTTCTTCTATATTGCAAGAAGGATTTCTAAACGGGACTAAAGATCTTGGACTAGTGGAGTTTATGATCAGTGATTTTTCTGTTCAAAATTGGAAAAAAGTAGAAAGCAAGAGAAAGTTAATTTATTTATCTGTAGGGGCTACCTTTTTTTATTACACCCTCCGTCCCACACTAAGGTTCTTAGTTTGACCTGGCACGGGGATTAAGAAAAAGTAAATGTTATATGAAAAGCAAAGTAAGAGAGAGAAAGTGGGTAGGGAGTTTTTGTTGTGAGAATGACAAGTGCCTGAGATGCCTGAGGCACTTAAATGCTTCTGTTTTCATTGCAGCTCGAGTACTTTGAGACAATATTAAACCCATTTCTAACGGCTGAAGCGGGTGAGTCTCTCAAGTCCTTACAAGGGGTCATATTGGAGAAAGCCGCTGAGAGTGCACCCGAGGCTAATGAAACTCCAAGCCATCGCCATAGGGCAACACGTGGGAGTGATGATGTGCTTGCAGATGAAAGACATCATGGGATGACTGTGTCACCGGATGACTTGATCGTAAGAATTCCCTTCTTATTTATTTCTTTTTTGCACCAAGGTTGAGGATCATGAATATGTACTACTGTTGGTGTCATATCTCGTATGAGTTCAACTTGCATTATATATTGATATATGAATTGCTCGGAACTAACCTCAAAGACTAAGCTTAAGTTGACCATTGTTTTTCTACTACAAGAAAATAATTATGTTAATCGTGTTTCTTTTTTTCAATTTGATTATGAAGGTGTATAAGCTATGTTTTATTTTTCCTCGAATTTTGATCTTATTTGTTTTGGCTCCCCCTTTTTGTGATGAATCATTCATTCGTTATCATCAAATCATCCTTGCTGGTATTATTTTAGGGGTGGCATGGTAGGTATACCAACTTTTTTTACCTTGTACCAGTACCAACCAAGATGAAGTTGGTACATGAAAATGAGTACCAGTACCGTACCAACAAACTCGGTATACCAACTTCTTGGTACGGTTGGTACTTGGTTGGTACGGTTGGTACTACACCTCTACCAAAGAAGGAAAAGTGAAAGACAAATTAACTGAAACTGTCAAAAACTAACTGAAACAGTCAAAAAAACTAACTGAAACAGTAAAAAAAAAATAACTGAAACTGTCAAAAACTAACTGAAACAGTCAAAAAACTAACTGAAACTGTCAAAAACTAACTGAAACAGTCAAAAAACTAACTGAAACTGTCAAAACTAACTGAAACTGTCAAACAACTAACTGAAACTGTCAAAAACTTACTGAAACTGTCTAAAAACTAACTGAAACTGTCAAAAACTAACTGAAACAATCAAAAAACTGACTGGAATTTTAAATAACACATTTTTTTAGTTTTTTTTATATACTTTTCTATTAAATTATTAAATATATAATAAAAATTATTTTTATAAAAATAAACTCGGTACACGGTATACCAACCGAACTCACATTTGTGTACCGTGTACCAACCAATAATGCACACTCGGTACGGTACTACCGTACCAAATGTTCGGTATACCGACAATCGGTATACCAAAGTCATCGGTTCGGCTGGTACTCGGTTGGTAGGTTTGGTTTGGTACAATTGGCCAGCCCTATATTATTTTACCCTAGCGAGTAGTCAGAAAGTTACTACTTCTGTCCCAGAACAAATGTCACTTTTCATTTTTAGTCTGTCCCTAAATAAATGTTGCATTTCAAAAATGAGTAGGTTTTGGGGGAAACTAGTTCCTCCATAAGTTATAAAAAGTCATGTTTTTAACCCTTAAACCCTAAACTTTAAACCCTAAACTCTAAACCCTAAAACCCTAAACTCTAAAACCTATAAAAACAGGACTTTTTATAATTTATGGAGGAACTAGTTTCCCCCAAAATTTTCTCTTAAAAAAAAGAGGATATAAATTTGGTGATCTCACTAAACTTCCCTTTCTTAAAGGAAATTGTATGATATGAAGTCAATTAACATCAGCTGTATCTCCTAGATGATCTAGCCTAGATCATCTAGGCTAGATCCAATAATACATTTGTGTGTGTGTTTATATGAGTATATGACACCGCGCTTATGAAAAGAAGGGGCAGGGCTTAAGGAATCATAACAAAAAGCTTTAAAATGCTGACTTATCAACTGTGACATATATTTCGGGACGGAGGGGGTAAAATCTTTAGCTTTACTATCCTATTTACTATATTCTGCTGATGTTTCGCTTGTAAACATTGATTAGGCACTTGCCCAACAGTGCAGCAGCGAACTACTGCAGTCAGAACTTGAGAGGACCCGTCTCAACACAGCATGTTTTGTGGAGTCGATACAATTGGACATGGTTCCAGAATCAGCCAAAGCAGCATATGCCTCTTTTAGATCAATGGATTCTCCAAACAGGAATTTCAGAAGTACGCAAGCTGTTTCTTCCCCAGGTTATTCAAGGCAAAGACGGAGATGATGATAAATTTGTAAATCCACAGTTTTTCCAACTTTTTTTTTTTGTACGCGTTTGTTGCGATTGTTGTATCTTAGTAGTTGGTTGATACATTCTTTTTGACATTAAGCTTGACATTCTTTGGACTCGTGTAGGAAAGAGGCAATGTTGTCTCGTGTTTGTTTGAAACAGTTTTTGTACATATGATATGTACAGTACAGGATTGCTATTTTTTCAAAAACTGTTTCTATATAAATAGTACTCCCCGTCCCCAGAGTAAGAGTCATAAACGTAAGTTATTTTTTTGTCATTTTTAAAATAAAGCAAAATATGAACTTCATTCGGAACGCACCAAAAAAATTATATAAAGAGTCAGTCTTTTGAAAAATTTGTTTTACTGTGTAAAACATGTTTTATATTGAGGTACATCTAAAACATTTAATTCATAGCCTCAACTTGAGCTTCCTCCTTATCACATGGCTTCTCAAAAGTTGACAGATTACAGCGATAAAGACTTTTGCTAAACTAATGCCAGCTTGATCACAAAAAATGCTTCTACACATGAAGTCTTCGGGTGAGGAGATAAGCTCAATACACCAAAAAAAAAAAAAAAAAACACGTTAAAGGCTGGAGCTTGAATCATACACGGCTGAAGTTGTGAATACCCAGCTTTGAAGTAACGAATGAGACAACATGTACTTTTTCCCACTTGGCCAGGCGATCTAAAATTCCGCCTTCTTAGTCAAGCCGTTCGAAGTGGAGGAGAAACTAATATAACACCATCTCCTCTAACAAAGAGAAACGGAACCGTGCGCCTTGTGCTCTGAAACAAGAACCAGAAGTTTACCATGTCAATGGCAAAGTTCATGAAGCTGCAATGTCAAACAAGCATAGAAATGGTGTGTGCATAACACAATATATACACAGCATAATAAAGACAACAAAAATTCGGCCAATAAATAAATGTAGGCTTCATTCGGTATCTGGAACCAATGTCAGAAAAGTCTCTTCCCATTGGGTAAAACTGATCAAAGTGCTGGATGGAACTTTTTTCCCACAATTTATGCTTTGGAAATCTGACAGTAGAGAAGGTCATCTTCAAAAGACACGAACTAGATCAACTACAAAGATACTAGACTCTAGAGGCATCAAAGAGCTAAGAATGTGTGCTCATGTTACGGTCTTAAACTACGTGAGGTCATCAAATCATGCTTAATAATCTCTATGGGATTTGATTCTAGAAACTACTAAAACAGAACTCCAACAAGCTTACATAGTACTCCCTCTGTCCCAGAGTAAATGTCGCCCCTTTTTGTATGTTACTATGAAGAAACTTTGAGCAATAATTTTAAGTTACTTTAATTTTCTTAATGAAAATTTAAAAATTGTTACTGATAGTATTAATATTGGTGTATCAATAACAAGTTTTAAAATTTTATAAAGATAATTAAATCAACCCTAAATTATTGCTTAAACTTCCTTCGTACTAATGTAAAAAAAAAAAAACGACATTTATTCCGAGACATAGGGAGTAATATAATAAGGCGGAAACAATAATACCTATCTCAGTCATAACATGTTGTACTGACTACACCAAACGGGAAAATTGTGCATCTACCTCACCCAATATTCTCAATAATGTTAATAGAAGCATCAAGTTTTTTTTCGTGATAAGGGCAACTGCCAAGCTAAGAAAAAATCTTCTAGACAATTACTTTTACAATTAACTTAATTAGGTTTGTATATGCTGTCTAAAGCTGCACATACATATTCAGAGAGAACTCCGAAACTAGAACACTTGAAGATATTACGGGAGCAAATAAATTAAAAAATTAAGTTCTGGGTCACCAACAAAAAAAACAGTGCTAGAAAGTTATGTTTAAGACCGTTACATGAGCACAAATTGTAAGCCGATTGTGCAGTCATTAATATGGGGGGAGGGTTGGAATAGGGAGACTTTGATAGTTAATTAGCGTTCTGTTTCTCCCAGACTTGCTAAACCATTGAGCCGCCAGTATGGTCAATAATTTCATTGCCGATTCACGTTAGACGAATGCGTTAAAATTATGTAGAGTAAGCTCAAATTTTCCAACGGTCAAATTTTCTAAATGTTGTTTCCGGAACAAATAATTACATTGCCGATTCATGTTAGAAGAATGGGTGGAAGTTATGTTGAGAAGGCTCAAGTTTTCCAACAATCCATTTTGGTAAATGCTGTTGTTGAAAATATAAACATTAAACCCGAAGGGGGGGGGGGGTTCTATAGCAGAAAGAAGGCATATCTATCAAGAAAGATGCACGTGCAGGTGAAGTCTCGGAATGTTTTCACAAGATTTCTAACATCTCAATCCATTCAAAATGTTAACTAAAAGCTTCTTTACCAACAATAAGCATATATATAAGAATGAAGAAGACATGAGTAAAAGTAAAAGAAGAAAGTACCCGGACAATCTCTTCATAGGTTTCATCATCAATCTCGACGGTAGTCACAATTTCTTCAACATCACCAAGTATCATGTTCAAATGTTGATCATAAGCCTACAATACAATGCATCATCATCAAATTAAAAAGAAACCCTAGTCCAACGGTAGAAAACCCATGTAGTATCTATATAGCATTGACCCAAAATTGAGCATAAACCCGCAAATTGAGCAGAAAAACAATTCAACGAGCATAAACGCAAAGAAATCAATTACATATACAGTCTGTGTGTGTGTGTGTGTGTGTGAGAGAGAGAGAGAGAGAGAGAGAGACGGACATGGAGTTTGCCGCGGAGTTCACGGTCAGATCGAAGCTTGACATAGATGCGCTCGTCGAGGCTGAGTCTAATCAGATCTAAAGGCTCCTTCACTGCGCTTTCTTCTTCGCTCACCATTTTCTTTTTCTTTACTTCTCTTCAATTTCTCTCCACCACTCTGCTTCTTGATTGATTGATTGATTCCTTTGTTCAGCGGGACTTTTTCCTTTTATGCCTATTGGCACTATTACCCCTCTTCAACTTCAGCATTTTTGTTTTATTGGTACCTTGAACTATTTTTAGTATCAAACGTTATACAATGACTCATGAGAAGAGTCCATATCTCCTGTGCCCCTCTAATCTGGACCGTTTATATTGATATTATTCAAGCATGTAAACGGTCCATAATATTAGAGGGGCACATGGAGGGGCATAGGAGATCTAGACTCCCATGAGAATGTGTCTTAGACCATCATAGGGCGTTAAAGTTAGATCCGATGGACAATCCGCCCCACAATGGGGCGGGTTTGGTAACAACTTTTCATAACCCGACGGGTCAGTTGCAGGGCGGGTTTGGTAGCACACTCCAACCCGTGGGGCGTCGCCGCACCCCGCCCCGCCTATGCTACCTATTTACCATTTTGTCCTTAAACCCTTCACTTATTACCTTACTGCTTTCTAGGGTTAGAAATCATTTGCGTTGACATCACTAGCGATTGAGGCGATTCCTCAAAGTCCGTCCCTTCCAGTCTCATCTTCTTCCTCCGTCGTTGTCAATGTCAACTAGCGATGGAAGCGGTACTCTTCTCATCGCATCGATTTTGATAGTAAGTAAATCCCTCTCTTTCTGTCTCTCCCTCTCTCTCTGTTTCTCTTTATCTTTCTCTAATGTTAATTTATGATGTTATTAGACTCACTTGTTATTGATTTTCTGCATTGATGCTCATAAACTCAAATATAAATTAATTCTCAATAATCTGTTATGAATAGTTGGTATCAAATTTGAGTTTGGTGTTAAAGTTATACAGGCCGGCTAAAGCCAAAATTATGCTTTTGTTGAATATGGGGTGGGGCAGATACGAGTTTAGAACTCTACTGGCCAGAGCGGGTTCAGTACAAGGAGTTTTCACTGCAGGAAAGGTTTTCGGTATTGACTAAACCCGCCCCGTTGCCATCCCTAGTTAAAGTGCATTTAGCAGGTTTTATTGTACGTGACTCTAAACTTGGGAGGTTATATCCGACTTTTAATAAATTACAAGGGGTTAAAGTGCATCTAGCAGCACATTTAAACCTTTAAAACCCCTCCTCCCCTTCCTCTCCGAAACCTAAAACAATTTGACGTTTCTTTTTGGCTGCTGGAAAAATTCATCGCGATTTGAATTACAAAAGCGAGTTGAAGTTCTCGCTTCTTCATCGGTAACTCCTCAGAGCGTAGAAGGGAATGCATTGAAGAATTTGAATCAACTCTGTAGTATATCAAGATGGTATGTAACCCACTTTCTTGATTTGATTAGTTTATTAGGGTTTGATTTTTGGGAATTTACCTTTTTTTTTTAAATCTAATTTTGTGATTTCGTTTTTCGCTGTTTCAGCTTCCACTTTCTCTACTCAAGACTTCACAGGGGCATCCTATGGTGAGTTTCTTGTCTTCCCTTTTGAAGATTATTTGTGATTCCTATTTGTCTGTTTATTAGGATTTTAGGGTTTCGAAAATCATCAAAAAAAAAAAAAAAGTGTTTTTGAATTGTAGTTTCGAGTGATTTTTCAAATATCAAAAGATTTTGTTTGTTTCTGTTGCAGTTAGTAGAGCTGAAGAACGGGGAAACATACAATGGGCATTTAGTGAATTGTGACACTTGGATGAATATCCATCTTCGTGAAGTCATCTGTACCTCGAAGGTACTTATGACAAGAAACTCAAATGTTATATTTGAATTTTATTTTTTCTCATTAGTTATGGCTTTCATAACGCTAAAAAATAATGGCAGGATGGAGATAGGTTTTGGAGGATGCCAGAATGTTACATCCGTGGCAACACTATTAAATATCTTCGTGTCCCTGACGAGGTGCGTGTTTAGGCCTTTTTGTATATCTTTAGACCTTTATTATTATTATTATTGTGGGGTGGTTTTTCCTTAGATTATATTCTGCTGCATTGTACTCCCTCCATCCCAAAATGATCTTCATACATTTGTTGCTGTTATTGCGAAGGAGCTTTGAGCGATAATTTTAAGTTGATTTAATTGTCCTAATGAAAATCTAAAACTTGTTATTGATAGTATTGTGATGGTGTATCAATAAAAAGTTTTAGATTTGCAATAGTATAATTAAATCAACCTAAAATTATTGCTCAAAGTTCCTTCGTAAGAACGAAAAAAGTGTGGAGATCATTTTGGGACTGAGGTAGTACTATGTTTTCTTCAGAAAAATATAGTCTTTTTTTATCTATCCCCAGTTTTCATATTAGCATCAACTAGTTACCAATTACTTGTCTCTGCCGGAACTTGAAACGAAAGAAAGCCTATATGTGAAACGTGGATCACTTTGTAGAGGTCAAGGTTCCGTTTGATTCTCTTTAGGTTCTCATGCATAATTTGATTGAAATAGTTACAGTTTTATTTATGTTGGGATTCTGCTTATCATTTCATTTGTGGCTGTTTTACTTTTCTTGCCACTCCTTTTTTAGCCCCTGATATCAACTCTGCGAGGGCTAGCAAACCATTTATATTTCTATTGCTCGCTGTTCTAAAGTAGGCTGCCCTTTTTAGGTTCAAGGAAACTAAGGAAATTGACTTCTAAAAAGTTTAATTGTATACTCATAAACATCTTTATTAATCAGATTTTATCATTGGAAGTTCAAATAAGGACATAATAATTAAAAGGGCTTCAGTAATTTCACCAGGAATTTAATTTTCTTTTAAGTTTTGGACACGGACACTCATACTAGGGTGAATGGAGTACTTAAAAAGGTTTTAAAATTGTCCAATTCGATTTTTGGGTTCATTAATTTGGTGTTTATCTTTTTGTTGGTCAACTCTTTGTATGCAAGCAAGCTGCCATGATAGCTAATTCCCTCTCGAGTCCCTCTTTTCTTTCAAATATCGCTTTAGTTGTAACTAGGTTAGTTTTGGAAGGTTGTAAGATGTGGCTATAGTGGTTAATTACAGTATTGGAATTTTGTCTTCTCTCTCTGGAATGATGTAACTTAGCCAAATCAGACATGATTTGTGCTCCTTAAGGTGTTTATGTAAGCGTGAATATGCTGTTAAAGAAGAGGCACCATTTGGTGATTTCTCGTCATATGCAGCTGCTCAAGCTAACTTACACTTTTTGTAGAAGCGCATCTCTCTGATGATAAAACAGAGAAAATGGTTTATAGCTGACCAGAATTATCAAATGACGCATTCTTGTTTTGTTTCTATGTTTTCCGGCCACCATAATTTCCCCTCAGATAGCTTGATTCTTGTTTATGACAATAATTTCTCCTCAGGGAATATAAACTTAGATTAGAGATGAGCTTTTCTCTCCTGGTTCGGACTTCAGCTCATTCCTTGTTCCATGTTGCTTCTATAATCTTTATATCCTCCACTATGTAAATAAATTTGGTACTTCTGCAAAGATACGTATATCTTATTTATGTTCACTGCTCCTGCTGTTTTCAGGTGATCGATAAAGTTCAAGAAGAAGCCAAGAGTCGTGCTGGTATGGAATGCTCTTTTTCATTTACATGTTATTGAAAATGATTTTTTTTTCCAGAGTATTTGAATTGTGTGAAGCTTCGTTAAAAAAACTCGAAATAAAAATGAAAAGAAAAGATTATTTTTTTAATTGGAGGCAAATTAAATTACATACAATTCAGAGCAGTTTACAAGTAAGAGGGCAACATTTTTGGCAAGGGTCTTTGAAGTCTTAGTGCTATTTGCTGAGGGCTCCCGAGTCTATGATCACTTTTCTCTTATCGAGAACAATTTAGTTATGTTTTGATTACGGTGGCCAAATTGCTGTAATGATTCCAGCAATTACCTTATCCAAGTAATTATCATAATCCCTCTGTCCCAAAATGAACGACCTTTTTGCAAAAAAAACTTTATACCTAAAATTTTTTTACCAATTTTTTTTCTTTTTTCGATATATACTTGCAAAATTAGTAGTTAGATAGTACTCTAGATAGCAAAGATTTTTATACACCTTTGTTACTAAAATTCACAAAATGTTGAATGTCTTAAATTTCTTTAAAATGAAAAGAAGGCATTCATTTGGGATGGAGGGAGTAAATATTCTTTTCATAGTATGTGGATATTGTTATAAAGATTCGTGCACTATGGTTACTGAAACCAACCGTAGTGCACGATTTTAGACCTGGTTGATAAATTGCCCTAACCTTTTATTTACTCCGCACATTGTTCTTGGGCAGGTAGTATGTTGTTTACTGATTGAATTAACATATTTTCTCAGATAGAAAACCACCTGGGGTAGGACGCGGAAGGGGAAGAGGTAGAGATGATAGTGCTGGTAGAAGGCCTGTGAAAGGCGGGCGTGGTGGAGATGATGGAGGCGGTAGAGGCATGGGTGGAGGCAGGAGCCAAGGAGGAGGGTACACCAGCAGAGGTATAAAGTCATTTCTATACTCCCTCTATCCCATTTAAAAACTTTTGTGTTCGAAAATCAAGAAGTTGAATGTTTTTATTATCACACATAGAAAGTGGGGGTTGTGTGTTCCGAATATAGAAAGTAGGTAAGAGAGAGAATAGATAGTGGAGAGTTGTTGTGTGTATGACATGTGGGGCCCACTAAATAAGTATAAAAAAAAACTTTTCTTTTTGGGTTTTTGAAGCATAACATGGGACACTCAAAAGGGAAAATTTTGAAGCCTAAATTGGGACGGGGGAGTATACTGTTTATATTATTCTTAATTCTTATTTATTTATTGGACAAAGTTGTAAAAGTGGAATGACTTTGTGGTACAGGTGGAGGTGGAGGTGGAGGTGGAGGTCGTGGTCGAGGCTGATACCTGAAGGCTTTATTTAGCTGCTGGGACAAGAGAAATGGAGAGAGCGCCTGGTAACTGCTTATGTATGCTGAACATGTATTACTTATAGGGATGTGAAGTTATATTTTTATAACGGTTGGGACGGAGTTTTATCTAATGGGGAAATGTTTAACCTCCTCCTTCATTGGGTTTCAATCTCCTCTTTTTGATTATAACAACTCTTGTCAATCATATCTCATATGACTCTCAGTTTTTTCTATGAGATTCTTTAAGAAATCCAATTTCAAAAAACATGTTAAATCTCATCTTTGCCTTAAGCCCAAAACTGTTTTGACGCTTAATTAAGTCCAATCATTTTAAACGTATAGGAAACTTTTATTCACTCATCTTGCTCATACATGAACAAAATCAATGCACCTCGCTTTGGCGAGCCCACATCAAATTACTCATGTATAAACAAGTGTTTTAATCATGACATGTTAAAAGGACTTAAAATTTTCTTTGAAAGTTCATCACATATAGCATATAACACATTTATGAGCACATAATATAAACATGTTACACATCAAGTTTTGCCACTAAATTAATCTTCATTAATTTAAGCATGATATTTATGTGTTATTAGTTTCTCTATAATTATGAGGATGAGATTATTTCAACTTTGGTTATTTTCTCCAAATCAAGACAACAAGAAATGCGGCCGAAACTAAGCCATGAGGCATCCACAATTCCGCACTAATTCAATAAACCAAGAAAGTAATCCATGTGGCCGAAACTAAGCAATAGATGGTCTCGATGAACGTAGGCCAATTGCATTTACAATTCCACATGGATCTCCAATCATTGAATCAAGAACTTTGTTTCTCAATTTTAGCAATTATGAACTCTTCATAATTCTAACTTCGTTTTATCTTTGAAACGTTGATTGCGATCAAGTTTGGGAAACACAATCTCGATGAACGCAGATTAGCCATCCAAACCTTGAACCAATCTTAGAATCACAAGACTAAAATAAATAGGAAAATCAAACACCAAAATCCATAAACAAACCAACTACCCAAAACCCATTCCAGATCAGCAGGTCTGGATTGGTTCTGTTACTGGTTTTGTTGAATTTTTCGAACTTTGAAAATTCTGCACATTCTGATGGCCATGGGCGACCGTGCATTGTCCCACACTAGTTCTATCCATCGGGTTTCAATCTCTCTAACTGACCCCTTTTGAGTATCATTGGTTTCCTCATTCAGATTGTCATCCTATTATTTGCAGAATAGTTACAAAATGAACCGTAGAACAAAGTTCTAAAAAACGCTAGGCGGTCGCTAGGCGCCGCAGGGGCGTGCCTAAGCGAAATCTAGGCGGGACCGAGAATTCAGAAGTAACTATAATATCTAAGACGGGATCTAGCGTTTCATGAACGCCTAGCACTAGGCGGAGCTTAGACGGTGGTCTTTTAAAACACTGGTGTAGAACATAAAACTTAAAAGCATGTCATTGTATTTACTGGATTTGAATTTGCTCATAACCAACATTTTGCTCCCTCCCCCTGTGTAAGCGTATAATTGACCACTCCCATGATGGTTGGGTGTAAGATTAATTTAGCATTCGGACCACTCACTTCAAATCAAATTAATACTCCCTCTATTCTAGAAAGATAATTTCATTTTGATTTTTTATGGTCAACACAAATGAACTTTGACTAACCATTGGTGATGATCTAATCATTCTAGTGAAATTCTAAAATTTGTAATTGATAAATCATTTAATGGTTTATCAATAAAAAAATTTAGAATTTTATTGTGATCATTAAATTGACACCAATGTTTAATAAAAGTTTATTTTTGTTAATCATAAAAAGTCAAAAAAAGTCAAAATGAAAGATAATAGTATCAATTATTGGTTTTCAAAAACGAGGAAATGAGCAAATGTTGACATGACTGTTCTGATCGAAATTTACTCAACAACAACAACAACAACAACAACAACAAAAAAGAGTGCTAAAATAAAATGAGGTGGACTCCTGTGAGCCGCCGAGCCAGTCAAGCCGAGTGAAGCCATTTTTTTATTTTTTGGCTTCCAATTATTTTTTTTCCTACTTTTTTTGCTCGCCAGCAAAAGTAACACTTTTTATAAAGAAATGTAACACTTTTTTCTCATATCTAACACTTTTTTTTTTCAAAAAATGTATCACAATTTTGCTGAAATATATTAAACATAACATAAAATTGACAACTAAACTAATGTTACATTTTATAATAAATGAATGTAACATTTTTTTCTCAATTGTAACACTTTTCTAGGGTTTTACATTCAATTGAAATGCAAAACCGATTATATACATGCATTTTAAATCTTTTTTTAAAGAAAAAAAGTACTCCCTCCGTCCCGGAGTAATCCTACCCCTCATTTGCACGCTTATTAATAAATATTGGAAGTGATGTAGCTGTGAGTGTAAAAGTAAAGTAGGAGAGAGAATGAGTGGGAGAGAATAGTGAATTGATTGGTGTTGTGAGTATAAAAGTAAAATAGGAGAGAGAATGAGTGGGGTGAATAGTAAAGATTCTTTGTCATTTTAGGAATAGAACTCTTACTCTGGGACGTACCAAAATGGAAAGTAGGACTCTTACTCTGGGACGGAGGGAGTAACATTTAACCTGTAAAACTGTTACATTCATATATATATAGCATATTACAATCATATATGCACTGTGTTACACTTCAATTATTACTTTTTCTAACCACAAAATCTATTTAATTTTTTTGCGAAACTACTGTTACATCTTACAATAAAGTGTTACTTTTTAATACCAAACCTGTTACTTTTTATCAGAACAAAGTGTTACATCTCAAGATACGAGCGGTCCATTTTTTTTGTGTGTTAAAAAGTATGTTTTTTAAAAAAAAAAAAAAATCAAACCAAATCATGACCTATCTAGTTTTATTTGTCTCGTCGAAACGAACACACTGGTATTTTTTTAAAAAAAAATCCGACTTCAAAATCACAAGTTATTGCATTTTAAAATTATTGGAGTTTTTTTTTTTAATGAAGGACACGTGTCGCGTACTGGAAAGACAAGGGGCGTGACTGGACGGGTATAGCTGGGCGGGTTGATGGGTTTGACCCATGGAGGATCCGTCTCACCATGTGAGACGGTCTCACGTGAGTATTTGCCTAATAAAATTGCTACTACTTTTAACTTGTATATATCCTCTATATAGGATATGGTTATTTTTTTTTAGAAAGTTGGTTTCATGATATTTACATAAATCAGGGATACAACTAGAATAAAGGTTCTCCACACCTTCTTCCTATGGGAGTCAAACCCAGAACCTCCCCTACACACCCACACATGTACCGAATTAGTCTTTTCATTGTAAGACAAATGTTATACTTTGATTGATCGAGTTTGATATATATTAGTACGAGACAATTGCAAAATAATATATTGCACTTTAACCTCACACACATTATAACTACATAAAAAACCTTGTACCTGTTGGGACCGTGACCACCCCCACAATTCCACATTAGTATGATATTGTCCGCTTTGGGCGCAGCCTGTTGGGATTGGAGTCCTAATCATAAGGAGACAAGGAGAAAACGGAGTCCAAATCATATAGGGGATTGAGGAGAACAAGGAGAGGAACTTTTGCGCAGAGGGGGCAAGCGGGCGCCTGTTCTATACCAGGCGGGCGCCCGGTCTTAACAGAAGGAATCAGATTCTGGCAAAAGAAAGCAGGCGGGCGCTTGGTCACTACCAGGCGGGCGCCTGGTGCCGTGGCCTGATTTCGGGAAAGTGCAGATTTTCAGGGATTCTTCTTTGTATTTGGTTTAGGTCTCTTTTGTTAGTCTATATTAACATAAGTTCGTCCAGAATATTGTGTACCCAAGAGGAGAGAGTTAGGATATCAAGAGAGAGCACAAAATAGTGTGTAGGAGGGGGCCGGGGGCCTAGGAGAGCCATGGGGGCTGTTGGGTATGCTTATTACTTAACCCTCCTACATTTGTTAGAATTGATTGATACCATCACTTATGAGTATTTTTATGAACTTTAGGACCTCATGTAAAGAAGTTTATAACTTCATTTTTTAGCCAAGTCCTTTTTATAGTATATGCTTAGATGATAGGACTTGAAGCTTTAAAGATCGAAGATTTCCTAAGCAGGATTCATTTCACTGCGCAGGATGTTTTCTGTGCAGGTCGCCACTGCGCATAGATATCTTGCGCAGCCCTTGACCCTGCTCAGTTTTCAAGATCTCATTCCCAAACTCTCAAGAGATCTTTTTGTGACCAAGCATGGTGCGCATGCTGATCATGCGCTGAATCCATGCGCGCCGGCAATGCGCATGCCTTTGTACGCGGACACAATCTTGGTCAAGTTCCTCATCTCCTAATCTCACATTCTAGAAGCTTGGAAAGCGTCAAGACAAGCTACGCTTTTTAGATTGAGTAAGAGTGCTGAGGTGTGCACAAACGACAAAACAAGCACACTCAGCAAAACCATTGGTGGAGACACGCTTCAAAGAAATATCTCAAGTGAAGACAGATGTCAACCTTCTAGAAGAAGCTTTTGAATCTGGTCTTCATGCTCAGTCTCCAACGGCTCTAAATCACCTGCGCACCAATCATATTGTGCCAGGTCATCATCTTTGATCAGAGCCCCAACGGCTATAAAGGACAGCTGCGCACCAATCACTTTGTGCCAGCTCATTGTCCTTGCTCAGAGCTCCAACGGCTATATTCAAGCTCTCACCTATAAATAGCCTGCTCATCTTTACTTCCAAGCTGCCTTTTGATCGCCTTTCATTTGGCCCTTTCATCAGCCCATTCATCAAGCCCCTCTTGTTGGCCACTATGCTTCAGAGCTCGAGTTTCATGCTTCACTGAGAAACCTTGAGGATCTGAAGATTGCAGCTTAGTATTTCCAGATTCTTTAGAACAGCTTTCAAGATCTTCAAACCTTCAAAACTCCTGCTCATATCACAAAGCCTATATCACCAGAATTCTTGGTGCTCTTCATCTTTCATATTCATAGAGCCCAGAATTTCTGTCACACACACACCTCTTGAAGCTTTGATCATTTAGATCTTTCTTCTTGAGATACACCGGTTTAGTCTAGGATTTGTTCTTCATAGATAATAGATCTTGAGTTAGTATTGAGCTCAAATGTTGTAATTTGTAATACTCTCTCATATAATAAGATCTCCATTAGAAATCCAAGACTAACCATCTTGGTAGAGGATGTAGATTTTCCATCGATCGAACCTCTCCAAATAGCTTGTTCATTATACTTACTGCATATTTCCTGCTTAACTATTTATGAACTGCTTTGTTTGATCTTTCAGATTGCTACACTTTGATGTTTTAATTGTTATTGCTCATTTGCCTTAGAATCCTTTTTGCGCCACTCTTTAGCCTCATACTTAGCGCGTGCGTTTTTATCTCTGCGCAGTATACCCTGCGCAGAGCTGCTTTAAATTTCCGCTGTGCATTTCACACTCTTACTGCGCGCTATACTTAGCCAAAATAAGAGTTGTGCGCATCTGCCATTGAATTGCAAAAGGGTTTGAAAAGAATTTTAAAACGCTATTCACCCCCCCCCCCCTCTAGCGATTTTCACACCCTTGTTGCCCTTTAGGGACCAACAAGTGGTATCAGAGCTAACACCTTCATAAAACATGTTTCTGTTTTTCAAGCTTAACAGCTTGGGTGCCGATTCAATATGGCTTAAAAATCTAGGGCAATGGCTAACTTTTCACATATTCCTGCGCCTGCTCAAACCTCAGATCAAATTCAGAAAGTTCTCCACACCTGGTGGTTCCTCAAGCAAAGATTCGTATTCTTTCTCATAGAAACTCAAAGAAAGATGACTTGGTCTGCTAAGCCAGGACATTTCGTTTCAAAATGCTTACTTCAAAATTTGAGTACAAGGAAAAGCAACCATGCGCACAAAGCATCAAAGCAGTGAAGAATGGTTGCTGAAGAGAGCTGTGCAGAAAAGGAGCTAAGGACTCGGAGACTTGACACTGAAGACAACGATGCTGACTCTGAGGATGGACTGCTCTGCTTAGTGGCAAATGCTGACAATGATTCAAAAGTTGTTTCTGAAATGGAACCTGAGCATGTGCCAAGGACAATCAAAGAAAGATCCCTTCACTCTAGTGGAAACGGTACACCTTCACCAAGCAGACAGAATGACAAGCACCTATCTGCCAAAGCTAACCTGTCAGAAGCTGCGTCATCACCAACTCCGCAGCCGCGCAAGGAATCTCGTAAAGTGTGCTGATCTTAAATGATAACTCTGCTGTAGAGCGCAAGTCAATGTTTCAACAAGCAGAAAAGATCTACTTCACTGTGCCCTCTCAAGCTCAGTTGATATCGGCAGTGGATTCTAGACACTACTGAAGATGTCAACACTCTTAAAGACGTGCATGAAGGAAGAGATCGCTCAGTAATATATGGTGACAACAACAAGGGCACATAATTGGATTTGGACTAATCATAAAAGATAGTCTCAAGCAACCTGCTCTCCATATCACAATTATGAGATAAAGGTCTGGAATATCATATCACTTCAACGCACTGTTACATCAAGAATGGCGTTTCTGGACTAACTTTGCTCACAAGGACTCGTAAGACCAATTTTTATATTATTGATCTTACCGCTATAATTTCTATTTACTAATCCTTGTTTTGTAGCAATGAACCTAAATGAATGCAGCTAGCAATGGTATAAGCACCATGCCAGCTTAGTAAGCAGCCTGAGCAGTTTTCCTCCAGCAAGATTGCTCCAATGTCAAAACGCTTTCATCTGCTTCACCTCATATGTTTGGACCGCTCACTACCGCGAAGCTTTGGACCAACTTGTGGTATCTCAATGATATCCTGGTTGTTCTCCTTCTAAATCTCCAAACATAGAAGACATCAATAGAGTTCGATACTTCAATGGAACAGAATTTATGAACAACAATGTCGCTGAATATTGTGAGAACCAACAAATGGTATTCTTCAAAATTTCTCTGCTGCTGGAGCTCCGCAACAAAATAGCGTTGTGGAAAGAATCGCTCGTTAATTGAGGATGGATAAACAATGATAGTAGAAGCAGTACTTCTAAATGTATTTCTGGGAAGAAGCTGTCAACGGTGCATGCTTTACTCAGAATAAGATTCCTCATCAACAATGCCTACATCAATACCCCATACGATCTATGGAAAGAGAGAAAGAGCGCCCAACATCGATTTCTTCAAGCTCTTTGGCTGCAAACGCTATAGAGGTAAATTCGACGCCAAAGCAGATGAAGGTATTCTAGTTGGGTATGCCAATCATTCTATAAGCTTTTCATGATCATAATAAGATAAATCTCTAGTTATTTTAGTATCTGTACATGTTACTTTTTGATGAGCATTCTCTCCTTGAGCCACATCTGGCTCCAAATGATTCTGATGCCTCTGCTGAGCTTTTTAGACAGGTGCGCAGTAACTCTATTCCTGCGCAGAATATAGATCAAGCAGATTCAGAATCAGTCCATCTCATACGCATACTCCAAATGCTGCGCCTGAAGTTACAACTCCTGATGCGCAAACACCTCCTCCTGCGCATGATGCTTCTCCACTTCAACAAATCACCTTTGATGATCGCGATGCTGAAGCAAATGAAATACCCATTGATCTTCGTATTCCTATCATCTTAATGTAGGGGTTCGCACATCGAGAGCATCAAACTTTGTGGTGTAGCATTCGTTTATCTCTCATGTCGGATCAAAGAAGATTAGTAGAGTGCTCCATATTTTAAGATGGATCGATGCTATGCAAGAAGTGCAAGAAAAGCTCATCCAATATTTAGCGCTTCAATGGGTGTTCGGAAACAAGATGGATAAGAATGGAAGCATATTTTGATCAAAGCAAGAAAGCTGTATGGTCTTAAGCAAGCTCCAAGAGCATGGTACGATACGCTATCAAAATTCCTACTAGAGAAAGGCTTCAAACGCGCAAATGAAAAGCAAGCTTGAGACGAGCATGATGGAGAAATCACCTTTTTCCTCGGGCTTCAAATCAAGCTATTGAATGATGGCATCTTCATCACATCAAGCCAAGTACACAAGGGACTTAATCAAGAAGTGTGGACTTGAGTGCTAAAGCATACGACACTCCAATGGCCACAAGCAACAAATTTAACAGACTTAAAAGGTAAAGTTGATCAGACTATATCAAGGTATGATTAACTCTCCTTTATCTTCTGCTAGTTGGCCAAGATATTATGTTGACTAGATCTGTGCGCAATATCATGCTAATTCTTCTGAAACGCACACAACTGCTTTAAAATCTATTAGATATACTTTTGGTTCTGTTAACCTTGGAGTTTGGTACACCAAAGATTCGAACTTTAAACTTGTAGGTTATTCAGATACGGACTACGCAGCGTGCACAATTGACAGGAAGAGCACTAGTGGAACATGTCATTTCCTTGGAAATCGACTTACAGCATGGGCAAGCAAGAGACAAGCTGCTGTGTCCATCTCCACTACTGAAGCAGAACATATTGCTGCTGAAAGCTGCTGCTGCCAAATCTTATGGATGAAGCAACAACCTGTGGACTATGGGATTCATGAAGAGAATCATCCAATTCTCTGCGATAATATGTCCACCATAGCACTTTCCAATCCTGCCAAGCACTATTACCAAGACTCATCAACATCTAATATCATCTCCTCAAAAATTAACAAGTGGTCTCTTGAAAGGAGAAATGGGTATGCTTAAATCTTAGCTAACTTGTCCATATCATTTATACTAATGTATTTGCTTGATAAGTATGCAAAATAGGTTAAGTTTCATGCGCCCTGCGCAACAAATATCTGCGCATGTAACAACAGTTCCGAGATTTATAGAATCTCTACGCTATAAATGCACTACGCATGACTAACCATGCGCAAATCATTGTGGATCGCAGGTAAGTGCTCTATTCATTAGATTTTGCACATAGGTCCTTGACTGAAAAGTCAATGCTGAGTCACAGGGGTACTTGTGTAATTCAAATTTTCCCGCGCTTTTTTTTTTTCTTGGGAAATTACCTTTTTACCCCTGCGCATGTCCCATTGTCATTTAATGCAAACTGCAATTAATGACAGCGCACCTCACGAATGTCTGCTCACCATTTAATGAGGAAGGTGATGCGACAACCGTCAGCCTCTTTTCGCTGACACACGCGCGCGGCGTCCCCCATTTGGCCACGTCACCCTGCTAACGTGCGCCCGTCCTTTCACTGACTCACCATTTATGAGGAAGTCGACTTGACAGTGACCGGCTTAGAACTTCACACGCACACGCGCGCATAGGCTTGCGCACGCGCGTTCCCTTTTGTGACACGTGGTATCACTATCCTGCGCCACTGCACATTTTCTCAAACATTTCATAGCTATCGTACGCCTAACATCTTCTTCATCTTCAACCTCAATCTCTCTTTTCTCAAAACCATTTCAATGGCACCTAAGAAAACCAAAAATCAACCTGAAATCATCATCTCCGACTCTTCTTCGCACTCCAATCCTGGGAACTCTCACGAAGAATAAGTAGAACGACAATCAAGGCATCCAACCGTCAAAGACATGGTATGTTTCACTATAACTCCTTATTTTTCCGCCATTGTTGTTCTTGGAGGTCTCAAGACTCCCTTTTTTTTTCGATTTCTCCCTTATTTGTTGATCATTTTTGAAATCGATTGTTGTGTTGTGTTCGTATTTGCCTGATCTATTCTTTCATGTAGTTTATTTCATGATCAATGGTCGTTACATGTGTTTTTCGTCAATTTCTGTGCTCCGTAACTTCCTTGGCAGACGAAACGTTTTTCTGAATTTCTGGGTTTGTTTTAATGTCGTTGACCATACTTTTTACATGGTTGACTTCGTCCTGTTCATGCCGTCATTTCGATGTATTTTTGTTGAATTTTGTCAACTTTTGTTTTTCAGTGTTCTTGGGTGTTCTTCATGTTCTTAAATATTCTTTCTTATTTTTTAATATTTTATTTGGTCTATTGTTATTTCCCCAAGTATCTGTGTTCTGCGCATAGTTTCCTGCGCATAGTTTTTCAGCGTATATAGTTCTATCTATTTCTTTGTGCACACTTTACTAGTATTTATTCTCTGTGCGCACGATCCCTCTCTGCGTATGCATTTTTATTTTATGCGCACCCATTTCCTATTTTCTGCACATAAACATTTTTGCTTATCATGGAACTTGTGCCAAGGTATATCTGCATTACTTGCAAATGGGCACAACTCCATAAGCAATAGGTTGTCTAATTCTATCTATTGTCTTACGCAGGGACAAGTTTACTTCATACCGGGTTGGGAACTTATTCAGGCAGATCTCTCTTTAGATGCAATTGGTCGTCGTCTGCTTGACCTTCTCAGCTCCTCCGGCATTCTTCCTTTATTCACTCTTGAGCAATCCTTCATAGTGCTTGCGCTGATAGATGAATTCTTCAGGACAACAAGAGTTGTTCCTGCACTACTTGAAGACAAGCCAACAGAAATGATCATGGCCACTGTCCAGCGCAGTGATATAATGGTTCACCCCAACCACATTCGCAGCCTCCTAAATTTCAACGTTGATAGTTCTTCAGTCAACTATGATGAGGTTCACCAAAATGCGCTTGCACAGAAGCTCATTGGCATTCCTTCTCTTAACAAGAAGTGGCCAATGTATAACAGAAAGGAATTTGGTGAGGTGATGTATCACCTGTGCACCCTAATTGGAGATTCCCTCAACTGCAAGAATGGAAATAATGGACATTTCATCTCAAAGCAGTGGGAATACTGCACAGCCATCTTCAACGAAGATCAACTCGACTGGCCGCAGATTATCTTCAATGAGATTGTGAAGGGCATGACCAGCTATGACAAGAAGCTGAACGCAGGGAAGACCAAATACCGAACTCACTGCAGACTGCTAACCAAACTCTTATTGACTTATGGTGAACTGGCCACCTATGTTGAAGAAAGGTCAATCAAGAAGCAGTCTTGCGACGCAAAGTACTACTCCAGAGTACACCTCCAGAATTTGCGCAGTGAGATAGGTAACGCTGATTACTATGAAATCTGGCTGTCTGATTCCGCTCCCAACAAGAAACCCTGGATAGGCCCAATTCCTGTGGCCAAGTCCAAGAAGAGTGCAGGAAGATCTACAACTGATGCTGCGCAAGAGACCGCAGAAGAAGCGTATAATCGCAAGGGGAAGGGCATTGCTCCGCCCAGTGGCAAAAAGCTCAAGGATATTCCTTTGGTTCAATCCACCAAAGGGATTTCATTCAAAGAGGCTGATCCTACCAGCAATCCAGCTCCTGCTCCCTCAAAGCCAACCACAATGAAGCGCAAGGCTGATTTTCGTGGTGATTCAGATGATGCTGCAGTTGAGGGGGAGCAATTGCACGAAGCCTCTCAAGAAGCCATCCCCAGTGCTGATATCGCACATATCTCCTCTCGTCTCAAGCAAAAGGTGCGCAGTAGCGCAAAAGGAGTGAAGAAGCGCCGCACTAGTTCCGCAGCCACTGACAGCAGTGATCTTTCTCCAGTTCAACCATCTTCAGCCCCTGAGACTCCTCCTTCCTCTTCAGCTGAGCTGCGCCAGATCGTGCAAAGCTTGCATTCTGTTCAAGAAAATCAAGTCGCTACGCAGCTGCAGCTAAATCAACTCCTTACTGCTCAAACTGCTTTATTGTATCGTCTTGATATGCAGCGTTTGGAGATTGATACCATTAAGGGGGAGAAAGCTGCCAAGGAGGAAGCAAAGGCAAGGGAGGCAAAGGAAAGCACGGAGAGTGCTAAGACGGAGGCAAAGGCAAGTTCATCTGAGCCTGCGCAAGAAAAATGTCCTATCACTTTGGATCATCTTATCCTGGACTCCCTGAGAACCATCAACGCCTAGCTCGAAAATGTCAGCGCACAACTCAAAAATGTGTGCACCCTTGGAGCGCTTGATGGTGGACTCAAGGACATTCTGAAAAAGCTCAAGAAAACCCTAGCAGATGGGTTACTTAGAGGATTTGATGATCTTCAAGCTCAGATGGAGGCTCAGATGGAGAAGATTGAACAAGGAGGCTCTGCGCATAATATTGAAGAAGTGCGCAGATGCATTGCTAAGTTCATGATAGATTTTTCTTCTGCGTTCAACGACAAGTTGGACTACGCAATGCTAGATATTCAAGCCAGCGTCAACACTCAGCGCCTCCATACCGACACAAGATTAGAAGCTACGCAGACTGCCATCCTGACGGACAGCAGAGCAAAGTTCAGAGAGCTAGTGGATGACAATGCTGATATGCGCAGAGGAATGAACACTTATGTTGGTAAAGCTGTTGAGTTCCAGGACAAATTTCAAAATTTAAAGGTGGAACTCATGAACAAGTTCAACGGTCTTCAGAATGAGATGCGCGAAGCCCTGCAACGGATCAACATAGATTAGATTTCCTTTATAAGTATTTTGTTCTTTTTCTTTTAAGACTTTTAGATTCTCGTTGCGCAATATGTTTTATGCGCTTTCATTTCGTGCGCTTTTGTTTTTATGCGCACCTCTTTTTGTTTTTCCTCTTTAAAGCTTGTACTCTGTAACAGTCTATCCTTCAAAGTTTTAATGAGAAGAATGCATCATTAAGCTTTCACAAAACCTTGTTCAATCCAAACCATTCGTTTGTGGAACATTGAATGCATTATTACTTAAACTCATGCGCATAATCTTTACTGCTCGTGTTTTCTACGCATGATGTTCAAACATTCATTTTAAACGCATACTTAAAACTTCATCTCACATTATTTGTATGCTCTGAATGATATTTCTATCTTTCCTATCTTGTAAGTTTTTAATCTTTTGGATAGATTAGAAATCTATAGCACTGGCTAGTGTGTGCATTGACTTGAGACATGATTTACCATTCACATTTTTATGGACATGTTATTATCAAGTACAATGAATTTCCTTTGCTATAGTAGGTAATGACATCAATCATTTAGGGGGAGATTGTTGGGTATGCTTATTACTTAACCCTCCTACATTTGTTAGAATTGATTGATACCATCACCTATGAGTATTTTTATGGACTTTAGGACCTCATGTAAAGAAGTTTATAACTTCATTTTTTAGCCAAGTCCTTTTTATAGTATAGGCTTAGATGATAGGACTTGAAGCTTTAAAGATCGAAGATTTCCTAAGCAGGATTCATTTCACTGCGCAGGTCGCCACTGCGCATAGATATCTTGCGCAGCCCTTGACCCTGCTCACTTTTCAAGATCTCATTCCCCAAACTCTCAAGAGATCTTTTTGTGATCAAGCATGGTGCGCATGCTGATCATGCGCTGAATCCATGCGCGCCGGCAATGCGCATACCTTTGTGCGCGGACACAACCTTGGTCAAGTTCCTCATCTCCTGATCTCACATTCTAGAAGCTTGGAAAGCGTCAAGACAAGCTACGCTTTTTAGATTGAGTAAGAGTGCTGAGGTGTGCACAAACGACAAAATAAGCACACTCAGCAAAACAATTGGTGGAGACACGCTTCAAAAAAATATCTCAAGTGAAGACAGCTGTCAACCTTCTAGAAGAAGCTTTTGAATCTGGTCTTCATGCTCAGTCTCCAACGGCTCTAAATCACTTGCGCACCAATCATATTGTGCCAGGTCATTATCTTTGATCAGAGCCCCAACGTCTATAAAGGACAGCTGCGCGCCAATCACTTTGTGCCAGCTCATTGTCCTTGCTCAGAGCTCCAACGGCTATATTCAAGCTCTCAGCTATAAATAGCCTGCTCATCTTCACTTCCAAGCTGCCTTTTGATCGCCTTTCATTTGGCCCTTTCATCGCCCCATTCATCAAGCCCCTCTTGTTGGCCACTATGCTTCAGAGCTCGAGTTTCATGCTTCACTGAGAAACCTTGAAGATCTGAAGATTGCAGCTTAGTATTTCCAGATTCTTTAGAACAGCTTTCAAGATCTTCAAACCTTCAAAACTCCTGCTCATATCACAAAGCCTATATCACCAGAATTCTTGGTGCTCTTCATCTTTCATATTCATAGAGCCCAGAATTTCTGTCACACACACACCTCTTGAAGCTTTGATCATTTAGATCTTTCTTCTTGAGATACACCGGTTTAGTCTAGGATTTGTTCTTCATAGATAATAGATCTTGAGTTAGTATTGAGCTCAAATGTTGTAATTTGTAATACTCTCTCATATAATAAGATCTCCATTAGAAATCCAAGACTAACCATCTTGGTAGAGGATGTAGATTTTCCATCGATCGAACCTCTCCAAATAGCTTGTTCATTATACTTACTGCATATTTCCTGCTTAACTATTTATGAACTGCTTTGTTTGATCTTTCAGATTGCTACACTTTGATGTTTTAATTGTTATTGCTCATTTGCCTTAGAATCCTTTTTGCGCCACTCTTTAGCCTCATACTTAGCGCGTGCGTTTTTATCTCTGCGCAGTATACCCTGCGCAGAGCTGCTTTAAATTTCCGCTGTGCATTTCACACTCTTACTGCGCGCTATACTTAGCCAAAATAAGAGTTGTGCGCATCTGCCATTGAATTGCAAAAGGGTTTGAAAAGAATTTTAAAACGCTATTCACCCCCCCCCCCACTCTAGCGATTTTCATACCCTTGTTGCCCTTTAGGGACCAACAGGGGCGATCCTACAACCCGGCCATAGTCATACTGTTTGTGTGTTCATGGGGAGAGATAATAATATGTAGGAGAGGGTTGTTCATGGGAGAGTATACATACTAGATCTGTGTGAGTGTATGTGTAAACGGTAACAATCAACATATTATTATAGTGATATCCTGGCTTGGGGCCTCCGGATGTAGCCACGTGGGGGTGGTGAACCAGGTTAATAAATCATGGTGTTATTGTTCTTTCATGTTATTATTTCATGTGTTGATTTATTTCTCCATGTTAATGACTGCTAGTATGGGCTAGTGGATGCGGTGATCCCCCCAATTCCCCAACACAGCCCGCACGGATTTGTTTTTGGGTCATTTTCCAAAAAGCCTCATACTAATGGAGTGTGTGGACACCTTTATATGCTAAGAAATTCTTCTTTCAATTGTCGATGTGGGACTTGGGTTGACAGTACAAAGAATTTCTTGCAAGTTCAACCTTTCATTCTGTTAGTCATTGCAAATTAAGTTATAAAGTTCACTTTTACCCCATACTGTGGTGGTGTTCATCTCATATTTTTTATTAGATTTTTATTCTTTAATTTATCAAAAAAGTTATTATAAGTAAAAAATATATGTAAACTAACAATTTGAGCTTAATCTCAATGCTTGCTTTTTTCTTAAAATGGACCCTAAATTCCTTTAGTGCCTAAGATGGTGAGAAAATTAACTTCCAGAAAAATGACATTTACTTCCACCTTCCTATAGCACTGAGCTTAAAACCTAAACCTTGAATATTTTTTCTATCCAAAACTCTGCTATAGACGTAAAATATGACACGCCCCAAGTCCCGGGATTCCCTAATAGAACCTCGAACCTGGTGCGCGTAACTAACAAGAAACAAGAAACTAACGGAAAACAGGAATAATACATGTTAAAAACAAAACTGACATGATATATATACTCAAGAGTAGGGAGCTAAGATAGCTCACACGAGTTCTAGACCAAGAAAATTTAAACCAAAATGGTTACATACAGCGGAAGACATGCCTAGCAAATAAGCAAGCAACAAGAACTGTCTAGGGACAACAAATACTACCCCAATACAAGCCCAGAGTTTATTAACTCATACAAGATCGTCCTTACCAAAATATAAAAGGACACTAACTTCGAACAGAATATCCTGCTGAGTAAGTTCCCAGCTAAGTCGAGCCTCACTGCGTACTATCCCCTGCTTTCCTTGGGGGGGGGGAAACAATTAAACAAATAAAGGGTGAGATAAATCTCAGTAAGCTATTAACATGCAACTATATGTCATGTTATCATGCAATACAAGTAGATACTCAACTAAACATATATCAAGTATCATCAAGTAACAAGTATAGGAGAGGCTAAGCCAACTCAACAAGTAATCAAGCTCAAGATATGATCAGGTAACAAGTAGTCAAGTAGTGCGAGAGGCTAGACCAGCTCACAAGATGCACATAGGCCTATCACGCATTGTACCTGAATCCTTCCTTATTCCTCCCAAGAATACCATTTGTTGTCGATGCTTTTCTAGCTGAGGACAACCAAGAACAAGAACAGGAACTGCTGTGCGGTATATAAGAAGACCTGGTAACCAGTGTCATCCACAATAACAAGATCCACGTGGTGAACAGGACAGGAGTACAGTATATAAGAAGACCTGGTAACCAGTGTCCTCCACAAGAACAAGATCCACGTGGTGTTCAGTACAGTCGCATTCACTTAGGTCAGGCTTATTGCTCTAACCAGTGAAGCTATGCCCTTACTATGGCCAGTAGTAAGGGGTCGGGCGGAAATACATAGGGACCCGATTGTCACTTAAACCCCAGCTCTAGCGACAAGCGTGAACCTATATATTTTCGAACAAGCAAGGAGAACCAGCTGGACTCACCAAGAATGCACAAGTAGATGTTTACTTGAACTACAGAACAGAACTCAGTCCCTTATTAGTGGACTACTCTTTATGCACCATGTAATCATGTATCATGTGCTCACGAGAATATGCACCATGTAACTATGTATCATGTGCTCATGAGAATATGCACCATGTAGTCATATATCATGTGCTCACGAGAATATGTACCATGTAATTATGTATCATGTGCTTACGAGAATACAAGTACACGTAGGCAATTATTACGAATACAAACCAAGATAACAATGGCACATAAGGTGTCCACGTAACACGATCAATCCAAGTAAGAGTCCATTAATAACAGACTTCAGTCAAGTAGTAGGGTATATCACTTTGTCACATGATAAGTTTGCACGTACATATTCATATCACGTTTAACACATTAAAGTGTCTATCACGATACCCTTACTATCAAATAGAGCTCAATACATTATACTCTAAACACGTAGTAGAATAGGTCACATTGTACCTAGACACAGTCATATCTCACGTATATGTATCGTTAATAATCGAATACATTTTCTAACACATATTGTGTTCTGTAATTATTCTTTATGCTTTATATACTTCATTGAGTATATACACGATTAAAACCAATCACTAGTACTTTAGTGTTTGTTCATAACACTTACAATACACACGTATCAAGTTTAAGTATGTAGTAGAGTTATTACCATATTCATGTAATGGTTTCAAGACATTCAAGACTTTCAAGACAATCAAGACAGTCAAGACTCTTTCAAGATTTTATCATCTTGTATCCAAGTTCTCAATCCATTTTCTTGGATGGTTAAACATGTACAAGAGTTAATTAACTCATACTTAAGTTATCAATCCAACTCTTTGGTTATTTAAGACAAGTACATGATTTACTCATCTTATATTCACGTTTTAATTAAGAAGATGAGCTATACATCTCCCAATCGAGTTCACGATCCTATTCCTAGGATATTCAAGTTCAAGACATTAGTTGGTGTCCTTTAGGTACACAAACTTTAGCTACGAGAGGGGAGACTAATCCAAGATTCGTGGACTAGCTCAACGGGAAACAAGCTTCAAGTAATCAAGAAGTCACATTGTTATCAAGCAACTATGTGCGATGATTGCACATACAAGTCAAGAATATTTCTTATTCACGTTAAGGCTTGTTCTGAGCACTTTCGAGTTTACACCTTACCCATATATTGGTGTCAAGGCATATACAAGATTTATAAATCTTATATTCAAATATTAATCCAATTATTTGGATATTCAAGTCATGTACAAGATTTTATTATCTTATATTCAAGTAATAATGTCAATCTTTGGACATTCAATCATGTATAAGAGTTATACACTTTACTCTTACCAATTCTCAATCCTATTCTTAGGATGTTCACGTTCAAAACATTGTTTTATACCCCTAAGGTACACAAACTTTGATTCCAAGACACAATAAAGAGTTCTTATTCTTGTACTTAATCAATTCAATGTCTCAAAACACCTATCTAGGTGCCCTAGACAAACACCCAAAATCTCATTAGGTAGTTAAAGTGTGCTTTGAATAGTTCTCTATGTCTAGCTTATTCAGCTTCTTTCGGATCTTGATTCCGACTCTCCTATAGAAAGTTATGGAGGAAACAATTCAAGAAAACAGATCAGAATTTTCACTTGGCACGACCATGCTCTAGAAATTGGCACGACCGTGCTAACACTGCCGAGGGATTTTCACACAAAATTCATTTTCTGCACGACCGTGCCCAATAAAGGCACATGACCGTGCTCAGCCCTGGCACGACCGTGCTCTACAATTTGGCACGACCGTGCTATCACTGACGAGGGAATTTGCCTAAAGGTAACATTTTGGCACGACCGGGCCAAATAAAGGCGCACGACCTTGCGGTACAAATTTTGGCCCTTTTCCCCTGAATTCAAGTTTCATAATTCCCCGTCCCACACGTAGGAGTAACATTTAACTAACACTCCTAACATTCTCAAGAGTATACTAACAAGTTTAGAACTCCTATTTCAAGCCCAATTCATTTGTTTTACCGTCCCATAAATAATAGGACAATTTCCTTTTATTCCAATTTAATATTTCTCCGTCCCCAAAAGTATAAGTACAATTTTATAATATACTACTATAAACATTTAGGAATACTTCCATTTATTTCCCCGTACCACAAATAATGATACAATTTTTCTAATAATATTTAAATCAAGTTACTATTTTACCGTCTCACGAATAGGAGTATAATTTTTCAATACTTTTTCAAGTTTCTTTTCCCAGGTGCAAGCTATTCCTTCATATTTATCATACGAATACTCCCTTCGTCCCAAATTTACAAGTATCACAAAAATTGCTCAAAACACAATTTTAACCAGAACAAATATCGGGAATAACATATATGCATGTTATTACAAGTAAGGGGGAGCTAATAACTTACCTAGTCCGAAATCAAGTTGACCCAAATTAATTTCTGTTCGGCAGGAAACGCTCTATTCAACGCCACGAATATTTATCCGGGACCAGAATCACGAACAGAAGGATAATTAAGCTCGAGGAGTCGAGAATAGGAAGAATCCTAAACCTTCTTTTGGAACAGAGGAAGCAACGAGAATGTTTTTCAAAGAAAAGTGAGTCAGAGAAGGAGAAGGCAACAAGTTTATCTTTCAACTTTCCAAGAATTGCGACTAGGTCCCTCAAGTTCTAACTTTGACAAAAAGGCCCCTAAACTTTCAACTTTGACATTTAACCACCTTAACTTTCTAACGCAGTTAAATAATTAACTCAAATAAAATAGCATATAAATATGCTAGCCAAGAATTTAACAAGCAAGTCAAAATTTTAACAAATAAGTCAAATATTTAACGAGATTAAGGATGGGCGTTACAAAATATCTTGGCAATAAGCAAATGTTCTAAGGGGAAAAAAGAAGAAGCATATCTTTCAAGAAATCATAACCAAAGTTCATTCCAAACTGCAAGGGTGGCAAGGAAAATTTCTTTCCCTTACAGGTCGAGCTATTTTGATCAAACATGTTATTGCCACAATTCCTGGATATACTATGTACGTCTTCAAATTCTCCATTTACTTTATCAAAGAACTCCACCGTATATTCAACCGTTTTTTTTTTGGTTTGGTCTTGATAAATCTTTTGGGATACACTGGATGACGTGGAATAAACTCTTCCTCTCCAAAATTCTGGGAGGTCTAGGTCTGAGACACATGGGAGTCTTTAGTCAGGCATGTCTGGCTAAGACTGCTTGAAGTATCTTTACCCAACCAAACTCTCTAGTCAGCACCACCCTCAAAGTCAAATACTTTCCCAATAGAAAATTCTTTGCCTCGAGTATCTCCAATAAAGCCTCTTGGTGTTGGAGAAGCATCTCCTGGGGAAAAGACCTCCTCTCTTCCCAATTAATTTGGACTGTCAGAAATGGAAACAAGATTCAGGCTTTCACTGACTCTTGGATTCCCATAACCTTTTACTGCCCCCTAAATAACCTTGTGGATAGTCTTCCTAATCTCTTTGTCTCTGATCTTATCCAACCTATGACAAAATTATGGCGAACTCCTTTGGTTAAATCCTTATTCCAACCTTATATCTTTGACTCTATCCCCTCAATCCATATTCCTAGATCTGGGGAAGATAAACTCATCTGGAACCTCTCAAAAAATATGGTACCTATACTGTCAAAACCGGTTACTTTATCGCTTTATCAAAGCACAAATACACTCATCAACTCATCCAAAACAGAACAATTTTCAATTTTTTGAAAGCATGGAACACTCTCTGGAAGCTTCCTTTAGAACCGAAAATCAAATACTTTGCTTGGAGAGCGTTCTCTCATATCCCCCCACTCAAAAAACTCTATCTCATAGGAAATGTACCAATTTTTCAATATGCAACCGGTGTGGATCATTTGAAGAAAGTGAAATCCATCTTTTTCTCTCTTGCCATCTAGCATAAACCACATGGAACCACTCACAAATAAAAATTCCTTCCTCCCCGACTCACTTTTCCAATCAATATTTACTTTCTTGATTTTCTTCTTGGATCTTAAACCAACTTGCTGAAGATGACACATGTTTCACTATCTTAGTTATTTGGGAAATTTGAAAAAACCGAAATGACATTGTTTTTAATTTTGCAAATCCTTCTATAGATAGCATCCTAACCATAGACTCCATAAACTTTCAAAAAATCAAAAACAGTAAACCTCCTAAAACCTCAACCCCGCAGCATCAAAACCCTCCCCCACCTTCTGGAACAAACCCGAGTCTTGATTCGTTGAGTGGAAAGACTCTTGAGGAATATCTAAAAAATTCAAACATTGGTACTTCACAAATTTTGATCATTGATGGATCATGGAGAAGAATGCAAGATGGGCCGGTCTAGGATGTGAGTTACGGGACCCAAGAAACGGACGTCTAGCATCGTGTAGCATATCATGTAAGACTGCCACCCCCTACAGACCGAAATCCTTGCCATGTGGAAATGTTTAGAATGGGAAATCCACATCAACTACACCGAAATCATCGTCCTCACTGATTCGAAACAAGCCCGAGACTATATCAAACATCCAACAAACCGGGACATCAACCTCGAAGCTATCATATCGGACATTACGCTTTTGTTCAATAATTGTAATAGGTTTAATATTGTTAAAGTAGATAGGAAAGTTGTTAATTTTGCGCATGTAAATGCTAATTATGCTAGAAATATGTACCAACACTTTATCGGCCATGAGCCGACTTTCTTAATGAAATAAGTAGATAATTTTGTCAAAAAATAAAAATAAAAAACAGACGTATTCACAAACACTTTTGAGTCATAGTTAATTCAATGAGGCAAAGAATACTTTTTTTTTTTTTTTTTTTATATTAAAAATAATCTTTGGAAGAAGATAAATTTTAGGGAGTGAAAATGCACTTCTAAAAATCTCCATATGTAATGGGCCAGGAATATTGAAGTCCAAACCGCTTGTAAACATAAGGGCCCAATAAACCCAAATATAGTTGTCTTTCTCTTCAAGAAGCCGAGCACAATCCCTCTCTACAAAGGTTTTTCACTCTCCCTCACTTTTCAATTCTCCCTTTCCTCCTCAATTTGATCGGAGATGGCGACGGCGATGGTAGAAGACACCAGTTTCGAAGACGACCAGCTCGCTTCCATGTCCACCGACGATATTGTTAGGGCTTCTCGCCTTCTCGATAACGAGATTCGAATCCTCAAGGTCTCCCTCAGATCTCTCTCTCTCTCTCTCTCTCTTTATCTATCTTTTCTGCGCGATATTTCTTGTTTTTGTAACTGATTGTTCGGTCAATTTTACTTCTTTTGGTGAATAATAGGAAGAGTTACAGAGGACGAATCTCGAATTGGATTCGTTTAAGGAAAAGATCAAGGAGAATCAAGAGAAAATCAAACTCAACAAGCAACTACCTTACTTGGTCGGCAACATTGTTGAGGTACCTCAATTTCTGTCTTATTTTATTATATTTTAATTTGGTTTCCCCCAATTTTGGCCGTCGATGCTTAAATTAGTATTAGGGTTTTTGTTACCTTGTCTAGTTTTTTTTTTTTTTTTTGGTTCTTTTCAATTTGACTTAATTGTTACAACTCAGTATTCAGCAATGTAAATTGCTTAATAGTCTACTATTGGAGATTGTCCTGTGATGCCAGTTTTGTTGAGAAAAACATCTTTCAGTAAAGAAACTAACTCTATTTAGGATTAGTCTAAAATTTCAAGGAGCAAATAGTTCATCCGAACCAAATATAGGTACTTTCCAACTGTAGGGAACTCCCTATCTATGGTGTTATCGACTATCTATGTTGATTTAGTCTTTTTCAAATTTGTCCTTTGTTTTGAATGCAACTGCTTAACTAGCATCGCAATGTACCATTTGGAATGAGGTTTTACTCTGATGGAGCTTGCAGTTACTAATTGTCACGGTGTCATGCAGAGGATATCTTTCTTGTAATTAATATGACACAAATTGAGTGGAAACTCTAGTGTTTAGTTATAACTCCTTTGAGTTATAAGAGGTTAATTTTGAAACAAGCATTCGAAGGAAACACCAAGATATCTTTAGCTCCAGTCAAGGTTCTAAAAAACGCTAGGCGGTCGCTAGGCGCCGCAGCAACGCCTTATGCCTAGGCGGAGTCTAGACGTGACTAGGGCAGGGCCGAGAATTCAGAAATAGTTATAATATCCTAGGTGGGACTTAGGCGTTTAATGAACGCCTAGCGCCTAGGCGGAGCCTAGGCGGCCTAGACGGGTGCCTTTTAGAACACTGGCTCCAGTTACAAACTCTGTGACCTTGAAGAGGTTCTCTTTCTCTTCGAAGATTTCTTTCTGTTACTAACTTCCAATGGTTTTTTGCTAGTCCCCTTGTATCTAAATATGAGAGGTGAAGAGGTACCATTCAGAAGTCTCTTAAGTTGTGTATCAGATGCATGTGAATACCCGGAATTTTTTGTTCAAGTTGGGAAGTAGGAATGATGATTATTTTCTGCAAATGTAAATGTGATAATGAACGCTATGATTTGATTGAAAGAACTTTTTACAACCTCAGTTTTAAAATAGAAATCTTTAATACTCAAGTCAATATTCTGGATTACTAGCTTATATTTGAAAGATCCCTTACTATAAATATGGAATACTTGTCATTTGCCTCCTTGCAGGAAACTTAGTAGTTATCTTTTATCTCACTTGAATGCTTATTATTGCTTCAGATCCTGGAAATGAATCCCGAGGATGAAGCTGAGGAAGATGGTGCAAATATTGATCTTGACTCACAGAGGAAGGGCAAATGTGTTGTACTAAAAACTTCCACTCGTCAGGTAAGTCATAATATTCATGCATTTAATTGGCCTATTGTAGTTTCTATTGAACTCTTTTGAAGCATTCCGGATTATTACATGGCAATATCATGTAACCAGGTACTGCAAAGGATTAACTAGAGCTGATGTTAAGAGTAGAGCTTGAAGTTACTTCATACATACTCATATACCCTATTCTTTTCTGATCTTGGTATTTACTATCTTATGATTTGCAGACTATCTTCCTGCCTGTTGTTGGTCTTGTTGATCCGGATAAACTGAAGCCTGGGGATTTGGTGGGTGTGAATAAAGATAGTTATTTAATATTAGATACATTGCCTTCTGAGTATGACTCTCGAGTCAAGGCCATGGAGGTTGATGAGAAACCTACAGAAGATTACAATGACATTGGAGGGTTAGAAAAACAGGTGAGCTATACTTTAAACTGCTGTATATCGAGACATTCTTGTGAACTGCTCTGCAGTCTCTGTTCTGACATCTTCCTAATATATTTTTTATACTTCGACAGATCCAAGAACTAGTTGAGGCTATTGTTTTGCCAATGACTCATAAAGAGCGATTCCAGAAACTAGGTGTCCGTCCACCAAAAGGAGTGCTCTTGTATGGACCTCCTGGGACTGGAAAGACTCTAATGGCCCGTGCATGCGCAGCCCAAACAAATGCTACTTTTTTGAAGTTAGCTGGACCACAGCTTGTTCAGGTGTGTATATCTGTGTATTCTTATGGCTCTATGAAATCTAGCATTATGTAGGTCATGTTCCCAATGCATTACTAATCTTGAATCTTCCCAGATGCTCAAGTTGTTGCTTCTCCCTTCCCTCACACAACACCAAGAAATAATGTGCAGCTCCATTCTAGCGATTAAGCTTTTTTAGCTGCTTCTATTAGTATTGTTATCCCTTTTTCCTTTTCCCTTTTTCAGATGCGAAAATACAAGGCGATGGTTTCAAAACTATCTCCAATGAACTGTACTTTTGTGGGGTGAATCCTGTTAGCTATTTGTATTTGTGACTAATTGTTGTCATAATTTGGTCATATTTTCATGGCTCAGGGATTTATTTTTAATAACCTCTGTCAGCAGACTTGACAAATAAATTGTTTGAAAATCAAGCACAAGGCTGTGCCTGGAGGGGCTCCTTTTGAATTATCAGCATGCATTTTATGCATCTTTATGGTGATTCTTGTAGTTCTTAATACTCCTTCCCCTTCCAGCTTCCTCTATTTTATAGTTAATCTTTCTTGAAAATTAAAAGGCTCAATCGCAGTTGATTTTCACCATGAAAAATTTCTTCAGTTCTTGATAGTCTTTCCTCTACATCAATGCTAACCTGCATAACCGAAGTATAAGAATATTATGTTGGTGACTAATGGAACTTTCTTGCACCTGCAGATGTTTATTGGAGATGGAGCAAAACTTGTCCGTGATGCTTTCCTGCTCGCCAAAGAAAAATCTCCTTGCATAATCTTCATTGATGAAATTGATGCTATTGGCACAAAGCGATTTGATAGGTATTCATATCACAATCTCGTGTGCATTTGAATTTGATTGCTATCTGCCCTGTGACTTATGCTTTCAGGCGCAAATGAATTTGTTCGCCTTCTGCCCTGTCAAATTTCAGTATATATAGACGATATGTCTTGCGGCGGAACGGATATTTACTGCAAAATTTTCATGTACATGCACATTTAAAGTAGTTTCTTTTTCTATGCAGTGAAGTTAGCGGTGATAGGGAGGTCCAAAGAACTATGTTAGAGTTGCTCAATCAGCTGGATGGCTTTAGTAGCGATGACCGTATTAAGGTAATCTTTCTGCCAATTAATCAATAAATTGGGCTAAACTTTTTTTTATTGCCCTTGCGTTACACCTGGTTTTTTATTATTTGCTGTCCAACTTTTTATGGAGGTTGTTGGATGCTTGCTTGTCGCATTGTTTTAAAAAGATCTAATCCTTGTGTATTACAACAGGTGATAGCAGCAACAAATCGAGCTGATATTTTGGACCCTGCCCTTATGCGTTCTGGTAGATTGGATCGTAAAATTGAATTTCCCCATCCTACTGAAGAAGCCAGAGCTCGAATTTTGCAGGTGTGCTAGAATCTACCTTTTGGTTTTGTGTACTAGAAAAACCGTTATTCCATTTAAATTGAACCCTAATTTGTTTACGTGAATCTGAATTGTAGATTCATTCACGAAAGATGAACGTTAACCCAGATGTGAACTTTGAAGAACTTGCTCGGTCAACCGATGATTTCAATGGGGCACAGCTGAAAGCTGTTTGTGTGGAAGCTGGCATGCTAGCTCTTCGTCGTGATGCTACTGAGGTCTCTCTCTCTCCCTTCTCTGTCTCCCCCTCCATTTATGTAAAAGTTGAGTTTATGAACATAAAAATGTTCATAAACTCAACCAATTGTGGAATCAAACCATCTTGGTCATGTTTTGCTGGCACGGAACGTCTCTTTTAATATTTATGAACATAAAAATGTTAATAAGTCTCCCCCCCCCCTCTATGTTTGTCTTTTTGCAAACTATTCTATGACTGGAGTCTTAGCAACCGTCGTGTATGCATTTTATTTGGATCTTTCCAAATGTATACAACGAGTGACAAATTTTCAAGTTATACGATAAACCTTGTGGAAACAAACAATATCTGAAAATAGTAGCTGCACATATACTTGATAATCGAGACTGAGTGAATTGGTTGATGTTATTAGGTGAACCATGAAGACTTCAATGAAGGAATCATCCAAGTTCAGGCAAAGAAGAAAGCAAGCTTGAATTACTATGCATAAATTGTCATTTGGGGACTTATTTGTACAATTTCAAGCATTTCTTTTTTTTTTCTTTTTCTTTTTCTGCTGTTATGTACTGTTATCCTTTCACTATCATGTATTAAGACTTCAATGAAGGAATCAACTATACTGCATGTGACAGATTAGGTTATAAACGCACTTATTGAGTACTTATTAATTATTTTGTTTCCTAATAACATGTACTCCCTCTGTCCCTAAATGACTGTCCATTTTCAAAAAAATTCTTGTCCCAAAACGAGTTTTTTTTTTTTTTTTTTTAACATAACTTTGTCCTTAAATGATTTTTGTTTTGATTTTTTTTTTTCACCGGTCTCTTTATGAAAAATATGCTATTTTGGGAAGTGTCAAGTGAGCTGGGACAACCCAAAATGGAGTGTCAAGTGAGCAGGGACGGAGGGAGTATACTCTCTTTCTTTACGCATATATGTAAGGCCTCTTCTTCTGACGTGGAAACCGTAAAAAAAAAAAAAAAAAAAAAAGGTGGTCTAGCTTCACCTGCATCTTGCGTCATTTTTTTTATTTTTTATTTTTTATAATTTTTTTTTTTACTTAAATCATATCATAATTGAACTCAATACATAATCATTAATAGAAGCGCCTAGGAGACAAATACTAAGGAGAGAAAATCTTCTCTCTAACTTTCTAACTTCTAAGGGATATGCAAGATCGGTGTTCAAACAGACCAGCCCTTCCCGAGAAGAGCCAAAAGCGAAGGAGTTTCAGTAAGTAAGAATAAGATTAATGATTCACTAAGTAAGAATAAGATTAATGATTTGTGAAACATACTATTGACAACATGAAATCTTCACTAAAGGCACTTTTAAGTTTTAAGTGCAATCTTGTAATAATTATTACATATTAATCATTTTTTTTTTCCATTTATAAGAAAATTTTTTAAAAAATAATAATTAGACAAAACGATGGTTAGTACTACTAACTAGGATTTCGAACCGCTCCACCCGGTCTATCCAATGGTGAAGATTAGAGCCTCATTTTTTTTTTGTTCGACAGATGAGATGTGTCCGAGCTCGGTAGAACCCACAAAAATTGAAATCATCTCAGCCGCACGCCTTGATCGGAGCCGTTGGGTGGAAGGGTGAAGCTAAATTGGGTGGAGCGGTTCCGGGTTGTGGGGTCCACTCCATCCACCGAGTAAAGCAGTAAAGAAGCGCGTTATCAGAAGAAGATGTACTGTATCAGTATCTTCCCGCCTGAGATGACGTATCCTATCCACACCCACACAGTAAACCACAGACTCCAGATCTTGACCGTCCAAATAAAACAAGTAAAAAAACAGCTACTCCTTTATTCAAACTTGGCCGCACACTCGCTCTAGTTATTACAACGAAGGCGTCAATAGGATTTCTTACTACTCCCTCCCTATGAGTTTTTTAGTTTTGACTTTTGAAGATTAAAAAAACAAAATATTATAAGTATAAAAAATAAAATAAGAGAAAGTAAGAAATAAAAAGTGGATAATTTTTTTTTTTTATGAGAATGATAAGTGAGTCTTATTATCTATTTTAAGTAATAAAGCAAGTTTAGAATAAACCAAAAAAGAAATTAAAAACCTTAGTCTGGACAGTGGTCGTAGTAGATTTTTTTTTCCCTTTTATTTTTGAGTAGAAAAAAATCTTCTTGTAAATCTTAAAAGAAAAAAAAGAAACGAGTTGGTTTTGGGGGAAACTAGTTCCTCCATAAGTTATAAAAAATCTACTTTTTAACCCTTAACTCTAAAACCCTACACCCTAAATTCTAAACCCTAAACATTAACCCCTATAAAAACATGACTTTTTATAACTTATGGTGAAACTAGTTTCCCCCAAAAAAATTTCAAAAGAAAAAGTGTTTTTTTTTTTTTCTGAAACCAAAAGAAAAAAAAAAGAAAAAGTAAAAAAAAAAAATCATCTCAATCCGACGGCCCGGATAACAGGTGGTGTTTCTCTCTCCTCTCTTTCAGTTTCTTTCCCACAAACCCCATCGTGAAACGATCTCTTCGCTTTCTCTTCTATTTCTCCCCTCCGTCTACCTCACCATTCTCAATCCACTCTTTCAATTTTATTTACACAGATCAATCTCAATTCCAAACCCTCCTCTGGGTAGTTGCTTCAATTTTAACCCCACCTCCGAAAGAAGGTTTTGATTTTTACAGGGTTGGCTGCAAAATTCGAGGGATTTGTTTATTTTTCAGTTTTGGGTTGAATTGACGTTTGTTCGTAGGCCGATTGTGTTTTGGGTAATTGAATTTTTGTGGGTTTTGTTTGTAAAATCATGGGTCTGGAAGACTCGGATCTTTTGGATGATGGTGATGGTGTTGGAGGCAAAACATCGTCTCTTGTATCGTGCTCGATTTGCCTTGAGACTGTCACCGACAATGGGGATCGATCTTTGGCCAAGCTTCATTGCGGCCATCAATTTCATCTGGGTCAGTTTTTTTTTTTTTTTTTTTCTTTTCAGATGATTTTCTGGGTTGTGAAGTTTTGGCTTGATTTTTGGTTTTTGTTGAATTGGCTTGAGATCTGTTCAGTTTTGTCGTTTGATTTATGTCAGTTTGATGCGATAGTTAGTTCTGTTTAAATAAAGTAATTGTGTTGTGCCTCTTTGTTCATGATGTTAATTGGCATGATAGGGTGACCTGGTTTGTCACAAGCATTTGAAATATGTAGCTTGCCAGTTGAAAAATGATTAATTGAGTTGATTTATTACTAAAGTTGACCTGGAAGATCCTATGAAGGACGATCGGATTACATTCCGTTGACCATCCGAAATCTAGGAGAGCTTGAAGAACAGAAGCTGTGTCATGAGGTTATAGGGTAGGTATTCAGCTAAGGTTGACTTGGAGTGTTGTGAAGGATTAGTTTTGCTTAGGAAACAGGTCTCCTACTTATGGTATGAAGCTGTGAGCTGTACTAAACTAAATCTATTTTTGCCCCACCTTCCTTTTTTGTCATTGGGACATTTCATTGTAATGATGTTCTTTGGAGAACTAAGAGACATTCTATGGCATCTTTGCGATATGCTCAAGTATGCTCACGAAACTGAAAAAGCATTGTTTCATATTTCTCTTTGATGCTTTATGCATTAAATCTAGGATTTGGTGGTATCCCCATGTAGATATGGATTTGGCCGTTGCTATTTTGACCTTATCGTGGAGATCAGACGTTAGCTCTTTATACCTGGTGCTAAGTGTGTCCCACCTGCAAGAATCCCCCCACGTGTACAACCCTCTTTGAGTTTAGATGCAATTATAACCGTAAATTGAGTTCTTGACTTCTTGCGCAGTTAATTTACTCAAGGTATAAGTTTGCTTCTACGACACGAATTACACACACCCCTACTATCTTTTCTCATTGCTCGTCCTGATCTTCCTTTCACTTTGTTCCCCATAGTGTTTTATTTGAACGTAACACGAAAATTGATGCTCCGACTTCCTCTAGTATCCATGCCATCCAGTTGTAGGATTGAAAACTGGAGTCTGGTCGTGAAGATTGGATTACATTTATGAAATTTTGTTGTGGCAACATTTTCCTTGGAGCGAGTCATTGTAGATAAGATGTGCATACTTATTCTGGTAAAAAATGTTTCAAACTTCTGTTTCTGCCCTCCTGATTTCAAATTTAGAAATCTATCTCTGTTACTAATTAGCTGATCCATTCCGTTATATCCTGTTTTCATATGTAGATATCTTTCTCAGTTACAAAGTAGCACTAAAGATTTTACTTCATGGAATCCACGTATGATTCAACAGAACTCTATTAAACCTTGTACATCCTTAAATGTTATTGCATTTAAATTTTAAAGAAGTCCTGCTTTTTAATTTAGCTTGAGTGATTTATGCTTTTCTTCTTTGTCCATTTTTCAATTTAATTGAAAGCTAATGTGATTTTTTCTTGGTCTGAGTAATGATATGTGCCTCATGTTAGTGATATTCAAATAATTATCATTTTACAATTTGTTAACTTTGACAAAGAGTGTTTGCCTTCTCATCTCATCTCATCAACAACTTATAACTTATCAGGTACTTTGTGGATGTCTCATGATATTCAGATGTCGAGCATCTTCTGTTAGAAAGTCTACATATGTTTTGTTATGGTAGAAGGAAACACCAATGGATTATAGACTCTTGCAAAGTACCATTCCGCTAGCTAATACTCCCTCCGTCCCAAAATGATCTTCACGTTTTTTTTTGCCGTTACTATGAAGGAACAATAATTTTAGGTTGAATTAATTATACTAATGTAAAACTAAAACTTCTTAATGACTCACCATCAGTGGTACTATCAATAACAAGTTTTAGATTTTTATTTGGATAACTAAATCAACTTAAAATTATTGCTCAAAGTTCCTTCGTAGTAATGGTGAAAAAAGTGTGAAGATCATTTTGAGATGGAGGGAGTAATACCGAGTATAGCAGTTGCCCCCTAATGCTACTATGGAAATTGCTAGTTGTGTACACAAGTTAAGCTGTATGGAAATAATACCTTTCATTTTCATCCAACGAAGTATATGGTAGAAGGGGCTACTAATTTTTGAAGTTGTAGATACTATGAACAATAGAATATATAACTCTTGTATTTGTCTCAATAATATTTAGTCTAATTTGCAACAACTGTCGGAGAATTTATTGGCTCTTCTAGGCTGTTTAGGATATAAAAACCTCGATATCATTTTGCAGGAAGTCCTTGATCCAATTTTATTGTAAACCACGGGTGGATCTACCATAGTGGGAATGGGGTCAACTGACCCCCTGACTTCTTCATTTTTATGATTTGGCCCTAGAATACTTATATTGTTCTTTTAAATTTTGCAGCCCCCCCCCCCCCCCTCAAGTTTTGTAAGTTATCACCCTCAAGAAATATTTATATTTTATAGATTATAAAAGTTAATTTTTCCTACTAAATTTAAATGCATTTATATTTTGTATTTGGAAAAAAAAAAAATTTACTCCGTCCCTTAAAGATAGTCTTACTTTTTTAGTAATCAGTTTGATTAAACTTTAACTAAAGATTTAGGAATAGCTAATTATATTATAAAATTGATATTTATACATCATTAAAAATACTACCGACATCAATTTTAAATTTTCATTAGAATAATTAAGGTAATATAAGTCATGATTTGTGCCACAAATTATTTGTTTATGGTCAGTGCCTGGATTAATTTTTGTTCAAAACTGACCTTAAATTTTATTTATGTATTATATCAGTTGTCCATGGCCTAGATAAATTTTAGTATGTCATTTATCTTGCAGAGTTTGCATGGCTAAAATAAGTCTTGGTATTTCCTTGTAGCCAAAGGTCTAGCTAAATTTCATATTTTGTTGGCAGTGTCCCAACTCATTTCTGGTGTGCTATTTTTTGTCGGTGGCCCAATTTATTCTGCTGCTATGTTTTATGTAATCACTATGTTTATTATATCATATTATTTAAATTTATGAATATGAGAAATATATAATTATATGTTTCGTGCCAAAATTTCATGACTTTTATCGTGTGATTTTTTTTCTCATCAAAATTAGACCCTACTGACTCAAAATCCTAGATTTGCCGCTATTGTCAACTAACATATTATCCATCCTCTCCTTTTCCTGAACAAAAGATATGTCACTCTCTCCATCCGTATAGTGTCCCTTTTTGTTACGTTTGAGGAAATTAAGGAAGATGACTTTTGGGTCATTTTAGTATCACACACAGAGATACCCGATTACACATTATTCATCATTGGCTCTTTGCAAATACACATAGGACAAGATATAGGGGGAGGGTTTTGCAGTAACTTCATCAGGTACAAAGGGTCATTCTTTCTAGGGATATTTTCGTGTGGTTCAAGATATAGGGGGAGGGTTTTGCAGTAACTTCATCAGGTACAAAGGGTCATTCTTTCTAGGGATATTTTCGTGTGGTTCAATAAGGAACCCTCATTTTGAGAAATAGTAGTAATTTATAGATATAATGAAGTGGTTTGGCCATAGACTTTATGGTACTCATATCTCTATTTCTGATCTTTGGAATATTCTTAATGTTTCATTCTTCATTTATACGGTTATCTAGTTTACCTTCATGTTTCATTGAGTGCTAAAGATGTTATGTCTTTCATGTGTTCTCTCTTTTCTGATGATGACTCTCATTAATACTTGCACAGATTGCATTGGTTCTGCCTTCAATGTAAAGGGAGTGATGCAGTGCCCCAACTGCCGGAAAATTGAGAAAGGTCAATGGCTTTTTGCAAGTGGTTCCAGGTCATTTCCTGAGTTCAACATGGATGATTGGGCCCATGACGAGGATCTTTATGACTTGAGCTATTCCGAAATGGTGAGATTCTCAAAACTCATTTATACCCACTTAGTCCACTAATGTGTCATTAATATTAGACATTTTATCTGCTAAATTTTCCATATGTTATCTTCATGGTTCAGGGCTTCAGCCCACCCTATCCCCGCCCTCACATTGCCAATTTTTTAAATTCCACTAAAATATACCCAAACGATAATTCTGCAGTTACCTTGATGCATTTAGGTAAACTATATGTTGTATTTTACAGCTTGAGGATCCTTTCACAATAAAGCCATCATTCTGTTTCTGTTGTAGCACTTGTGATACTAGTATTGTCTTCTCCTCTCTCTCTCTCTCTCTCTCTCTCTCTCTCTCTCTCTCTCTCTCTCTGAGTCCGCTCCCGAGTTTTTAATGGAGAGAAAGGGAAGGGAGGGGATGGAAGGTGAGGCGTAGGAAGGGGATTTCTTACGGGGGTGCTCCTTAGTTTATGAAAGAAAGGGAAGGAAAATACTTTGAATTACTATTGTACCTTTAATGAAAGAAAAAGAAGGTTATATTTGAGGGGTAATATAGGTTCATCGTAAAAGTTTGTTTATAAGATTTTCTTTCCTTCCAATTCCTCTCACTTTTGGGAGGATTGTGTAGGAGGGAAAATCTTATTAATTTTCCTTTCCCTTCCATTTCCTTCCTAAAAAAAATCTTGGGAGCAACCTTAGGAAGGAAAATATGTCACATTTCCTCCCCTTTCCTTTCCTTTCCTTTCCTTTCCTTTCTCTCATTTTAAAAACTCGGGAGCACCCTCAAAGTCTTGATTTTCTTATGGGGTGGGGGTGGATTGGTGAAAACTTGTTTGATTTTCTTTTAATAGGGTTGAACTCCGACCAAGGAGATGAGAAGTAAGTGAAAAGGGATTGACTAATGTCATAGCATTCTCTTCTTATATGTACGACAAAGGCAGTTCAGTAGTTGACAACACTTGGGTTTCGTTTGTTTCACGAAGAATAACTTTCAAAAAATAGCTTTTGGAAAATGTTTTCTTTAAAAGGTAATTAATTTGTTTTCAGCTGTTTGGCAAACTTTAGGAAATTGTTTTGGAAAACATTCCGGTGGTTGTTAAACTTGGTGAAACGCTTCCGACATTTTTTTTTTTCAAAATCATAAACTACAATCTAAATACAAGTAACAATAACCATTTTTAAGATGAGGGTGGTGGTGGTGGGGGGGGGGGGTTGGTGTTAAGAAACAATTGAAGTATGAGTAACAATATACTCCTCCGTCCCACGTCACTTGATACCAAATTCCATTTTGGTCCGTCCCACTTCACTTGATACTACCCAAAATGGAAAGTTTTTTATACTCACAACACCAATAAAATTATTGTTCCCTCCACTCATTCTCTCTCCTACTTTACTTTTCCTACTCACAACACTTCTTTCCACTAATTCTCTCTCCTACTTTTTCTTGGTTATTTTGCCCACCAAGTTGGTATCAAGTGAGGTGGGACGGAGGGAGTATTTTTTAGTCGGGGTGGGAGTGGAGTAGGAGTGGTTTGGGGGTGGGGTGGGGTAGGGTAGGGGTGTTAAGGAACACTTTAATTACGAGTAACAATAATTTTTTTGACGGTGCGAGGGATGTGTGTGGGGGCATTAAGAAACAATTTAAGTATGAGTAAATTTTTTTTTTTAGATGAGGTGGGGGTGGGGCGTTAAGAAACAATTTAAGTACGAGTAAATGTAACTTCTTTAGATAGGGGCCGTGATTGCGGAATTGGGGTGAGGATGTTAAAAAATACTTCCTCTGTCTCAGAGTAAGAGTCTTACCTTGGTTTTGCACGACGAGAAGTGTGCAGGTGCCATTACCCCCCAAAACTTGCCATTATAAAGATGTGTGCCATCGGTCTGACATATTAAGGAAACAATAGAAAATGGATAAACATTGCAAGTGAGTTGAGGATATAATTGTCCAAAACACTATGTATAATGCAAGTAAGTAAAAAGTAAGTGTTGATTTTTTTTTTGTTTTGTTGTGATTTAACAGGCATTATAAGGATAAAGTTGTCCAAAGCGTTATTCATCCTTTGCTATTTTAGGAATGAGACTCTTACTATGAGACTCCCAAAACAGGAAGTAGGACTCTTATCTGGGACTGAGGGAGTAATTTAATTTGATTGTAGTGAGAGATTGGATAGGTGACATAGGAGGCATTGGTAAGTAAGTCATTTTACTTGGGAAATAAACTTATTTTCCCTTGACCAGATAATGACTTACGGTGACCCTATTTATTGCATTTGCATATAATTGTCTGGAGCTGCTCTTAATAATATTTAGGATGCATTTGGCATCCCAATACCAAGCCTGGACATTGGAATTGATTTTCGGTCCACGTAGTTCGTTTGGTTCTATTCCAATTTTAATTCAAAGCTTGGAATTGAAGTTGCCAAACATATTTTTATTGTCACTAGTTCTTTTTATATGAAATATACACCAAACATACCCTTATTATCACTAGCTTTTTATATGACATATATTCTGGAAGATAAGTAATGTATATACTGACTAAAATGTGAGTTTCAACTTGCAGTCATTTGGAGTTCACTGGTGTCCGTTCAGTGGATTGACAAGAGTGCCTTCATTGGAGTAAGTATGCATTAATTATACTGCTCCATCTCAGATGATTTTATGTTGTTTAGTTACTCCCTCCGTCCCGTTTATTTTGGCCACTTTTGATTTTTAATGGTCAATACAAGTGAACTTTGACCAAACATTAATATCAGTCTAATCATCGTAACGAAATTATGAAAATTGTTATTGTTAAAGCACTTAGTGATTTATCAATAACACTTAATTTTAATTAGGATGATTAGATTGATATTAATGTTTGGTCAAAAGTTTACTAGTGTTGACCCAAAAGTCAAAAGTGGCCAAAAAATGCGGGAGTATCTTGGAAACTGTTTAGGTTGGGGCATTTCTCTCTTGCATCAATATTTATGGTGGTTTTCTCCGAGACAGTTTGTGCTACTGTAGTTAATCGAAATCTTATTTTGCCAAGTATTTTTGCAGTTGTTACTTCCTCCGAAATGTTATAGTTTCACCCCCTACTTTCACGAATCTTACAGCAACTTTTTTACTGTGTCCTCCATGTTTAGCATTATATTCTTGGATACTTTCCTGTCCCCACATCTTCTTCCCTATGTATGTTTTTTCATTTACTAGTCTACTTGAGTTGCTAGTGGTTAATCGTTATTGGTGCATGTGTTTTCACTTATATTGACATAGTTATGCATGGACCTTCATATATTGTTAACTCTTCTTCTGACATGTTATATTTTGTATATTTTCAGCGAAGGGGAATTTTCGTCAACTGCATGTAAGATTTATCCTAAATTTCAAACTTTAAAAGATCCATCTTTTCTTATGCTTTAGTAGTTATATTCCTTCTGTACCAGAAAGTTTGTCCTATTTGACTTTGTATGGTCAACTCATGTTAACTTTGACCATAAGTTGGTGTCCATCTAATGATCACGATGAAATTCTAAAAATTGTTATTGATAAATCACGTTTCACTAGGATCAAGGATGATTAAATCGACATTAATGTTTGATTAAAGTTCATTTGTATTGACCATAAAAAATCAAATGGGAAAAACTTTCTGGGACAGAGGGAGTAGATGATTTTATTTATTTATTTATTTATTTATTTTTATTGTAGACCATGATCTTCTGGGCCAACATGCTATATTTGCTGAGCATGCAGCTGTATCATCTGTTGCTCATCCGTGCCCGTATGTTGCTTACGTTGGACCAGTTCACTCATCGTCTTCAAATTCTAGTGCAAGTGTTTCTGAGGGTCCTCCTACGTGGAGCGGACAATCATCATCAACCAATGAGATACCAACTTTTAATGCATTCCCGACCATGGATGTTCATTATCCTAGTTGGGAGCCGTTTCCTACAACGAGCAGCCGTTTTGGTTTGACCGAGCAGTCAACTATTCCCTCTATGACTCAAAGGTCAACTCGCACCACTTCTGATATAACAAGATCAGGATCTTACTTGCACCCGTTCTTTGTTGGCCAAAGGTAATCTCTTTTTTAAACAACTCTGTATTTTCTTTCTTCTTGTTTTAAGTTTGCATGATAACGTTGCACACCCAAATTAACCTGCTCTACGCCCGAAATGTATGCATGTCATTTGTGTGGTTTGGTGGTGGGGTAATAAAAAAGAAAGAGTTGGAAGATGATACTCCATCTGTCTTAACAAAGATGTCGCATTTGACTTGTCAACCTTTTTAAGAAAGGTGTTTTAACTACTTTTGCATTGCTTGTACAATGATAAAATTGCACTAGGTCTCTTCCATTATTTAGAAGCGCGACTTTTGTTTTGGGACGGACTAAAATGGAAAGTGCGACATTCATTATGGGACGGAGGGGTTATGGAAGTGGCTTGCAAAAAAAAAACCCTCCCCATGATCTGTGTTCGGTTATCACGTTACCCAGTGATCTAAAATACCGGATCAAGCTCTCTCTTTTCTGAATAAAACTTAATGCTGCGGCTTTAAAGCAACTGACTGCAGCTTGTTGATTATTGGACGGAAGGACACCTTTACAACATTGTAATTTTAGTTCCATACATACCCCTATCCTCATTTATTCACCTCCACTAAAATATCTTATTCTCCCACTTTCACATTTTACTTCACACGTCAAATGCTTGCACCCTCCCGACACCTTTGGCCATGTAGGTAGATTGCTTCTTATTATTTTTATTTATCTTCTCTTTCTTCTTTATTTTGCTAACTGGATGACATCTAAATGAATGTCAAATTTTCTTTTTAAGGGAAAGTTAGAAAATCTCTACTTTTTATACAATTAATGGCAAAGATTCATAATTATTTTTGTAATCGACTTCCAAACATTTCATTTTGCAAGTATAAAGAGACTATTGAAAATACTTTGGTAAAAATAAAACAGAAAATTTTGGGGGAAACTAGTTCCTGCGTAAGTTATAAAAGTCTTGTTTTTATAGGTTTAGGGTTTAAGGGTTAAAAAGTGGACTTTTTATAACTTATGAATGAAGGAAATAGTTTCCCCCAAAATCTACTCTAAATAAAAATATTTTGGGGACAAAGTTTTGTACCAAAAAAGATTCATTTTGGGACAAATTTCTTGAAAATGGACAGTCATTTAGAGACAGAGGTATTATTATAATAATAATAATAATTATTATTTTCTTCCTGAAATCATTTCTCCATGCTATTAGAGTAAATGATTTGACTTTAAATTTACTTGTGCAGCTCCGGTGCTAGAGCTCCCAGCTCGGTCGGCTCATCAGTGATGCCTACTTACCCGGGAAGCGTTGCCCGGGCCCGTGACAGGGTCCAAGCTCTCCAAGCCTATTTTCAGCAACCCAGCAATTCACCAGCCATGCGCACACAGGCCCCATCCGGAACCCGAAGATCAACCAATCACAGGCCAGAGAGCATATCCCAAGTGGGTCCCGCGCCCTCACCGTCTGATCAAAATCGTGGCGGCTTTTACTTTTTCCCCTCGTCAGGTTCATCAACGGGCAGAAACTACCCGGAAGCAGCGGAGAATAATAATCAGATGTCAAATCAATTCCACCATGCATGGGAGAGAGAACAACCACAACACTTTGCGTGGGGCCCGCTTTATCAATCGGGCAGCGGGTCAGATAATGGTGCGAGGTCGGGCAGCTTTCGACAACAACAACGCCAGGGTGGTTCAGAGAGGATGATGCCTTCTTCTCAAAGCAGCCACCACCACCACCACCACCACATGTCATAGAGGCAAAAGACTTGGTTATTATTTTGCGTTTGATGATGAAAACATTTGTTGCTATGACCTCTCAAACTCGTAAATGTTAATTTATGCTTTGAGAAAACGATATGTAAGTGGTTGAGCTTTTCGCCTTTGTTGGCGGGAAGGCTCGACACAGTTCCGTGGCCCTAAAACGAGGTATTTTTTAGGGCATGTGGATTCGTTGGTTGTGTGGACTTTGGCTTAGCGGCTTTGCCCCTGGAGATATAAGAAGAAAAAAATAAGATAAATATGTTTTTATGGACCAAATTATTATAATGTGTGTACCCTTCATCTGAAATGAGCTAGTAATGTTGACTTTTTGGGGTGGTTATGCTGTTGTGCATTGAACTAGAATTATCTGAAAAGTTGGAGGTAACTGGTTGAAATACTTCATTTTATTTAAGTAAAATAGAAGTCATTGACACAAGCAATGTAACATGGCGCCTCCACATACTACAATAATGGAATCAACGTCAATTTCCATTCAACACCCACTTTATCACGCCACATCATCTTCTCTCTTTTCCAACTCATTCAACACTCATTCAACTTTTAACCCTACAATGGTTTGTTTAATCCCCCATTCAACACCTTTCCCACTCATCATCTTATACCCCACCACTTAAAATTTATTTTATATTCTTTATTTTTATGATTAGTAAAATAATAATAATAATAATAATCAATTATAATTAAAAAAAAAAACTTCACACTTTTTTTTTGTAATTGTAATTAAATAAATATGAGGGTTTTTTGAGTGTTGAAATGGTTATTATTGGGATCCATTTCATTAAAAAGAGTTTTTTTTTTCTTTTTTTTTTTTTTTTTTGTATCCAAATCAAATGAAACTTGCATCTATTTATAAAGAGGGAAAAAAAATATGAATTTTGGTGTAAAAAAAATTAAAAAAATCATTTAGTGTAAAATAATTGAGCTAAAATAATTAGGATGAGAAATTAAATCGGAAATTCCATGAACCAATGGGGAGTTATCAAGTGTCACAACAAGAAAAAAAGAAAAAAAAAAGACTTGAGGACCAGCGCCACACGCGCCCTTGTCGGCGCGTGTACCACACGCGCCCCGTTGGCCCAACTGGAGCATGCCACGTGTCTGAAATTGCAGCCCATTTTCCATTCAACTGGTGTTGAATACATTCAACACCCATCCCATTCAACACCTCCTTCAACTCCCCATTGCACTCATTAAACACCTCCCACTTTGTTGAATGGGCATTCAACACCCCCATTAAACAACCATAGTGCATGGTTAAGATATACTCCCTCCGACCCAGCAGAAGTGGCACCAACTTTTGGGACACGGAGACTAAGAAAAAAGAAGAAGGTGTGTGGTAGAAAATGAAGAGAGAGAATGAGTGGGGTAAATAGTAGTGTTGGTTGAATAAAATGAGTGGTGGAAAATGAAAAGAGAGAATGAGTGGGGTTAAATAGTGGGTTGATTGAATATAAATATATTAAAACATTTCTATTTTAGGTAGTGTCACTTAGGGATGACCAAACACGGTTCCGGTTCCGGAAAAGCTTGAACCGTAACCGAACCGTTTCTCTTCCGGTTACGGTTCGGAATCGCCGGTTCACGGTTCGGAACCGTCGGTCCACAGTTTCCTTTTTTTTAAAAAAAATATTTTTTTTAACAGAAAAACAATTATAATAATATTTTATTGACGATTTTTTTTACAAAAAAGGTATTATAGAAAAAATGTTTAAAAAACTAAAGAGGTCCGCCCCTCTTTTCTTTTATATACTCAACAAATTTTTATAATTTTAATTCATTGAATTTGGCTAAAAAACTAGTTAAACTCAACTTTCTTGTCAATGTTCCGTTAGTAACGGTTAATTTTGATGAAACCGTTAGAAATCTAATGATTTTAACAGTTTTTGACGGTTTTCTAACGGTTTTGATAACGGTTCCGGTTCGTTCTAGGCGGTTCGGAACTACCGGTTCACGGTTTTCAGAGGAGATGAACCGGAACCGGACCATGTTACAAACTGTTTCGGTTTTCGTCAAGGTTCAAGGCGGTTCCGGGCTTTTCGGGTTACGGTTCTAGTCCATTTTGGCGGTTCCAGTCCGGTTCCGGTTCGGTTTGGCCATCCCTAGTGTCACTTGTGCTGGGACAGACCTAAAAGGAAATAAGTGTCACTTGTGCTTGTTGGTGTTATGCCCTAGGCATGTTATTTGTAAAACAAATGTTATTATTTATAAAGATATTGAATGTTTGATTATTATGTCTTTTGCATGTTTATTATAATAATCCTCATCCCTGATAATTATGATTAATTATTAGTATAAATTTAATAGATAATCATATGATGATTATGGTGTATGGGATACAATTAGACTTATGGGTATTTGTTGGAGAACAAATACTTGACTGACCCCTATGAGATTTATGTCATGGTCACAATATCATAATTAAGTCTCATATAGTTATATCACTGGAATCTTTAGACCTGAGGTTATCACAGTCTTCCACATGATGAGCATTACGTTTGACATATTCAAACGTTATCCCTAATCGGATAACTATAAAGAATATGATTGGCATAATCGGAATCATGTAGGGAAGAGTAATAAGCCAAGATGGGATTTGTTCCTCGTCAAGAGAGATGTCAAGCTTTGGCCACTCGATGAATGGTATTGATGAAATGCATGGCCGTGCTCAAATAAGATTTGTATTATCAATACATTCGGGATCGAGAAAGCATTGAACAAATGTAAGTTGACCCTTGACCATTGCTTACGTTCAATAGACATCGTGAAACAAAGAGATTGTGTTATGTTCTATTTTAGGAAACTTTGGAGTTCAAAGTTATACTAATTGAGTAGTCATAATGGCTTGCTAGAGTCCGCTTATGACTTACGAGGTTTGACTGGTTCGGACTCGTTGCCAACTTAGTATAATCCTATTGGGTCACACACGCAGAACAAATAATTAAAAGGAGCGAAAAACGAAGTAAACCGGATCCTGCTGAAAAGATCCGTACGGATGAATCTGGATGCTTCCAGAAACATCCGTACGGATGGTTTTGCCGGCAGAATCAGTTTTTAGGAAAACACTTGTTGAACAAGAAAACCTAAGTCCTAAAGGGTTTCTGAAACCCCTTGAATATAAATACAGACTGACGGGAATTGTTCCCTAGTAGTTGTTGATTTGATCAATTCCAAAGTCTTTCTTAGAGAAAGAAATCACACATTATATTCTTGGGTTATTGTGATTGATTAATCTCAATTATCAAGTCACAATAATAATTAGGAGCTTTGAAGAATCGTTCTTCAACATCGTTGATCAATCCGAAGACCTAGCAATCAAGTTCAAGAAAGCGTTCTTGAAATCTGTTCGTTGTGTGGATCACCGGTAGAGGGCGTTTGTCTTAACGCTTAATCCAAGTTTTACATAACGATCTACAAGGGTTAGTTTCTTTCATCTTGTTATTATGAATTATTGTTCATAGCAGATCTAGGCTATTGGGTTTCATTCATGTCTATCTTCCGCTGTGCATGATTGCACGAAACCCAACAGTGGTATCAGAGCCCCGTTGATGATCAATAATTTTAATATTATCATGATATAATTATTTAATGTGATTATTTAATTGGTATGATCATGAGATAGATGAATTCATGTGATGAATTTTATATGAGATATAAAATATACATGCTAGTTGATGTGGTTGTAATATTGATTTGATTAATATGTATGATTGCATGCTTAGATTATCATGTTGTAATTGGATTATTTTATTGATGATCTTGATCTAACTTGTATGTGGAATAAATTGGTTATTGAATATATGAATTAGATGGGTTAAAATTCGTAATCTGCAATTTCATGTTTCTGTAATCTGATTATGTATAAACACGATATTAAGATTGATCGAATTTCTGAAATCTGAAAATCTGGAAAAACTGGGATTCTACCTAAGAATCCGTACGGATGGTTTGGGAGCCTCCAAACTAATCCGTACGGATGGTTTGGTTTATTCCCAGATTTCATACTGACTTCTCATGTTCAGATTGTTCTGCAAATTGTTTGCATAATTCGAACCTGGAAACAGAAACTGGTTTCAGACGGCTGGTTTTCGAAACCGTGTTTCCTGAAACAGTTTTCTGCGAAGAATTCAAAGTAACTGCAGAAATAAGAGTTCTAAAGAGTTTAGAACTGCTGTAATCTGTGAGATTAAGAGACAATAAAAGATCTTGAGACAAGTGGCCAATCTATACGAGAATGTGGATGCCTTTTGGCTTAGTTTCGACCGTATAGAGAAGTTGTTTGGTTTCTTGATCCTAGTACGGGAATGTGGATGCCTTTTGGCTTAGTTTCGACCGTACGGTTTGTGCTCTCAATTTCAAGATGCTCTGCGGAAGGTTTGGACTATACTGATTTGATCCATTTCAGATGGCTGGTCTTTGAAACTGTGTTTCCTGAAATAGATGTAAGTTCAGAAGTCCAGACATAGAGATTAGAATCTTAAAGGAGTTTAAGATTGGAGTAATCTCAAAGGTTTCAGAATTTAATCCTTAACTAGCGCAACTAATGTCAAATAAAATTAATTCGGTTAATTGATTAACTTTATGTGTGTGAACCTTCTTAAAATTTAAGTTATGTGCCAATCCATGATTAAAACACTTGTAAGTACATGGGTATTTTTATGTGGGTTACGCCCTAGCGTAGGCACATTAATTCTATTCATCTATAAGCAAGATGAGGAAACAGTGATTCCTATACGTTTAAAATGGTTTAACTTAATTAGGCTATCAAAACAGTTTTGGGCCTAAGGCACAGATGAGATTAAAACATGTTTAGATATATGATGTCTGAAATCTCATAAAAGATCTAAGAGTCATATATGATATGATTGACAAGGAGTTGTCTACCTAAATAACTTATTTTGAGCAGTCGTGCCCTAGCCGACTCAAAGTTAAGTGAAATATAGATCTTAGCCCATTTTAATTATATGATACATTAGATGTATTTGAAGGTTATATAATTTAGTGGGAGTATTTGTGAAATACTTATAGTATCTTTAATTAAGTTGGTACTTATATTTAATTATATGTTTGCATAATTGTAGATAATAGCTCAAAGTACTGGTTCTTTATCATTGCGATCTATCCTTGAGAAGGAAAAACTTCAAGAAAATGGAGCTAACTACACGGATTGGATCCGAAGCCTTAGAATTGTTCTAAAGCATGAGGACAAGCTCTATATTCTTGATGAGCCCGTTCCTGAAGAGGAACCTGCTTCTAATGCACCCAAAGATGAGAGAAACGCCTACAAGAAACACAAAAGTGATTCTCGTGAGGTGTGTTGTCTTATGCTTGCGGCCATGTGTCCAAAGCTTCAGAAGACTCTTGAACACTTGGAGGCATTTGACCTTGCTTCTTCGTTGAAAGATATGTTTCAAGAACAAGCAAGGCAAGAAAGGTTCGACACTATAGCTACCTTGGTCTCATGCAAGATGAGCGAAGGGCAGTCTGTGGGCCCTCATGTTTTGAAGATGAAGGCACACTTTGAGCATCTAGAGAGGCTTGGCCATCCCATTGATGTTGAGTTGGCCACTGATTTTATTCTTAATTCATTGCCCAAAAGCTATAATCAGTTCGTCATGATTAATATGCATGGGATGGATAAGTCCCTGTCTGAGTTGCATGGGATGCTAAAGACATCGGAAAAGAAAATTGGTAAAGAAGTCGCTCCTGTGCTCGTAGTGACAAAAGGAAGAAAAGGCTCTAAAGGCAAAGGTAAAGGGGTTAAGACAAAAGTTGTCAAACCCAAGATTGGCAAGGCAATTGTTGCCAATGCTGATGTGGCTAAACCTACTTCCCAAAAGGATGCAATCTGTTTCCACTGCAATGTGATTGGTCATTGGAAAAGAAATTGCAAGGTTTACAAGGAAGAGTTAAAGAAGAAGAAGAGCAGTGGGACTGCGTCTACTTCAGGTATCTATGTTAAAGATATTCTACTATCTACTTCTAGTTCCTGGGTATTAGATACCGAATGTGGATCTCACATTTGTTTGAATGTGCAGGCACTAAGGAATAGGAGGCTACTCAAAGTTGGCGAAGTGGACCTACGCGTGGGGAATGGAGCAAGAGTTGCTGCATTAGCCGTAGGAACATATGATGTCAGTTTACCTAGCGGATTAATTCTTGTTTTGAACAATTGTTACTACGTTCCGGATTTGAGTAGAAATATTATTTCAGTTTCTTGTTTGGATAATGAAGGTTATAGTTTTCTTATTAAAAATAAGAAGTTTTCTATTTATTTAAATGATATGCTTTATTGTAATGTATGTTCATTTAATGGTCTTTATGTTCTTGATGTTGAGAATGGAAATAATGAGAATATTTATAATGTAAATAAGAAATCCAAACCTAATGATGTAAATCATACTTATTTGTGGCATTGCCGTCTTGGTCATATTAATGAGAAGCGTATCTCAAAACTCCATGGGGACGGACTTTTAGATTCACATGACTTTGAATCATATGAAACTTGTGAGTCTTGTTTACTTGGAAAAATGACTAAGGCACCTTTTACTAAGAGTAGTGAAAGGGCTAGTGAGTTATTGGGACTCATACATACTGATGTGTGTGGACTAATGAGCAGCAGTGCTAGGGGAGGATATCAATACTTCATAATTTTTACTGATGACTTTAGTAGATATGGCTATGTCTACTTAAGGAAACATAAAAGTGAATCTTTTGAGATATTTAGAATATTTCAAAATGAAGTACAAAATCAACTTGGTAAAACTATTAAAGCACTTCGATCTGATCGAGGTGGAGAATATTTAAGCCAAGAATTTGATAATCATCTTAAAGATTGTGGAATTGTTTCACAATTAACTCCACCTGGAATACCACAATGGAATGGTGTGTCTGAGCGGAGAAATAGGACTTTATTAGATATGGTCTGATCCATGATGAGTCAAGTTGATCTTCCTTTAACCTTTTGGGGATATATGCACTAGAAACTGCTGCTCTTACACTAAATAATGTTCCAACTAAATCTGTTTCAAAGACCCCACATGAGATGTGGAATGGAAGAAAACCTAGTTTGTCTTTCATGAAGATTTGGGGTTGTGAGGCTTATGTTAAGAGATTAATCTCTGACAAACTTGCACCAAGATCCGATAAATGTATTTTTGTTGGTTACCCTAACGAAACTAAGGGTTATTACTTTTACAACCGCACGGAAAACAAAGTGTTTGTTGCCCGTCATGGTACCTTTCTAGAGAAAGAGTTTATCTCCAAAGAAATTAGTGGGAGTAAAATTAATCTCGAAGAGGTTCGAGAACCCGAAAATAACATGGAACAAAATGTTGGATCTGAACAAGTTTCACAAGGAGTTGTGGAACCTATTCAAAATACTCAAGTTCCTCGCAGAACTGGTAGGGTGTGATCCGAACCTGAGAGATATGGATTTCTCATGACGGATAGCAATGAAGTGGAAGTCATAGTTGATGACGAACCTACTTCCTACCAGGAAGCGATGTCCGCTCCTGATTCAGATAAATGGCTTGGAGCCATGGAATCTGAAATTGAGTCCATGTATGATAATCAAGTTTGGAACTTGATTGATGCGCCCGAAGGTGTAAAAACCATAGAATGCAAGTGGGTTTTCAAAAAGAAGACTGACATGGATGGAAATGTGCATACTTATAAAGCTAGACTTGTAGCGAAAGGCTATAGGCAGATTCAAAGAATCGACTATGATGAAACCTTTTCGCCCGTAGCAATGATCAAGTCTATAAGAATTTTACTTGCCATAACCGCATATTTTGACTATGAGATATGACAAATGGATGTCAAAACAGTGTTCCTTAACGGGAACTTACTTGAGGATGTTTATATGACACAACCTAAAGGTTTTGTAATTCCAGAAAATTGTAACAAAGTATTCAAATTGCAAAGATCCATTTATGGATTGAAGCAAGCCTCTAGGAGTTGGAATCTTCGATTTGAAGAATCGGTCAAAGAGTTTGGCTTCATCAAGAACGAAGATGAACCTTGTATATACAAGAAGATTAGTGGGAGCATAGTACTATTTCTTGTGCTATATGTTGATGACATATTACTCATTGGAAACGACATTCCTGCACTGCAGTCTGTAAATACTTGGTTAGGAAAGTGTTTCTCAATGAAAGATATGGGAGAAGCCGCCTACATCCTTGGCATAAGGATCTATCGTGATAGATCCAAGAAATTGATTGGTTTAAGTCAATATACATATATTGACAAAGTTCTTAAGAGATTCCGCATGGAAAACTCTAAGAGAGGAAATTTGCCAGTAGGTCATGGTATATCTCTAAGCAAGAATCAGTGTCCTAAGACAACTGATGAGCGTGATAAAATGATTGGGATTCCATATGCTTCCGCAATTGGATCAATCATGTATGCCATGATATGTACTAGACCCGATGTCTCGTATGCTTTGAGCATGACGAGCAGATACCAATCAAATCCTGGTGAGAGTCACTGGATTGCAGCCAAGACGATTCTTAAGTACTTGCGAAGGACTAAAGATTTGTTCTTGGTGTATGGAGGAATGAAAGATGATCTTGTTGTAAGTGGTTACACAGATGCAGGCTTCCAAACCGACAAGGATGATTCTAGATCGCAATCTGGATTTGTATTTGTGCTCAATGGAGGTGCTGTTAGCTGGAAGAGTTCTAAGCAAAGTACCGTAGCAGATTCTACAACTGAAGCTGAGTATATTGCTGCATCCGATGCTGCTAAAGAGGCTGTTTGGATTAAAAAGTTCATTGGTGAACTAGAGGTGGTTCCTAGCATTGCTAATCTAATAGACCTTTATTGTGATAATAATGGTGCTATTGCTCAAGCAAAGGAACCTAGATCGCATCAGAAATCCAAACACATACTTAGGCGTTTTCATATCATTCGAGAGATCGTTGATAGAGGAGACGTAAATATATGCAGAGTACCAACTGATGATAATATTGCAGACCCATTGACAAAGGGTCTTCCGCAAGCAAAGCATGATGGTCATGTTAGGTCTATGGATATTCGATACATTAATTAGGCCTAGTGCAAGTGGGAGATTGTTGGTGTTATGCCCTAGGCATGTTGTTTGTAAAACAAATGTTATTATTTATAAAGATATTGAATGTTTGATTATTATGTCTTTTGCATGTTTATTATAATAATCCACGTCCCTGATAATTATGATTAATTATTAGTATAAGTTTAATAGATAATCATATGATGATTATGGTGTATGGGATACAATTAGACTTATGGGTATTTGTTGGAGAACAAATACTGGACTGACCCCTATGAGATTTATGTTATGGTCACAATGTCATAATTAAGTCTCATATAGTTATATCACTGGAATCTTTAGACCTGAGGTTATCACAGTCTTCCACATGATGAACATTACGTTTGACATATTCAAACGTTATCCCTAACCGGATAGCTATAAAGAATATGATTGGTGTTGGTCCCAAAAAGCAACAAGGGCATAGAACCGCTAGAGGGGGGGGGTGAATAGCGGTCCAAAAAATTTCAAAAATACCCTTAAAATCAATTGAGTACTTATCAGTTTGGCCAACTGCGGTTCAAAGCACAAGAGCCGAACTGATAAAATGCACAGCGGAGTTTGCGGTTTGACCAAATAGGTTAGTTAAAGAGTTGGGCGGTTTGACAGAGGTTGAGAAAACACTATGATGCAGCTGAATAGTTAAACTTAAAGTCCAAAGGAAAACACAATTCATCTTTCAAGTCATTTCGTATATGGAGACAAGTTAAAGACCACAAACAAGAAAGATAAATATCAAGACAGAAGATAAAAATCAAACACAGAAATTGAAGAGGTTCGTTCTTAAATGAACTACGTCCTCTACCTAGATGGTTAGTCTAGGATTTTCTAATAGCTATGAGACTTGTATTAATTTAGAGGAGGTTTTACAATATGAATCTAAACTCTTAACAATAAGTCTATCCTAAGCTATAATAACAACCGGTGTATTCGAAGTATATAATCTATGTGATCATATAAATCGGGTGTGTGTGTGAAAAGAAATCAAATGCTCTAAGTATCTAAATGATGGTTGAGCATGTGGAAGTCTTTCGGTGTAAAGGCTGAGTATGAAAGGTTGTTAGGCTTGAAGCTTTGATGAAGAAAACTGGGTTTGCTAAGGAGATGGTTTGAAGATATGAATATCTGGGTTTGAATCTTCAAAGCAAACTTGAACACTTGGGAATGAATCTTTTGAAGCTCATCAACCTTCATTGTTGAATAATGGAGGCTATTTATAGGCAGAGCACCCTTGTGACCGTTGGGTAAAGATTTGAATCAAATCTGAAGGGTACAGTGCTGTCGAAATCCCATTGGTTGAGCTGTCATTTTCGTCCTTGGTTTTGTCTTGTAGTCCTAAGTAGTTGTTGCACCACTACCTGACATTTGTCCTTTGTTGCAGAAAGGACTAACGGTAAACTATTCAAACTGATAGACAAACCGACATTCCTTGCAGAAACTCCAAGTTAACTTAGAGTTATTTTGACAGGACATAACATCCCTTTATGGTTAAAAAGGGAATGTTTGTCTAAGGAATAAATGACATATCTTTAATTCTTCAATAACTGCTCTGCGGTTTTACCAAGCATAGGAGCGGTTTGAAGGATGATCTTGATGGGCGGTTTCATCAAACATGCAAACTGCAGTCTGATGAAAACTGAAAGACTCCATGCTGGCGGTCTCAAGATGACGGCTTGAAGCACTAAACCGCTAAGGTATAAAACCGAACTATACTCAGCCTAGACAATCAAAAATCTAGAAATTGACTTATCTAAAAATTGAAGTAGAACTTCATTACATGCGGTCCTAAAATCCATAAAAAGACACGTGGCATGGATCAATCAAATTAAGGTGGGTGTACTAACAATGAATCCTAACAATTGGCATAATCGGAATCATATAGGGAAGAGTAATAAGCCAAGATGGGATTTGTTCCTTGTCAAGAGAGATGTCAAGCTTTGACCACTCGATGAATGGTATTGATGAAATGCATGGCCGTGCTCAAATAAGATTTGTATTATCAATACATTCGGGATCGAGAAAGCATTGAACAAATGTAAGTTGACCATTGACCATGGCTTACGTTCAATAGACATCGTGAAACAAAGAGATTGTGTTATGTTCTATTTTAGGAAACTTTGGAGTTCAAAGTTATACTAATTGGGTAGTCATAATGGTTTGCTAGAGTCCGCTTATGACTTACGAGGTTTGACTGGTTCGGACTCGTTGCCAACTTAGTATAATCCTATTGGGTCACACACGCAGAACAGATAATTAAAAGGAGCGAAAAACGAAGTAAAACGGATCCTGCTGGAAGGATCAGTACGGATGAATCTGGATGCTTCCAGAAACATCCGTACGGATGGTTTTGCCGGTAGAATCAGTTTTTAGGAAAACTCTTGTTGAACAAGAAAACCTGAGTCCTAAAGGGTTTCTGAAACCCCTTGAATATAAATACAGACTGACGGGAATTGTTCCCTAGTAGTTGTTGATTTGATCAATTCCAAAGTCTTTCTTAGAGAAAGAAATCACACATTATATTCTTCGGTTATTGTGATTGATTAATCTCAATTATCAAGTCACAATAATAATTAGGAGCTTTGAAGAATCGTTCTTCAACATCGTTGACCAATCCGAAGACCTAGCAGTCAAGTTCAAGAAAGCGTTCTTGAAATCTGTTCGTTGTGTGGATCACCGGTAGAGGGCGTTTGTCTTAACGCTTAATCCAAGTTTTACATAACGATCTACAAGGGTTAGTTTCTTTCATCTTGTTATTATGAATTATTGTTCATAGCGGATCTAGGCTATTGGGTTTCATTCATGTCTATCTTCCGCTGCGCATGATTGCACGAAATCCAACAGTGCTGGAACGGAGGGTGTATAGTTGAACTCTCTCTTTCCTAACATATACTCCCCCCTCGTCAAACTAATCGCTACTAATGTAAATGTACGAGAATTAAAAAAATAAATGGAAAAGTAAGTATTGTGAGTGGGAAGGAGAGAGAAAATAAGTTAGTGGATAGTTGTTGTGAGTGAGTAGGAAAGAGAAAATTAAACATTTTAAGTAAGAAATTAGTGTGAGACGCCCAAAACATAATTAAACGGAATAATTTGAGACGGAGGGAGTGGCAGTTTATTAGTTACCCAATTTGGTAGTCATAAATGTGCCGATCCGGGATCTCACTATCCATGCACATTAGGGGTGATTATGGTCCGGTCTGATCCATTTTTTGACAAAAAATCACAAAATCAGAACTGGAACCAATACTCTGGTTCTATAAAAATTTAGAACCAGAACCAAACCAATACTTGTGAGAACCAGTACACTGGTTCTGGTTTTACTGGTCTGGTCTGGTCCGGTTCTAATCATTTGAAGTTTATTTGTTTTCAAATAAACCAATACTTTGGGAGGGACTCAGTTGAAGAGTCGATGACTAATGTTTCACTCATTGGGTAACTGAAAAGAGAATTTGAATTATAAAAAATAAAAGTTGGAAAGTGAAAATAAATGAATAAAGATTAGGAATTTAAGACTTGGCTTTGACGATTTGTGACCTTGGGGCTAGGGTTGGGTACAAAGTTACAAATGATTAAATTAGTATTTTTTTTATTAAGCAATTTAAATAGATCTTAGAAAAATTATAATACAAAGTAAGTATATAATTTTATTAGCTATATAATAATATATATAATAAATATATATAGTATTATCTATGTACAACTGGTCCGGTCTGGTTTTAACCGGAAATAATTTTACCAAGAAGCAGAACGGAACCAATATACTGGTTCTATAATATTTTGAAACCGGAACCAAACCATACGTACTGGTTTGGTCCAATTTTAGATGGTCTGGTCCAGTTCCTTTGGTCCGGTCCGGTTCCATAAATTTTTTGCTCACCCCTAATGCACATTACCTTTTGGCCTCGTTTGGCACATAGTAATAGATACGTGGGAATGGGCATGTAATGCCTAGGAATGTGAAATCCGGAAATGATGGAAATTAAACATGCCCATCCCTATGTTTGGCATTTACTTATATTAAGGAATCGACATTAAATTACCATTACTATGTTTGGTATACATGTCTATCTATCGGGTAATGTAATAATTATAAAAAAAAAAAAAAAACTTTTTTTTATTAACATAAATTACCTAAAGTCTAATTTAGAATTTTAATAAGATTTCATAATGTAATATTTATGTCTTAAAATAAATATCAACTTTGTGTTCTTGAATAAACACGTAAATATCCATTTTATTGTTGATGAGAAATTGGAATTTCATTTTAATTAGACGGATGAGGGGGTAACTTATAAAAATTCATAAATTAATCACTCCTTCTTGACCTCCCAAGGGCAATCTTAATAAATGGACTTGAATAAACAAAGAAGGCAGTCGAAGTAAAGTGGCCATAATTAGAGATGGCCTGAGTAAGGTTTGGTTTGTGGGGAATGTTGGATGCCCAATTGCTTTTTCAGAAATGGAGTAAAGACTTAAAACAAAAATCAGCAACATTCAATCAATTATTATCTATTATCCAGAAAAACAATACTAATATCATTCGTGAAATTTTGAAGTTTAACCATGAAAATTTAATATTATCATAATTCTATAAGTAAATTTAAACAAAAAGATTCAAACGAGGAAAGAGGGAAAGGGGATATGGACAACAAAGTTTATTTAAAATTAGATTGGATTTTAATTTCAAAAATTGGTTAAATAGTTTCCCGCTCACAAATTCCTTAGGAATGAATATCAGAAACCCACCTCTTATGGAGAGATTCAGATGACCTTGATTTATAGGCATTTGATACCATTAGGAATCAAATACCCATACCTTTACCTGGTCTTATGTATGCTCCAAACATAATTAAATGTTACACAAGAATCAAATACCCATTCCTACCCTCAAATACCCGCACACCAAACAAGGCCTTTGGGGAACGCTTTGTCCCTTCCCAAGGTGAAAAAAATGAGATTTGAAACCGCTCATGCATAAAAGAAGCAACAAGGACATACATTTCGCATGAGCATTGAACAACGTAACACCCTTATAAGTTATAACCAATGAACAAAGTATCATCTTCCGTTCCGTAACACCCTTCATATATACTCCCTCCGTTTCCCTCCGTTTCATGAGAACTGACACTTATTTTCCTTTTCGTCCGTTTCACCTCAATTGAGACTGCCCAAAATGGTAAACTTTTTAATATTTTATATTCACCCAACCCCACCACTCATTCTCTCTCTTCATTCTCCACCACTCATTTTATTCAACCAACACTACTATTTACCCCACTAATTCTCTCTCTTCATTTTCTACCACACATTTTCCTTATTTTATTAGTATTCCTTAGTTCTTGTGCCATTTCATTTAGTCTCAGTTTTGATGAAACGGAGGGAGTAAGTTATAACCAATGAACAAAGTATCATCCTCCGGTTCCGTCCCACTTAATCTACAACGTCCAACGTCAAAACAAAAATTGTCAATTTAGTTATAATTTTAACTAATAACTTACCAAAAAAGAAAAAACTATCTTAAAAGTTAAAAAAAAAAAAAAAATGTTATTAATTCACCTTCAATAATATATTCATTCATCAATTTTTACTTTTTCAAAAGATAATTAAATTTTCTTCAAATGCTCTTTGATCAAAATACAATGAAGTTAACAATTTATGCTTTTGACATTGTAAATTAAAGCGGACGGAAGGAGTACACTCCAGCGTACAAAACAAACTAACATCAAGTTTATCATTCTACATAATACGGAACACTCATCCACAACCAAATAAACACAACTTTGGTACAGTTGTCTTAAATTTATAATCTGACTTCATTATTCTACATGACAGATTTTATAACCGCAGTTTGACAAATTCCAGATCCAAATATTAATATTAATAATCATTCACACAATTGCTTCATAACACGGAAAAAAAGAACTCAAAGTCTATTTCACAGAGAAAATCCAGATGACGGTTCCTCACGCCTGTCCTATAAATCAGCTTCAATCTGATCTCACCTGTGAAACATTTTAAAAATATATAGTGACACAAATGTTTCAGAACTGCAATATAGAAAAATCAAAGCATGAGAGATGCTACATACAGATGGCGAACGAGATCGAGACACGCTCCTACTAGGACTCCTACTTGCCTGACTGCGACGAGGCAGCTGCAAAGAAACAGTTTAGCAACAACAATCTAAAAGTGATTTTGCAACAATCCACAGAAAAGGGTACAATTTTTGAACTTACCGGGGATGATACTGGACTTCGAGATTTCGATCGAGATCTGCAAAAAAAATCCAAACCACTCAATTCATTACCCAAAAAGTCCATTAAGACATCATACACAAAAGACTCTGGCACCCTTCCATGTTGGTATTGCCACAAACAAAGAGGCTACACCTTAGTCCGCTTTACTCTCTCTTTCCCAGAATAAATATCCTACTTTTCATTTTGGTTTGTCCCAAAATAAATGTCGCATTACTAATAAATTGGATATGAATTATGGTTATATTCCTATACTACTCATGTTAATACACACCCAATGCAATGTCATGGCAAATACTACTACATCTATATGAATAGATTGGGGCAATCAAGGAAACATAACTAAAAGCTTAAAAACATTGACTTGTCAACTATGACATTTATTCCGGGAGAGAGGGAGTATATCATTTAACAAAGAAAACGTCAGAGAAAATGCAAATAATTTAAGCTTCATAAAGCAGATTCCACCATGCATGGACAAACAAGAACCATTAGCGGATTCCAGACTGATAAACCTTCTTGAACAACACGAAAGTTAATATTCTCATTTGTATGAACATCCTTTCAAATTTATATTTTAACTGTTTATCCAAATATAACTTGCGGGTAGGCTATTAGCTATTGTTTACATAGTCCATCTTTAGATGAAAAGCAACCTTTTTTTTCAATCAAGTTTAGCTCGTGTAAGAATTGGTTACCATTAAAGCTCGAAGGTCGTCCCAGAGATGCTATTTTGAGCCGTATACCACCTAAAACCCACAAGTCACTTTGAGAGAACCATATCCCATCAAGTTCCCAACGTGCGATCCCCAGACCACCAATTCGAGCATCATATCCCACCAAGTCCCTAAGACGCAATACTCACCGCCGTGGAAACCAATCTAGAAAAGAAACAACGCAACCCACATAATCATGACATCAAAGTCAGCAACCTTTTAAACCTTTCATATATTACTCCCATCAACCTTCATCAAAGGAAAAAAAAAAAAAAAAAAAAAAAACGAGGAAAAATGAACACCACCAAAAGATGGTACCCTCACTGTTCCGCTCAAATGACCCAAGTTTGAAAGCCAAATATTATTAGTGAACAGATAATTTTCATAAATAAATAAGGTTCTAAAGATTAAATACTTTTGCTAATATAAGTATAACTTAGCAGGACTAATTTTTTTAAAAATAAAATCGTTAAAATCGTAAGTTTTCTTGTAAAAGATACTCCCTCCGTCCCAGCACAAGTAGGACTAGAGGAGTGTGCACAATATTTAAGAAAAATTAGTATGTGTGGTAGAAAATGAAGAGAGAGAATGAGTGGGGTAAGTAGTAGCGTTAGTTGAATAAATTGAGTGGTGGAAAATGAAGAGAGAATATGAGTGGGGTAAATAGTAGTGTTGGTTGAATAAATTGAGTGGTGTAAAATGAAGAGAGGGAATAAGTGGGGTTGAAACATTTCTATTTTAGGCAGTCTCACTTTTGGTGGGACGGACCAAAAGGGAAAGAAGTCTCACTTCTGCTGGGACGGAGGGAGTATTCATTAAGTGGGAACTGAAGAAAACAAGCCTCTTTGAGCTGTCATGGAGAAAGTATTTGACACTTGTATTGACTCCATCAAAACTAACGTAGATGCAGGAAAGCCAGATGTAGAAGCATACATCAAGTTTTTTTCTTCTGAGTTATTATGCAAAGCTCAATCTGGAAAATATATAGATCAACTCCTCTATAAAAATAGGAAAAGGGAAATGGTCATAATGCCCTCAGATCAAACAGGCCCACTTTTCACAAAGATCAAGCAAAGTATGGCCATTTACTGCTCATAATGGAACGTAAATCTCCCTAGGGTCTTTTATTGTTCTGTGTTTTTTCTCCTCACCTCAAATGGCTACAGAACAGAATACTTCAACGGGATAACATTCCTTCTCACCTCGATGTCATGCACCTTACTTGTATATGAGCATATTTTGGTTGAAAAGAAACGTTGCCACAATAATCCAAACTATTTTGGGACTAAGGCGTTTTTGTTGTTTTATTGTCACAATAATGATTCTGGTGGAATTTAAGAATACCACCTCCCCTCGGATTCGTGAATTCCAGTGTACATGGGATATGCCACTCCTAACAAATGAGAGATAGATTGCAGTCCAAAAACTAACCAAAAAAGACAACATAATTGACCATTCCACTATAGTAAGTTCCCTTGAACCAATCTTCACCTAAAATGCTAGGACTATGGAAAGACTGAAATAGTAAGCCTGGTAACAAACACCTGAGTTTGACCATTCTAGTTTTGAAGCTGGCAAACATTACTTGAACAGGTATTGCTAAAACATCAAAAGACATTACCGTACAAACTCAAGCAAAGCCGAAAACAGAAGAACCTTTTTATTAGTTAACAAATGCTCCCTCCATCCTAAAACAATCTTCACATTTGACTATTCAAACTTTTTAAGGATATGAACACTAGCTTCACTAGCCATGTTTTGTTTGTGCACATTTAAGCCTAAATTGTTCGGGACATTGAAGATTGGCAAATGAGAAGATCATTTTGGGACATGGAGTGAATGTTAAAAAGAAAGAGGCTGAGGAATACCATATCAAAATATCTCTTTTCCATTCTTATTTCTCAATAAAGTAATCAAAATCATACCTTGAAACAGAGGAACGAGACGATTCAGAATGATGGCGTGACGAGACAGATCTTGAACGAGAACGACGAGAATACTTGTCTCGAGGAGAGTAGCTGCATCACGATTAGTATGAATTAACATGCACTAACTAAAATCACTGCAATTTCAGTTGCCAATAAAATCAAAGCACACCTTCTGCTCCTGCTCCTGCTACTATAGCTATAGCTGCGACTAGGACTTCTGCTTCTTGAATAAGGACTGGGACTCCTAGAGTAGCTACGCCTTCGATCGTACTCATCCACCTAATGTTTGCAAATAAAAGATTAAATCAATGAAAATATTAACAGCAAGGCAGGACTCATCAAACAAATCATGACATACCCGGATGTACGCTTTAGAGAATTGGTTTCGAAAACGAGAATTGTCAAGTTTCCTTATCTGCAATGGAGTAAGAAAACAAATGGGAATAAATAATAAAAAACGTCCAGAAAGAACTAAACCAAGTCAAGTTTGCTTATCTGCAATGGAGTAAGAAAACAAATGGGAATAAATAATAAAACACGTCAAGAAAGAACTAAACCTTTTGGCTTACAATCAACAAATTCCACCCCCTAACAGTACAATCGAAATGCTGAACAAAAGGGATAGAGAGAGAAAGAGAGAGATTTCCAAGGTAACTATGTCGGTCGACCTCTTAAGAAACTTACCGCATATTTCATATCATCATAATTTGTATAGTCCACAATTCCTCTCATGCCTACCAGAAAAGAAAATAAAAATTCAATCAGCATGGAACCAAAGTCTCTGAATAATGCATAACTATTTTACTTGTTTCCATAATTAGGAAATAACCATCCACACTAGAGAGATGCAAAAATATGCTAACTTTTCCTGCTACGAAGCATCAACATTAATTTAAATGTTCTGACACAACCAACATTAAGAAACACATAATAATATGCAACTTCACATCAGCAACATAACAAAACAATGAAACAACAATAAAAATATAACAAATGCAGGCAGGTCACAGGAAACAGCTAAGTTGGTCTAACCAATATCAAACTCATACATAAACAAAGAAGTATCATTACAGAGCGTCGAGGACAGCACAAAAGTGACGGGGCTAAATTCCAGGCAATGTTCACGACTTACAGCAAATGAACTAAAACTTGGGGAAAGAGCAGTTAAAAGTAGAGCGCAACTGTGACTCTGTAATTTTAATGTTTAAGGAACAATTTTCTTGAGTCGTGTCTCTTTCGTTTCTTAATTGGCTTAGGTTGCACCAGGGTTGCAGGATTCCCTCCCCATGGCCTCGAATCGCGTATCGATTCGCAGGTATCGATTCGCGATTCGATACCGAATCGATACGATGGAATTCGCGAATCGTTATCTCCGATTCGTGTTCCGATACCTTGAAAAATCTCTTTGAATTCGCAATTAATGTCCTCTAAAATTGAAAAGCCATTGTTGAAATAAATAAATATGTACATTAACTAGTGATATGTTTCCAAGGATAACTTCAAATAACTCTAGAAAACTGAAAAGCCACAACATTCATATCAAGGAGCTGCTAACCCAACCCTCAGTGATCAGTCCCTATCACATGGTGGTCCACATGTGGTTCTAAGACTCCGAAAATAGCTCAGTTTGCTATTAACATATTGTCTCAGCCAATATAAGTAGCTCATCTGCGGAAAGGGACTGGAGTACCTATAAGTTCATCCATAGTGTGGTAAGAAACAAACTGAACAATATCAGAGCTGAGAAACTTGTGTTTAGCCATCCGAACCTTCGCCTCGTATCACGATTCACAGCTGACTATAAATCTGGGATGTATAAAAAATGGGACATTGAACCTGATAATTCTATCTTGGAGGATTCATCCTTAAGACTTGAAGAATTGAGGGAAAGCCTTGATGTGAATGATGGTGATCAAGTTCAGTGAGCATCAAAGGGAAAAGGAAAGATGTAGCTGCTCGTAGGTGCTATTATCAATTTATCAGCATGCATGACTCTTTCTTTTTGGTGTTTTTTTGTGATGTAATAGAACGTTAAAATGTTGATTTTTCTATGAAGTAAGTTTATTATTATTATATACTCCCTCCGTTTCATTTAAGTTGCAACATTTTGCCGTTTTTGGCATTTCACTTAAGTTGTAACATTACCAAATAAGGAAAGTTTTTATTACTTTTATAATCCTCCACTCATTCTCTCTCTTCCTCCCAACCACTCATTATTCTCCACTCATTCTCTATCTTTCTCCCAACCACTCATTATTCTCCTTTCTTAATTTCTATGCTTCACAACCCATGTTGCAACTTAAATGAAAAGGAGGGAGTATGGTTTTAATATTTATTTAAATCAAACGTACTAATATTGCGAATTCGCGAATCGCAATAATTGTAATACTCTACGTATCGGATTCCATGGATTGAGCGAATCGCGAATTCGTATCGCAAATTCGAATCGGATGAATTACGAATCGTGCAACCCTGGGTTGCACTAAGGTTGCGTTTGGTAGCATCAAGCACTTGATGAATGCTTGATGCATAATAGAATGTAGGGTAATTTGGAGGTATGATGCATGATTTAATTCTTTCATTCAACATGAATATGTCCCACATCCTCTTGATGATTGAGAATCAAAATCCTTGCTTAATGAATAAGAGTCTCACTCAACATTCAACGTCTAGCGCTCAATGTGATCAAATGCATCCTACCTCCATATTACCCTACAATCTATTAAGCATCAAGCATCAAGTGCTTTATGCTATCAAACGCAACCTAAGAATAGGGTGGTGTGGCTACTTGGCAACGATTGCTATTTGGGACATCGTGTTTTTCCTCTTTCGTTACCGTCTGCTCTTTGTTTTCATACTACATGCCACATCTAACTATATGGGGAACATGTTTGTTAGCAAATAATTGAAATTTAAAACTCACAATGGAAAGATTTTCTTCAACCCTTTACCGCTCCAGGTAGGTGCGTGTGCGTGTGTGTGTGTTTATGAATAGAGAACTTTTTCAAAGACATTGTAAGAACTCAAAACAACCGAAGAACATTTGGAGGCTGTGATGGACTCTCCAATTTTCTGTGGGTGTGGCTATTTACACTACATTTGGTGTAAAATCTTAAAATTTTGGGGGATATGACACTCGGATCCATATCCATGTCAAATGCTATAGAACAAGATTTGCCAAGACACCTCACTCCGTACATGCCCTTCATCAGCTTTCTGCATTACCCTGGAATGTTTGTAAACCACTTTCAGTTTTCATTTAATATAGCAGTAGAATTTTAATATTAAGTCACTACTTTGTTGGGCCAATGCATCGTCTTTTCATCATGTAATGATCTGATGAAATATAACAGCTTCACGGATGACATTACCCAAAACAATCCTTTGATTGTCTCGTGTCTCGACTCTCGACAAATTCAGATCAATTATTGGTGTAAGCACTTAGCACACAATTGTATCATAACCAGACATGTCTGATATCCATTCTTACAAAATATTTCCTTCTTACTAATCCTTCCTCCCCCCAGATTGATGTCAAACTACAGACAAAAATTCACAGTTCTACAATGTCTGCCTTTGACAATCAAGAACACAGCTTCTAGCAGAAGCATAACCATGGTCACTGACCAGCTTATAGCCCCCAAATGCAGGATCTAGTACTAGAAACAATATTATCCTTTCCATAAGCCACAATGTTTGCAAAGGCTATCTCCCCATGAGCAATTAGTGTGCTTGTTAGCTGGAGCTGGAGGATTTTACTATCTTACAAGAGGTTATGCCCAATGAAAAATCCAAGCATTTCAGCAATGTGAAAGCCAAAAGTTAGGTCAACTTACCATCACGATCGCGGAAAACTTGAGAGAAACAAACATCCCCAGCTTGGCGCATGTGATCCTAAGAAATATCATAACTCCATGTTAGGACTGTCAAACATTATTCCTTCTTTTCTACTCACTCCGTCCCAAAATGGATAATTTCAAATTTTCCCTTGATCAATAGTTTTTAATATTTTTTGGACATTTATTTTCAGAATGAGGGAGTTTCTTTCTTATCTTTTTTTTTTTTTGGGGTGGGGGAGGGGTGGGGGCTATGTGTTTGCTGTGTATTTTTGGGGTAGAGGAGGCGAAGGGAGAGAATCAGGGCTAACAGATGCATATAAATCATTGGAAAGGAAACAATGACGCTTACTTTCAGGTCTTGCCATGAAGCAGAAGAAGGCAATCCGGTGATCAGAACTGCACAAAAATGATTTGGTCACATTGTAAGCTAGAAGATGCTAAAAGTTTGGAGGAGATGATACGAGGTACAATATACCTCGATAATCAGATCGCCTGGAGACTCCGCCACGACTGCCTCCACTGCTGTAACTACTATAGCGATCTACTGATGATGAAGCTCTTCCACCATGTGCAAGCTCAACCTGCAGATTGCAAAATTAAAGTCATTGAGCATCTACCATTAAAATGATTAGTAACAATTACTCCCTCCGTCCCAAAATGATCTTCAAAATTCGCCATTCAAACTTTTTAAGGATTTATGAACACTTGCTTCACTAGCCATGTTTTGTTTAAGCACTTTTAAGCCCAATTTTAAAAAATAAGAACTTTTTGGGACAATAAAAAATGAAAAAAGAGAAAATCATTTTGGGACATAGGAAGTAGCAAGGAAGATGACATACTCGTAATCGTTGCCCATCAAACTTATAGCCGTCCCGGCCACGAATAGCATCTTCAGCATCACGAGGGTCTTCAAACTGAAATAAAGAATAGTCCAAAAGAGTTTGTCGGTGTAAAGGTGACATAAGATAAAGTCATCGTATGAGACCAAATAAAATCTAGGCTTATGTCGTGATATTTAGACGACAAAAATATCAGGACCTTGGAGAAATTTGAAATAGATTTCAAATGCATGCTCACCTCAACAAAGGCATAACCAGGGGGTCTTGGCGGAATTTTCAAATCAATCTCAACAATCGGTCCATACTGCAGAATAAGAGATCCACAATCAAACAGGTACAAAGCATAAACTTCAATAGAAACAATGACATAGCAAGATAGTGAGGCGACACTTTGTTGAATTGCCTGCTAGAAAGATTGCACCTTCTTCGATCCTTCCTAAAACACTGGACTCTTAATTTCAGAATAGACGCCCTATTCACAACCTAATTAATCTATGCTGAAAGCACTGTAACTCCCTTTTAGATGATATACTAAAACAAACCTTGTAGAACAAATCTTCAACTTCTCTCTCGCGAATATCACCGGGAAGATTCCCAACATAGATTGTTCGGCTATTGCGGCTGCTCATCCTTCCTGAAACCAAAACACAATTTTTCACTTCAGCTCATAAAAGGTCCATTATCATCCTTTCAAATTTGGTTAACAAATTCTCTTAAGTATGTCTGGAAGTAAGTTCAATCCAAGGTGACTAGATATATACTAGACATTAGGGGCCAGTGGATTGCTTTAATTAAAGTTACCACCTTGATCTAAAAGATGAGAATCAAAGTTTTAACTTTTAACCTTCCAAGCCGAATAGACCAATTTTAATGTGTTTGAAGAAGCTGACAATTTTTTTAAGAAAAAAAAACTCGTGCGGGGGGGGGGGGGGTGGAGGATAATTTCAAATAATAATAATAATAATAATAACTCTCGTTGAAGTCCTACTTTCCTAGAGTTAAGTGCATACAAATTAAAAAGATGGAGTTATGTGATAAAAAGAAGAGACACACACAAACATACTCCCTCCGTCCCACCTCACTTGAGACTTATTTCCATTTTGGTCCGTCCCACTTCACTTGAGACTCCCCATAATAGCCATCTTTTTATTATTTTATATTCAAACTACCCCACCACTCATTCTCTCTCTTCATTTTCCACCACTCAATTTATTCAACCAACACTACTATTCACCCCACTCATTCTCTCTCTTCATTTTCTACCACACATTTTCTTTACTTTATTTTTTTCCCTTAGTTATTGTGCCCACCTCTTAGGTCTCAAGTGAGGTGGGACGGAGGGAGTACAAATGTATAATATTTACATTGTAAAAGCATATACATGCAGGAAAGTGAGTTCCCGTTACATTATATGATTAACACTACCTACATCCATTATAAAAAAATAAAAACATCACTTCAAATAAAAATATATCAATGAAAATCTACTCCCTCCGTCCCTAAATGAATGTCTATTTTCAAGAAAGTTTTGTCCCAAAATGAATCTTTTTTCTAAATAACGTTGTCCCTAAATGATCTACTAATTGTTTTTCTCTGATGCTCGGACTCTTTGGTTTACCCCGCCGTACCCGTGTCGGACACTCCTATTTTAGTGTAGGCAACACGAGTCCGGCGAGGTCAACCAAAGAGTCCGAGCACCTTAGTTGTTTTTCACTGTTTACTATATAATATTAAAACTGACAGTTTAGAAACTGGATAGCAAGAATATTTTTTTTCAGAATGTCCTTATATTGAATATTAGACATTCATTTGGGGCCGAAGGGAGAACTGTATTAATACAGTTTTTCTTCATTGTCGGTATCGTGTATTGAGTCTCTTCTTGCAGTATTGAAAGATAAAAGATAGTCATGATAGAGAAAAACTGAATGTCACTAGCATAACTAAGACCACAATATGTATATGTATTTCCACTCATCACAATTGTTCAAATGAATTATCTAACTCTGATTAGAATAATTCATGCCATAAATGAACAAAAAGGATTTTTGTCTACGCGAGCTTATTGGAGAGGAAAGTGGTGAAGAAAGTCAGTACTCCGGTAGTGGAAATAGACTCTTCTCACATATTCATATACATACCTACACACATGCATACTAAAGGAAATTAAAATAACAACAATAAAAAGAACTTTTACACAGTTCAAGTGGAACAAAGGTGAGCTTTTGTTAAGGAATTCAAGTAAACAGTCTAAAACAGGGAAAGTGAAAGCACATGACCCCAACATAAATTATTGGGAGATTGTCACAAAAAGTAGTAATAATACTTGCTCCATCCCTAAAAGATAGTTCCACTTTGACTTTGATGGTCAACTTGATTAAATGAACCAAAGTTCTATGAGAATTTGACTATCACGATGAAACTCAAAAAATTGTTATTGATAAACCATTCAGATAACTACAGAGAACAATTTCAAGAATTTATCGCGATAAACCAGTTTACAAAATTAAATTAGATAGACCACCAAAGTTAATATGAGATTATCTTTGAGGGACGGTGTGAATACTAAACAAATAAAAGGGTTGGTCAATGCGCTAACATTCATTCTCTGCAACTTTCTCCTTTCGTAAATAGATGCAATAACTTTGACTAAGCTCACGCTTTAAATATTACTACCTCTGTCCCTAAATGAATGTCCAAAATCCAAATTTCATTTTAAGGGACATAACTTTTTGTACAATTTGGTGGCAAAATTCATATATAATCTTGTAATCCTCTTTACAAACATTTGATTTTTGCAAGTATAAAGAGACTGGTGAAAAAAAAAATCAAAAAAAAGAGTAACTTACCAAAATAACATTCGTACTAACAACTTTTTACATATTTACATGTGTACTAACGAAACAACCAATCCAACATGCGTACTATATACAAAATAACCAAACCAACCAAAATCGTTAAAAAGTTTAACGAAAGTTTGTGAGCGTTAGTTTTTTAACAGATATTGCTATCAATATTTTCAAAATGCCCCATAACCTAACAAAATCTTAACTTGCTAAATTAAGTGCTGACATGACCCATTTACCCTTATTAATATTTATATCAACTTTAACATAATTAATTTTATGTTAAAGTTGGTCAAACTGGTCAACATTTCTGGGTTGACTTGTTTTGGGGTGAGCTCGAAAATGAAGACGAAGGCCAGCGTGGTGGCGGCGAAGATGGTGTAGCTAACGCAAAACACGGCTTTGGAAAGGAAGATCATGGCGTCGACGGCTAAACAGCTGGGGGACCCACAAACGGAGAAGCCCAGATCGCCGCAAGAGTTGATCTTGTGGTGGGTGAGCTTGCGGCGGGTTTGGATAAGAAGCATCATACAGTGGTAGGTCAAGGCGGCGACGGAGAAGAGATGAGGGTGCATGAGAGGTAACCAGTTTTCTTGATGGTGTAAGGGAGGTCGAGTACGCTGGCGCCGACGATGGAGATGAAGACGTTGGCGAAGGTCTTAAACTGGAAGGAGAGAGCTGGTGAGTGGTTTGAGAGGAGGGGGACGGTGGTGGCGGTGGTTTCTTCATCTTCTCCGGGGAGGTTGAGGGTATGGGTAGATGAACTTGGGTCTTGTTCAACTACCATGATTTCTTCAAAATTGAAATGGGTTTGATTTCAAGATTGAATTTTGGGGTTTGATTTCAAGATTGAATTTTGGGGTTTGATTTCAAGATTGAATCTGGGGGTTTCATCAAGATTGAACTTGGATGGTTGTGATAAAAAAAAAAAAAAAAAAAAAAATATGTTAAAGTTGATATAAATACTTAATAAGGGTAAATGGGTCATGTTAACACTTAATTTTGCAAGTTAAGATTTTGTTAGATTATGGGGCATTTTGAAAATATTGATAGCAATATCTGTTAAAAAACTAACGCTCACAAACTTTCGTTAATTTTTTTAACAATTTCGGTTGGTTTGGTTATATTGTATATAGTACGCATGTTGGATTGGTTGTTCCGTTAGTACGCATCTAAATGTGTAAAAAGTTGTTAGTACGCATGTCATTTTGGTAGTTTACTAAAAAAAAAAAAAAAGAACATTTAGGGACAAAGTTACGATCAAAATGGACACTCATTTTGGGACAAAAATTTTCTGAAAATTGACACATTTAGGGACAGGGGGAGTAGTACTTCAGCACGTAATGAAAAACATACTCCCTCCGTCCCGGATTAAGGTTTTTAGTTTGACTTTACACGGAGATTAAGAAAAAGTAAATGTTGTGAGTATGAAAAAGTAAGAGAAAGTAGGAGAGATAAAGTGGGTTAAGAGTTTTTGTTGTGAGAATGACAAGTGGGTCACATGGTCAATTTTAGGTAATAAAGCAACTAAGAACTTTAGTCTGGGACAAATAGGGATGGCAACGGGGCGGATAAGGGGCGGGTTTGACCAAAACCGTACCCGCCCCTCAAGGAACTTCCCTTATACCGAAACCGGCCCGCCCCCCCAACTAGTAAACCCGTATCTGCCCCACCACGCTCCGTATGGTTCATAATCACAATTTTTTTTGGGCTTTAACCCAGCCTTTAAAGAGTCCAACAGCCCAACAATATACAATTATAACACAATTACAACATTGTATCAAATTTAAGCCCAATCTAATAATTTCAACCATCCCATTCACACCCAAAGCATACAATTACAACACATTTATAATAATTTACTGTATATATTAGTATGCGGGGCGGGGTCCGCGGGGCGGGGTGTGCAACCAAACCCGACCCGCAACCCGCCGGGTTTTGAAAAAATACTATCAAACCCGCCCCGCTGCGGTACGGACTGTCCCGGATACGGAGCGGGTTCGGATAGATTGCCATCTCTAGGGACAAACCAAAAAGGAAAGTAAGAACTTTAGTCTGGGGACCGATGGAGTAAACAATAAGCATAGGAAACACAACTCCGCAGTCTAATTCACACCAGGAGTAAAGTTCCCACAGGGAGTAAACAATAAGCATAGGAAACACAACTCCGCAGTCTAATTCACACCAGGAGTAAAGTTCCCACAAAAAGAAAACTAACTGAATTTCAATAAAAAAAAAATAATCTAACTTGCGAGAAAAACGCACATCAAGAAGAGGATACATGCATCAGGTTTGAAAGAAACCCTAGGGAAGAACACGCAAAAAATTAATCTATCAGATGTCAGTTCCGGTAATCATATCAGATATACAGATCAACAAAACCCTTGACAAAGACAAGTACGAAAACTTACAGATTTGATCAGAAAAATCGATTAATTCAATTCAAAGTACTATCAGGTAGTGGAAATAATTGTAACGGAAACTGAATTAAGGATTTTAATTTGATAATTTAAAGATGGCTTACCTTTTGAAATTGAGAGAGCGAACAACAGCGAAATTCCTTACGGCTTCGTTTTTTGATTTTTGGGGAATAAGTGGGTCTGTGGAAGGACAAGGCTTTATATATATGTGTCATTAAAAATGTTCGACAAGTCGTGTGTTTGATTATTTTATTATTTTATTATTTGTTATTATTATTCCCACCATCCCGGAGTAAGAGTCCTACCCCTCATTTGCACGTTTATTAATAAATATTGGAAGTGATGTAATGTTGTGAGTGTAAAAGTAAAGTAGGAGAGAGAATGAGTGAGAGAGAATAGTAAATTGATTGGTGTTGTGAGCAGTGTTCTAAAAGACGTCCGTTTAGGCCGTCTAGGCCCCGCCTAGGCGCTAGGAGCTCATGAAACGCCGAAGTCCCGCCTAAGATATTATAAGTATTCTGAATTCTAGGCCCCGCCTAAGTTCTGTCTAGACCAGTGGCAGACCTAGGATTTAGTATAAAGGGGGGCAAAATTGCATAGGGGGGCAAAAAAAAATGTTAGTGTATTTTTATTTTACATCTAAGGGGGGCAAAGTTTACTAAATTGCACTAACACCCCTAACTTTTACAAAAAATTGCACTTGTAAAAAAAAAAAAAAAAAAAATCAAACGGGGGCCGCGGCCCCCAAAAGGCCCTACCTAGGTCCGCCCCTGGTCTAGACCCCGCCTAGGCGCTAGGCGCTGCTGCATCGCCTAGCGACCGCCTAGCTTTTTTAGAACCTTGGTTGTGAGTATAAAAGTAAAATAGGAGAGAGAATGAGTGGGATGAATAATAAAGATTCTTTGCCATTTTAGGAATAGGACTCTTACTCTGGGACGTACCAAAATAGAAAGTAGAACTCTTACTCTGGGACGGAGTGAGTATTTATTATTTATTATTTTAATCATGATGCCAGTGTTAGGACAAGTGTATACAAATTTGAGTTCACTAGAAGATTCCGTGAGGCTTGAGCATGTGAAAATGTGAGGCTATTTAGATCCTTCAATCTAATCACACACACCAAATAGTTTTAAGCACACCCCCATCTAACTTTTCACAATTCACAAATATGCCATTGACTCAAAACCCAACATTTTTCTTTATTCACCACACCCTTTTTCGCTTTTATGACCGTCATGTCGAGTTTATTGCAAAAGTGACATGCGTACTTTGTGCAATATATTAATTTGACTCGCGTACTTAATAAACATCAAATGTGACATGCGTACTTATGATTGGCAATATTTTTAGACTAATTTTTAACCCCCATTACAAAGTTAACGGGGATGCTAATAACTTAACAAAAAGTATGATTTTTATTGTAATATCATATTTACGTTTTAGGACGGGGGCATTTTGAATTTACGTCTTAGTCCAACGAATTATTTTATCCATCCATATGATCCTTAAAAAGTTTGAATAGTAAAATGTGAAGATTATTTTGGGACGGAGGGAGTAATAAGTACTCCTCAACCTCCCAAATCACACCCACAGCTCTCTCTCTCTCTCTCTCTCTCTCTCTCTCTCTCTCTTGACAAAAAAAAAGCTCTATCTCTCTCTAAACTCTCTCTCCCTCTCTCCTTTCTCTCTCTAACTTACCAACTCCGGCGACCCCCTCCCTCAATTCCGACGATCCCCTCCCTCAACTCTGGCACACCCAGCTCTCACTCTCTCTCTGTTGACAAAAAAAAGCTCTATCTCTCTCTAAACTCCCTCTCCCTCTCTCATTTCTCTCTCTAACTTACCAACTCCGGCGACCCCCTCTAACTCCGGCGACCCCCTCCCTCAATTCCGACGATCCCCTCCCTCAACTCCGGCACACCCAGCTCTCTCTCTCTCTGTTGACAAAAAAAAGCTCTATCTCTCTCTAAACTCCCTCTCCCTCTCTCCTTTCTCTCTCTAACTTACCAACTCCGACGATCCCCTCCCTCAACTCCGGCGACCACTCGCCTCCCCAACTCCAGTCAACCCCATTATCTCCGGTCATCTCTCTTCCGCCCAACTCCGGCAACCATCACCCCTTCCCCCGTTCCGGTAGCTAGCGAATTTGAGAGGGCTGAGTATTTAGAGGGAAGGGGCATCCCAGATCTGGGTTCTGGGTTTCTTTTTTTTCTTTTTTTTTTTGATTTATGATATTATTGTAAATTGGTGTTAAATAGATATAAATTTTACTTGTTATTTTCTGGATTGGTATCAATTATTTTATGGTGGTGGTGGGTGGATTTGGCCGGTGGTGGATGGGTGGAGGTGGGGCGGCACATGGCTGGTAAGATTGGGGCTATGAAGATGGAAGGGAGGAAGTTGATGATGATAAGGGGGGTTTATTTAAAACTTTAGGGTCAATTTAAATAATGTTAATCTAACTTTTCGTTAAGTTATTAACAGGCCTGTTAAGTTTTTAACGAGGTTTAAAAATTAGTCTAAAAATATTGCCAATCATAAGTACGCATGTCACATTTGATGTTTATTAAGTACGCGAGTCAAATTGATATATTGCACAAAGTACTCATGTCACTTTTGCAATAAACTCCCGCCATGTCTAACCTACTATACTATGAATATTTTGTCCCGATGCGATGACCACCATATCTAACTTACAGTGAATACCACGTCTCGATACAATAACGTATTGGTACATGGTATTCACACTCACCCCTACTTCAACTTTAATTTTTGACATTTCTTCCATTTATCTTTGCTATGTCTATTCCACCACAGTTGGTACACCTGTGAAAGAGCATCTTTCATAGTGTTCGGCCACGAACGAATAAAACACTTTATGGTATTCGACCATAACTGAACACAATGATAAACGTTCTTACCTTGCTAGTCAAACACCATGAAGGTGTTTTGTATTCGGCCACGAGTAAATGAACGCCCTTCAGGCTCCACCGTGATGGACGTTCTTTTTTTGGTGGTCCAAAAACATGAAAGGTTTCTTTCATTGGTGGTCGAACAATAATTTGAAGGCAATGGTGGGGGTCGGACTGGTGGGATTGAGTAGGAGAGATTGAGGCGGGCGGTAGAGAGGCATTGAAGAACCTTGTTGAATTGTACTTCAGCTATCACCACAACAAAAATGACTTTTAGCGGCACTTTAAAAAGTGCCGGAAAAGCTATTTTCGGCTGCCAGAAAAAGTGGTGTCGGCAACTTACCTGTATTCGAACACAGGACCTCTTGTGTATGAAAGTGTCGGTAAATAAGTGTTGGGAAAAACCATTTTTGTTGTAGTATATGTAACATTCAAAAAACACATACGCACACCTTCAAAATCAAATTTCAAAACCCCATCATCCAAACCAAGCTATTAATAAATAACACCCGACCCAGAACCGTCGCTCCCCTGAAATTCATTTATTAAGAATTGAATGAGCTGCAAAATCAATGAATTTTGTTAATTTTTCAGTTATCCGATGGCCAATCCATTTGTGTGCTTGTGTTGAGTTGCCACTATTCCGTTACCTTGACTTCATACGAAGGAAAGAGAAACAAAGCATAAGAGAGAAAACGTAATAGGAGAGAGAAAGTGTGAATGTGAGTTAAATGACAAGAAAATTCATTTTTCTCCTCCATCCTCACGTGATGTGAGATTTCATGTTATTCTTATTTTACCTTTAAAAAATATGTCACATGTGTTAACAAAAAAATCTGGATGGAATTAGCATGAGGTACGTTAGATACATAAGAAAATTAAGTAATGTACTTGTCCTAAAGGTTAATTCACACATCTTATATTGTGGATATTTTCAATGCTCTTTTTCCCTTAGTTTAAGTGCAGTTTCGTTGATCACCCTGTTTTACAAATAGTCGCTATTCAATGAGAAAAATGACAGGGTGTTAAGTTTTAACGGATTCAAGGTCATGTGACTTGCACATGATATTTTGAGGGACATTTTGATAATATCTCGAGGGCATGTGCGACTCACATGGTTGTGTGGTTGAAATAGCGTTGGTTCCCTATTCAATTTATTTATGTTTTTCGTTCCTTGTATCATTGGCATTAGAGCTCCCATCTGAACCTAAACAAATATCCGTGTAACATTCGGCAAAAAAATCAAATTATGTTTTCTCCCCCCCCCCCCCACTTCAAAGTTCAAAATTAATCACAAGCTTGGGGAGTAAACAAAGACGATCATGAGACTGAAACTTAAGTTATTAGTGACCTCAGACTACTACTAGTACCAAAAAGTTAAAAGGCTTAGGGGTAGAATTCTCAATATTGGAGGTGTTTTATCGTTGATTGAACCAAAACCAATTTTTCTATCATTGGTGCTATAATTGTTGCTATTACTATCAATAATAATTGTCATCCGTTATTAGAGCATCAAACTCAGAATCGTTTTAGGGGTTTTCTGGATCTACAGCTCATGATTGTTCACGACGAGATTGTAGATGTCTTCTTCCATGCGACCCTTTTCGTCGCTATTGATTGACAGAAGGGCTATGTCTTCCATTTTTTCTCCTTAATGACATTATTAAAGGGATATGATTTAGAAATTCATGGTAACACTGGTGTTCTACACCCCGACTACTAAGCACCCCCTTAGTGCTTTGATCTAGTGTATCATACATCAGGTTAAACATTTGATTCTCACATGCCCGCAAAACGGTTAAGTTATCATTAAAAACATAATGTGCATGTCACACGACTTTTAATCAGTTAAAAATTAACATATGATCAGTTTTATCATTAGATTGCACTTACCTCTTAACTAAAAGGTAATTAATTAAAAAATAATCATATTTTAACATTATTTATCATGTTAAGTACTCCTTCCGTCCCACATCGCTTAACATCTAAGAGGTGAGTACAAGAATTAAGGGAAAATAATTTATGTGTGGTAGAAATGAAGAGATAGAATGAGTGGGGGTGAATGTAGTATTGGTTGAATAAATTGAGTGATGTAAAATGAGGAGAGGGAATGAGTGGTGGGGCAGAGTGTGTTAGGGACATTATCCCACGTTGGGAATTAACTAGTTATACATTGACTATATAAAGATCCTGGGCTACTACTCTCGTAACTAATTGATTTTGGGATGGAACCTTATACTTTATCAGCCCTTGGACTCTAGGGTCCCTGAGCCCAGATTCAAACCCAAATAAGGAAAATCCAGATGGAAAATTCCTCATAACACCCCTCACTAGCAAAATGATGTATGAAGACTAAAATACCATCATATCTCTTCCCAACTTTACTTTTTTGGTCAAATTTTAGTCAACTCTTATAACTTACATATAATTATCATATAAGAGTTTAAAAAATTACTTTTTTTTACAAAAAAAATAATAATTTTTTTGGGTCAAATTTGGTCAAACAACAGTCAAACTCTTATAACTAACACATAAGAGTAAAAAATTTCATTTTTTCCATTTTTTTACAAAAAAAATAATATTTTTTTTGGTCAAACTTGGTCAAACAGCAATCAAGCTCTTATAACTAACACATAATTATCATATAAGAGTTACAAAAATTACTTTTTTCATTTTTTACAAAAAAAATAATAAGTTTTTTTAGTCAAATTTGGTCAAACTTGGTTAAAAAAAACAGTCAAACTCTTATAACTAACACATAAGAGTAAAAAAATCACTTTTTCCATTTTTTTACAAAAATAATAATAATTTTTTTGGTCAAACTTGGTCAAACAGTAGTCAAAGTCTTATAACTAACACATAATTATCATATAAGAGTTACAAAAATTATTTTTTTCATTTTTTACAAAAAAATAATAAGTTTTTTAGTCAAATTTGGTCAAACTTGGTAAAAAAAAAAACAGTCAAACTCTTATAAATAACACATAAGAGTAAAAAAAAATCACTTTTTCTATTTTTTTACAAAAAAAAAACACAAAATTTTTGGTCAAATTTGGTCAAACTTAGTCAAACAGCAGTCAAACTCTTATTACTTACACATAATTATCATATAAGAGTTACAAAAAATACTTTTTTTATTTTTTTACAAAAAAATAATAATTTTTTTGGTCAAATTTGGTCAAACTTGGTCAAACAGCAGTCAAACTCTTATAACTGACACATAATTAACATATAAGAGTCAAAAGACTTATGAACATGTTCATAAGACTAAAGTCTTATTTTAAACTGTTCATAAGAATAAAGTCTTATTGAACCTGTTCATAAGACTTTGCTCTTATGAATAATAATGTGTATTATAAGAGCTATTTTCAGTCTCATTAAAACATGTTCATTTGAACGTGTGTTCATAAGACTAAAAGTCTTATTGAAGCTGTTCATAAGACTTTTCAATCTCATTAAAACATGTTCATTTGTATCAAAATATGTTCAATAAGACTTTAGTCTTATGATCACGTTCAGACCATGTTCATGAGACTTTTCAGTCTTGTTCGAGCAAAAAGTTTTATATATTAATAGTGTAGAGTCTTATATATTACTCGTATAAGACTAAGAATCAATTTTAATTTTTTCATATTATAAGACTTTTTTTTAGTCAGCGGACCTATTTTTCATAAAAATAAAATAAGTCTTATATAGATGCATCTAGTTAAACTTCATAGGCTATAGCTCAGGTGTGTACAATGCAGAATCATTCATCTAGTGAGGAGGAAGGTGTAAGTCGCCGAGTCTAGAGAGGTCGAAGAAATTGATGGCGTCGGAGAAGGAGATCGAGTGAGAGAATTGGAAGACGAGACGGACCGGCGAAAATGAAGAAACCCGACGGGGTTAAGATCGACGGAGACGGAGGTCAGGCGTGGTAGAGGAGTTTACCGGAGAAGATGAGGGTGTTAGAGATGGCCTAGGGTTTAGTCGGTTCTGCAAACGAATTTGAAACTTCAGATCTGACGAGTGGAGCCAGATCCGACGCCGGCGATGAGTAAAAGACGGATGGATTTGACAGAGAAAGCCGCCGATGTCAGAGATTTGTTAGCCGGAGGAGAGCTCTCCGGTCGGAGGATGGAGATACGGTGGGCAAGAGAGAGATATGAGAGAGAGTGTGTGTATGTGTGTGCGTGAGAGAGATCTGGGAGAGCGTGAGATGAGGGAGGAGAGAGGAGGGTTTTGTTGGGGTTAGAGGTAGTTTGGGTATGTAGGTGAGCGACATAAACCGACTTGGTTAAATGGGACCCATACACTCTAGGCCCACACGCCTAAAAGGCCTATATCGAGAGGCCCATTCACCAGAAGCCCATGATTATGGGCCGACATCAATTAGGCCGAGCAGGCAGCTCTTGCCTAGGCCGAGTTCAGGAAGCCTAATCCCTAGTCGGCCTCTATGACGAGGCGAGCTAGATGACGGGCTGACTTGTACCAAAAGCTTCTCATTATCATAGGGAATCCACTTACAGAGTTATATTACCACTCTAACACTAAATAATCCTTATCTAAACAAGGATATCTCTTCTACAAGATAAATTGGATATCATCATCCTTATCAGGAGTCTATCTCCAAAGGAATACGAGTCCTAGATCAACACGGGCATTCTGGCTTACTTGACAAGTCAGGACTCATTCACCCATGCCTATATAAACAGATCCTCCACACAGGAAACGGGTATTAAACTCTTTGGCTCTAAACTAGTCAATTGATTTCTCTATTCTCAGATACCACCCGTATTCTTACTCTCACGCAGGAGGGCCTTCGCCGGAGAAGCCCCGGCGGAGTTTACGTTTGTTCATTATGCGCAGATCCGAACGGGGAAGTTCTCATTGCTGGGTTTATCCGAACCGCTAGACGAAGGGCTGATCCGACACGTTTTTTGCAGCATCAGTTTGGTTCCATTGCCGGGAAACGTCGATCGGAGAATCTTTCTGTTCGGAAAACCACAATTTCCTCATGTCTGGGATTCGCCCCGTTGGTCAGGAGGTTAGTGTTACACCAGATGCTAATCTCAACCCGCCACCACCTAACGTGGCGAATAACGATGCTTGAACCAAGGCCTCCCCCCTCCACCTCAAGGAACCGGCATGCACACCCGTTCCAGAGGGCCGGCGCCTGAAATTACTCATCAATATGGACGGCGGAGACGAACAACTTCACGCCCTCAGCATACCGAGGCTGGCCCTTCTAGGCCGGCACCAATTGATCGAAGGGCGTTATTACAACAGAATCTCTCAACCCTTCAGCAACTAGCTGACGCTCAAAGGGCTCTTCTAGAATTCGACCTGACCATTCCTTGGCACCCTTCATCCAACCCTCTGGCACTAGAGGAGATGGAAGACGGAGAGAGGAGCAGCCGTAGGGGAAACCCACGTACTGATGACAGACTTAATCAAGAACCACGTGGAGCACCCCCAGGAAACCAAGCTGCTCCGCCAAGCCGACTAGAAGGCCGACTTGGCCCAGTCAATAATGGGGCAAGAGATCTGAGAGATCAGATAAACCGAAGAAGGGAAGAAGAGGAAGAGGTAGAGTCTCCAGATGTGAGAATTCTAGGAGAAAGGAGACGATGGCAGGACCAAAGTCAAGCCTCACCAAGGGCACCACCCCGCCGGACTCCACCGAGACGACCCCAAAATAATCCAGAGATAAGCCGAGTTGCTGGGAGAGGCCGAGATCAAGAAAGAGAGAAACCTAGGAGCTCTCGTCGCACCTCTGCAATAAGCGAAAGGCTCATTATGGATTTACAAGATAGGCTGGATAATATTGAGATGAACAAAGGGCAGAGGAAGCCCAAGACTCACTATGATGCAATACGTCCCTTTGCGCTATGGATCAAAGACTCTCCACCGACACCCCAATTAAAGCTACCCCACCTCGACAAATACTCCGGCAACTCAGACGCTCTGGATCACCTCCAAGCTTTCGAAGGCATGATGGCACTATTGTCCAACCAGGACGACGTACTCTACAAGGCCTTTGCAAGTACGCTAACTGGGGCAGCCAGATCTTGGTTTATAGACCTGGAAAGGGGAAGCATTAATTCCTTCTCTAAATTTAAGATGGGATTCATGGAATATTTCGCTACTGCAGGTGCGAGAATGAAAAGGTTGTCAGACCTAGCCAACATAGTCCAAGGTAAAAACGAGTCGACTATGAGTTTCTACAATCGATTCAGAGTCTTGGCTGACTCGATCGAGGAACGACTCACCGACCGTGAGATTATCACATGCTTCACTAATGGGCAGAGATCAGACGACCTCACATATGAACTGTCAGTGAGAGAACCTCTCACGAAATCTGAGTTGTACCACGTGGCTTATGAAACAGCCACGGCGGAGGAAAAGAAGAAGTGGATGTCCTGAGATCGAGATAAGGAAAGAGGATGAGAAAGTAAACCACCCACTTCTGATTCGGCTCAAGGTACCAATGGTGGCGGAAGTCGAGGAAAGAATAGGACCAGAGGGACCGAGGTCTTCACCCCCCTCACAAAGCCGATCTCGGAGATAATGAACGTGGTGAATCTTCCTAATCCGAAACCCCTCAAAGACAACCCAAAATTCCCTAGGGACACGAGCAAGTATTGTGCCTACCACAGGGATAACGGGCATGAGACAAATAATTGCTACGCCTTGAAGAAAATATTGCAGAGATGGGCTAATCAGGGAAAGCTTAATGAATTCATAGCAAGGAAGGATAACAAGCGCCCGAGGGAAGACGAGAAAGGAGATGACCGAGAAGATAGACCGCCACGGGCAAAGTTGATCTTCCCTTCAAACACAAGGCTAAAAGAGCAGATCTACGAGTTAAGTAAATTCTATCACATCCCCCCTTGGATTCATAGAGGGGAGGAAGTGATCAGCTTTTCTCCAAACGAACTAGCCGGAAACAAGGCAATGAGGGAACAACCTTTGGTCATCACAGGCCAGATTGATAACTGCGAATCTGAAAGACTCCTAATTGATTCAGGAGCCGCCAAGGATGTGCTCTACTACAGAACCTTCAAGGAGATGGAACTGCCAGATACCATGCTGACACCGTACAACGGAAGACTTGAAGGATTCACAAATCACAAGGCCGAGGCAAAAGGGACCGTGGACCTAGTGCTGGAAGTCGGTGAATACCCCTATAAGACCTTGGCAACAATCACGTTCATCATTATGGACTTAGAAAGTGATTACCATGCCATCCTCGGCTCCCCTAGTCAAGGAAAATTAGGAATAGTTGCTTCCCTCCCTCACCAAAGGGTGAATTTACCGACCCCAGAAGGCATAGGTTGTGTCCTCGGTAATCCCAAACACTTTCTGGAATACGTGATGAGATCTAGGAAAGAAAAAACCAAAATGGAGATTGACACTCCAAAAAGGAACATTACTATATCGGGTCGACAACGGTCACATCATCAGCACCCAACATCGGCGTGATAACAGTAGACATGCCTGAGGAATGGGTCGTACTGGACGACGAAAATGCCATGACCGAGACCGAGGTAACTTATGGGTTGGAAGGATATGCATGTATTTCCATGAACACAGCTTCGGACGAGCCGAGTGACTCGACCCTCGCCCTCGTCCCAAGCTCGGGGGCCACAATGCCCGACCACATGGATGCTGAGATAGACAGACTCCTAGATATGGAGAATTTGAGCCTGGAAGGCAATGACAAGGAGAAAGACAAACAAATCATTGTGGAAACCTTGGAGTTCAGGGATGGTCCCGAGCTGAGACCAGTTGACCAGTTAGACGAGGTTGTTATCAACCCTGAATACCAGGAACAGAAGGTACGAATTGGGAAACAACTCCCCCTGGAAGAAAGAGAAGAACTCATCAACCTGCTCAAAAATAACCTAGACGTGTTCGTATGGAGGTTTGAAGACATGGTTGGAGTTAAAGAAGCCATCGCTCTTCACAAACTGGAGGTGGACAGCTTTTTCAAACCGGTCAAGCAGGGACGAAGGGTCTTCTCCATAGATAAAGAAAAGGCAATCGATATCGAGGTGGATAAATTGCTAAAAGCAGGGATCATCAGAGAAGCGACATACCCTGAACGGCTAGCTAATGTCGTCATGGTTAAAAAGCATAATGGTAAGTAAAGGATGTGCGTAGATTTCACCGACCTCAACAAGGCTTGCCCGAAGGGTAGTTACCCTCTACCAAGGATCGACAAGTTGGTCGATTCAATTGCTGGACACCAAACTCTGAGCTTCCTTGATGCCTATTCAGGCTACCATCAAGTCAAGATGGCCGAGGACGACATTGAAAAAAACCGCCTTTCAGGCAGTTGGGGGAATCTACTGCTATGTGATGATGCCGTTCGATCTCAAGAATGTCGGAGCAACCTATCAAAGGATGGCGAACAAGGTGTTCAAATCCCAGATCGGCAGGAACATGGAGGCTTATGTCGACGATATAGTAATCAAGACCAAGTCAGGAAGTCACGTCCCGGATTTGATCGAGACCATAAACAACTTAAAGGCCAACGATGATACGGGGAAAACGCAACGGAAAAGAAGAATAAATAAAATGGATAGAAAAGGATAGGATACTCACCACTTCAAGGAATCCACCTTGAAGATACAAGGCATAAACAACTCACCACTCTAAGGAATCCACCAAAGAGATACAGGGTTGTGATTCTTCACCACTAAATGGAATCCACCGAATAGATAAAGAACAAAAAAATATGGCACAAAGCACAATCTTATATTATTTTATATACTCAAAATCAACTCCATATTACAATGACAATTTGTAGGCTATTTATAATTACTTGGAACAACCCTCCAAGCTTAGGAATCATCAAAATACTTTAAAGATTAAGCTAACAATTATTTTTTAAGGATAACATAGCCTAGAAATCTCAAAAGACATGATAAACATGAATACTTGGCCAAATTTAGATGAAATTGTCTTTAGGACTACCTTCTAGTCAAACAGTCATAACTCTTTGTATGAAAATCCAAATGATGATCCGAAAAATGCTGTAGAAACTAGACTCATAGACCTTTTCAGTGATATTTTGCTTGTAATTTTTGGACAAGCTGTTTGAAAGATACAGTCTGTTAACGGGTTTGGGGGAAACGGAGTTTTTGGTAACTTTGAGATTGAGCCGAAAAAAGTGGAATGATTTTACTGAAACTGTCAAATACCAATCACTTGGTTCCGGCATCAAACGACATGAAGCTCAACCCAAGTAAATGTGTTTTCGGGTCACGGCAGGTAAAATCCTCGGCTTCATGGTATCACAGCGAGGTATAGAGGCAAATCCAGAGAAGATCCAGGCTCTTGTCGACATGAAAGAGCCGACATGTGTGAAGGAAGTTCAAAGGCTAAATGGAAGAGTAGCCGCACTGGGAAGGTTTATCGCCAAGTCGGCAGAAAAGTCACTCCCATTCTTTAAAGCTTTGAAGGGAACTAAGGATTTCGCCTGGACCCAGAGTGCTCGGCATCATTCCAATAATTGAAAGGTTACTTGGGCTGTCCTCTACTACTCAGCAGTCCAATTATGGGAGAAACACTCTATGTATTCCTTGTAGCAACAAATAGAGCCGTGGCGGCCATGTTAGTACGAGAAGACAATGGGGATCAGAAGCTGGTCTATTATGTAAGCAAAGCCTTGTCAGATACCGAGAGCAGATATTTAATGCTGAGAAAATAGCATACGCCTTGGTGATAGCGGCTAGAAAGCTGCGCGCATACTTCTCCGCTCATCCCATCACGGTTTACACCGACGCACTGCTCAGGAAGATACTCCATAAGATGGACAGCTCAGGCCGACTCCTCAACTGGTCAATTGAATTGACCGAGTTCGACATAACCTATAAATCGAAGAGGACATTGTTGGCACAGCCTCTAGTGGACTTTCTAGTCGAGACCGCGTTCTTAAGTGAACACACGCCGACAACCAGGAAGAGGAAGTTCCCCATGGACAAAGAACCTCTAGAAGAATTTCCGAGTGATTGTTGGGTCTTATACACAGACGGGTCAACAACCCGAGAAAGAAGCGGAGCTGGAGTGTATTTAATAAGTCCAGGCAGCGAGCATGTGACCCGTGACTTCATCAGGTTCAAATTCCCAGCTTCAAACAACCAGGCAGAGTACGAGGCCTTGATCTCGGGGATAGAGAGAGCAAAGTTCTTCGGTGCAAACAAACTAGTGGCCTATAGTGATTCCCAACTCGTGGTGAACCAAGTGAAAGGGGAATATAATACCGAGAACCACATGCTGATTAAATACAGAGATCTCGTCTTGAACCTGACAAAGAATTTGGAGTTCTGGGAGATAAGGCAAGTAGGGCGAGAGCACAACCAAGAGGCCGACTTGTTATCCAAAATGGCCACATCAGAAGAGTCCAATCCCTTAATCATCTACGCCGACCAACCCGCTTACGAGAGGCTAGAGATCATAATTCTTGATGACGAGGAGAGAACGTGGATTGAAGACTACAAGGACTACATCGAGAAGGGAAAACTACCAGAAGAAGAGTTGGCGGCCAAGATGATAAAGAAGAAGACGGCCAGGTACATAGTCTGGAACGACATTTTATATTGAAGGTCATTCTCTAAGCCCCTCCTGAGATGCGTCTCCCCCAAGGACACCGAGAAGCTACTGGCCGAGGTACATGAAGGAGTTTGTGGCGGACACCCGGGGGACAGAACTCTTGCCGATAAAGTAATCACACTCGGTTACTACTGGCCTAACCTGAGAGAGGACGCCCATGCCTACGTGAAAAAATGTGACAAGTGCCAACGTTTCTCTGACCTACCTAGAGTGCCACCGGTGGAACAGTCTCTGGTTATACCGACATGGCCGTTCGATATGTGGGGGGTCGACATCATTGGGCCTTTTCCCTTGGCCAAAGGGAGCAACAAGTTTGTGATTGTAGCGGTCGACTACTTCACCAAGTGGGTGGAAGCTAAACCCCTGGCAAAGATTACAGAGGAAAACGCCATCAACTTCATCCATGACTACATATGGTGTAGGTTCGGCGTTCCACACTCTATTGTAACCGACAACGGGCTCCAGTTCTTTGACACTTTTACTGAGGAGTTAAACAGACTGGGAGTCAAGCACAAAAAATCATCGGTAAGTCATCCTCAGGGTAATGGGAAAGCCGAGGCAGCGAACAAGTTAATACTAAGAGCACTGACCAAGAGTCTGGGAGGAAGTCAAGGAAAGTGGCTGGACGACCTCCCCCTTGCTTTATGGGCAGTTCGTACAACCACTTGGGGGCCGACTGGGGAGACCCCCTTTGCATTAACTTATGGATCAGAAGCTATGGCCCCGGCCGCGATGGCCCTACCTACCTTCAGAGTAACCAATTACGGAGAGGTCGTAAATGAGTATAACCGGCTGCTGGACCTAGACATAGTTGAAGCAAAAAGGCTGACTGCTCAACTCAGAATGATTAATTACAAGCGAAGGACCAAGGCCTATCACGACAACAAAGTAAAGAGAAGAGTTTTTGAAGTCGGCGACTGGGTTATCAGAAAAATTGAGTCAACACACTTGAAGGTTCAACAAAACAAGCTCTCTCCGAATTGGGAAGGTCCCTACATTGTAACTCACATTATCCGAGAGGGGACCTACATGCTCAAAACTCCAGAAGGAAAAGAGCTTAAACACCCATAGCATTCGGAGCACTTGAGGAGATATTATAAGTAACTCCTCGACACCCTATCTATCTTTATTGCTTTCTAGTTTAGATTTTTGGTCTCTAAGTTTTAGCCTCTGATAGCTTAAATAGTCATAGTTTGATGTCATCAATAAAGTTTTCCTTTCATAACAATATCGATCTCACAATCACATATACACCGAGCACGGCTGGGCATTACTAGACAGTGCCGAGACCTCCATTCGGAATATAGGGCTAATACGCCCGACGTCACTTGAAGCCTAGCTTCAACAGCTGGCACGACCAAGGCATAAATAGCGTGCAGGGTCACACTTTAAGTTGAGAACAAAGACATCTCGACTCCTGACAATTTGAACCTAATTCTGATAACTAGTCCTCTCGAATTTGGGTAAGACCATAACATCTAAATCCCCACGACAATTCGAGACTAGTTATAACAATTAGTTCTTTCAAATTTGAGCGAAACCGAGCACCTAACGCTCGTCACGGCCCACGACGATGAATGATCACGGCCTGCAAACATCAAGTCATTTAAGACAATGTTAACACATCTCAAACCGAGATAGGGTAACATAAACAAATGACGAAACCTCTTAACTACGCAATAGTTAAGAAAACAAGGGTTAATTTACACCTCAAACTGAGGTAGAAAAATTCCTACAAATAACAAGTGTTTACGCCCCCCAGTGAACACTGGCCCAAGGCAGACAAATACTTAAACAAACAAAAAGAACAATGTTTGTGCCCCCCAGACTACGTCGGGCCCAGGCATATGAATTCTAAACAAAAACGAATTGTTCCAAGCCAAACTGGCTCACAGATATTAACAAAAAGAAAGTTCAAAGTTCGGACTAATCGATACCGACATCAGCCTCCTCCTCGACCCTAGCAATCAGATCATCAAGATTTCCTTTTTAAACTGGCGGAGGGACCCACGGTGGATTACCTGCCTTGCGATCCCGGATCTGAATCACTCTCAAACCTTTATCAGAATACGGAATTAAGGAATGAGCAGCCCGAGCTTCCACACCGTAGGCATCCTGCCTGTAAAGACGAGCGAGCTTATGCAGAGTTATGTTTACTTCGGGGTCGGTCCAGAGAAGACAAGATAGGTTTGACTAAGCATCATTATAGGTGGTGCCGACTTCATCTTGAACCGCCGCCTTCATTGCAGGACCTTTCTTAAAAACCTCTACTGCTCGCGCTTCTCGGCCAGGTATGCTTTCTTCCAATAGGGCTAGCCTTTCCTCAGCAGCATTCTTCTCCAGCATGAGACCCTCGGCTCGTTGATGCTCCTTCTCAAGGTCGGCCTTCGCTGCATCAATCTTAACTTTAGCCGCTCGAACCACCTCCTCGGCTCGTCGAACCGTCTCTTCAGCATCCGCCGACTTATCCGCTGCTCTCTTTAGCTCAGCTTCAAACGAGACCTTCTCCCTCTCAAGGGCCTCCACCCTCTCTTTCAACTCGGCATTAGAGGAATGGAGAGGCTCGACCTCGTCTTCACACTTCCTGGCGTTACTTATGGCAAGTTGCATCAAAGCATACTCATGCTGAGCTATAGATGCAAGCTGTAAGGGTAAAATCAAGGCATCAGAAGCAGCACATTCAAGGTCACTGAACGGTCAAATAAGACACAAAAATACCTCACTGATAAGTAGGCCTTTGCGGTTCCGAAGCTGTGAAGAGGACGGCCTGGTGTCTACCAACCTTTGAATAGTTCGCTGGTTCATGGCTCTTTTAATAACGGCCGCACCAAGCTTGAGGGCAGGGCCAGAACGGATGGAGTCATCAATATCTGCCATTATTACCACATTTTCAAGGGCATTGGCCAAATCATTGATCTCGGCTTCATCTGACGGCCTCTTCCTCCTAAGACCCGCCTGGTCAACTTCCTCCTCAACGTGCTGGCTTAGACTATGGCCCTGTAGTGGATCAGCATTCTCTACTCCGGCCTCTTTCTCGACAATCTCGACCTCGTTATCTTCCCTTCCGGCTTCAACTTGGATGACAGGGGGACAAGTAGAAATGTCAACACCTCCCTTGGCCTGCAACGCCTCGTGCCTAGCCGCCATATCAGTATGACGTTTCTCAACGCCACGGGTACGTGACAACTGTTTCTTCCGTCTCACCGCCATTGCAGGATCAAGTTCCTTGTCATCAATGATCTGGATGTCCTCCATTGAAAGATCTGCATGAGAAGAAGAGTTAAAGGGATGTCTGGAAAAGACGAGGTGAAATAAGAAAACTACAAAAATACAAAGCATGGAAGGGAAATTACATCCTATAATATCTTTGGCCTTGAGACACTTGTCGGCCTCAGTCTTGCATGCAAGGCAGTCTGAATGGAAAACAAGATCAGGATGAATCACCCAATCTGGAAATCGGCTCCCTCTCTCCACCACAACTCTCGGCCTAACGTCACCAATTGGCCCCCTCATCAGACCGGCCTAAACATGGAATCTGAAATCGACCTCGGTCTTGGACCAATCCAGTGTAGCAGTAGCAGCAAACTCCTCCAGCCTCTTTATCAGGGCAGCACTCCATTCAGGACGATGAATGACCTGAGGTCTAACAGGATCTTTACAAGGACCTGAGAATTCCCACCCCCGACGACTTTCAACCTTAATGACATTCTTATTCCAGCCAGTCACTTTATTCACAATACTCCAGATAGGAATCATGAGCTTGGGCTTGTTTGGATCAAATTTGATGGTTATAGATCGGGTGGAGGAATTATAAGACGATTGAAAGAAATGATAAAAAGCCGACATACACGGCTCAAACCCAAGGCATAAAATTATAAAACCAGTAAGGTACCTCACAGTGTTCGCTCCTAAGTGGGCCGGCACTATATTCCACCCCTCCAGGTATTCGTTTATAAAGGGGTCAAGAGGAAGCCGGAGACCAAGTTGAAATTGCTTATAGAAAAAAGGAAGGAAGGCGTCGTCATAATAGAATTGCTTGACCTCGGTATCTGCGGCAAAAACTTGGGCCTTTCTGTAAAACAACTTGAACTCCCTCTTATCTACACCAAAGTTCTCGTATAGATCCTTAATCATGGCTTCCTTGCCTTTGGGGTGCCTAAGCCTAGTTGATCCTGAGAGACACGCCCCATCTAGACCTCTCATGGGGGCCACGGCTTCATCACCAAACCGATCAACTATCCTCCCCGAAGCACTTCCCTCGGCCATACCTGCAGCAACCAAGGGGCTAGAATCATCCTGTAACAAGAGCGAGGTGACCTTCCCCCCCCCCCCCCCGATTCAACTTCTGGGGCCGAGGAAGGACCCTCAAAGTGGGATCGGAAAGCCGACTTATCCCTAACATAATGAAGAAAAATATGTTGAACAAGGGCGTCAAAAGTATTGAGGAGCACTATGCCATTCGTACTACCGCTAAGAGCTCTTGGGGCAAACAAACCGGATGGATACCTAACATCATCCCTGGGGGTCTTATTAAAAAACAACAGGTCACCAATCGACATTAAAGACAACATTTTCCATATCCCCTCCGACAGCATATATATCCTATTATTTCGCTCATAGAAGCCGTACATGATGTCGGGATCAAAATTGGGGGTATCAGACATAACAAAAAAAAAGGGAAAGCTATCCTATAGCCACGATACACTCAAAATCAAAGTGCAAAAGGATAAAAGCTTGAAGCTTTACAGTTCTAAAAACCCTAACAATGGCAGAAATAGCAGAAAGGGCGAAAAAGGGTCGGAACAGTACCTTTGTCGGAAATACGATCGAAAAAAAAAGGGTTAGCCGACGGAGCAAATGAAGATGATCGGAACGGAACAGTGAGACTTGCAACGGGAATCGATATCTTCAAAGATTCGCCGGCAATGGATGCACTGTTTCTCTTAGATAAAAATTTAAAAATGTGGAACTTCGAGGGTTTTGGTTGTGTATATAGGACGGGTCAAAAAATTGTGGTTCGGTTTTAACCCGGTTCTAACCCACGATCCATGGGTTGCACGTATTTCCATGAACCCATCATGACTCGTATTTAATGGGCCACATTTTCGAGGTGAATGTCCCATCACTAAAACACGTGCGCCGTTCGAGATAAAGGGGAAGGATGAATGATTGAGGTGACTCAACCGCCGTTTGAAAACGTGAACAGACTACCAACACCAGGTTGACACGTGTTGGGTCGAGATCGACGTTGTTAAAAAAATAAATGAGCGTCTAAATCGGCATCACAAAACATAACATGCCGAATGGTTAGGCCGACATAGAAGGGTTCAGTACATGGACGAAACCGACATTACGACAATGGACCGACATCCCCAATAATTTTAGGGACACGACGAGGCCGAGAAAAAGAAATGATTTAAGTCATGCCGAGGTCAATCGATAAACGGATTCATGGTTGGATACGAGTTAAGTTAAAGATGCAAAGCTATGGAATAAACGGATCAGAAGCAAAGGCAACAAAAAAGGTAAAATCCCATTATATATACGCAAAAGACCCCCACAACCGGTCGGGGGATTGACCGTTACAAGACCAAAAAGAAACTAGCTAGACAAGCTGGTTAAAGACTTAACGGAGATCTTGATCTTGATCTTGGTCTTCACCTTCTTCCTCCCATTCTTGGTCACCTTCATATCCCTGATCATCAACATCAACACCGTCCTTAATGTCATCGACTCCACCTTCATCCGTATCATCATCGTTATCTTCATCATCACCTTCGTCTTCATCACCATCATTGGAAAACTCATTCTCACTAAAGACGGGGTCCGGCTCTGAGAATTCTCCATTACTGTCGGACGGTGACTCCTCCGCTGGAAAAGATAAGCGTTTCTTCGAAGGAAACATGGAATCACCGCTGTTTGATGAATCTGAACCGTCAATATGGTTCTCTGTGTCGGAATCCACCTCTTCTGGGAATGCGTCATCATACACTCTTTTTGGTGCCATCTGAAGGTTTCTTGGAGGATCTTGAAAGAAAAAAGAAGGAACAAATTGTGGAGAACAAAGATATCAAGGGGGTGTTGCCTATCATATATATCCCTGGAATATGAATGGGTGAAGTATTTATATTACTCATAATGGAACAATTAATGAGGTTTTCGTTGTCCAAGAAGAATAATGATTTTCACCTAGAAAAATCAATATGATGTCAGCATATCTAAAGGAAAAAGGATTTGGCGGCTGGCTATCAATTCAACAATAAATGAAGCTTTAGTCAATGAACTGTCAAAGTTTCCACTCGGCATGCCGAGATAGAAACTCGGGGGCCACTGAGCGACATAAACCGACTTGGTTAAATGGGACCCATACACTTGCCTAAAAGGCCTATACCGAGAGGCCCATTCACCAGAAGCCCGTGATTATGGGCCGACGTCAATTAGGCCGAGCAGGCAGCTCTTGCCTAGGCCGAGTTCAGGAAGCCTAATCTCTAGTCGGCCTCTATGACGAGCAGAGCTAGATGACGGGCTGACTTGTACCAAAAGCTTCCCATTATCATAGGGAATCCACTTACAGAGTTATATTACCACTCTAACACTAAATAATCCTTATCTAAACAAGGATATCTCTTCTACAAGATAAATTTTATATCATCATCCTTATCAGGAGTCTATCTCCAAAGGAATACGAATCCTAGATCAACACGGGCATTCTGGCTTACTTGACAAGTCAGGACTCATTCACCCATGCCTATATAAACAGATCCTCCACACAGGAAACTGGTATTAAACTCTTTGGCTCTAAACTGGTCAATTGATTTCTCTATTCTCAGATACCACCCGTATTCTTACTCTCACGCCGGAGAAGCCCCGGCGTAGTTTACGTTTGTTCATTGTGCGCAGATCCGAACGGAGAAGTTCTCATTGCTGGATTTATCCGAACCGCTAGACGAAGGGCTGATCCGACACGTTTTTGGTAGCATCAGTAGGTGTTATGTTTGACCAGTCAAAGGAAGCTAAATGAAGCTAGGGGTGTGGGTGAAATTTTGATCTCGGGTGAAGCCTTTATCTGGCATTTGGTCTGGGCTAGGGTTTATGTGATATAAAATCTCGCCCCAAAGGTACTAGAGGAAAAATTCCATACTTTATCATGGTATCAGAGCTGACCCATTATACGTGTAGGCGCAACGGCCCACGAGTTGCTCCACACTACCCAATTGATAAGTCCACGTAGTAAGCCTGGGCTAAGCCGGCTATACGTGAGGTCGAGGAGTACCAAATTGTCCTGTTAAAAAAATAAATAAATACCAAATTGCAAATTGCCATGAAAAAGAAAAAAAAAAGAAAAAAGAAAAACACCTCACGAAACCCGCCCACGTTTTTCTGGGCAAGAGAATTCCAACTCGGCTTTCTCTCTTCCCCTACACCGCCCCAACCTCAATTCTCCTTTTTCTTCACCAAACTTCATCTCTCTCTCTCTCTCTCTCTAGATTTTACCATCTTTCTCAACAACAATAACAGAAGCCATGGCTGATTCTAATTCTGCTAATAACAAGACCTCAATGGAATCTCTCAGGGAATGGGTCGTCGAACACAAACTCCGTACCGTCGGTAAATTTACTACAATCATCATCATTAATCCATTGCTATTTCTTTTGGGATGATTTTATTACCGAAAATGGGTGATTGATTTTGGATCTTGTTTTTGAAAAATAGGTTGTCTATGGTTGAGCGGTATAACGGGCTCAATTGCCTACAATTGGTCCCAACCCCACATGAAAACCAGCGTCAAGATCATTCACGCTAGGTATCCTCCTCTTCCGTTTCGCCATATAATCAATGCTATATATATATATATATATATATATATATATATATATATATATATTTTACATCTATGTGTGTATCTTCATTTTTATTTTGTACTTGAGAAATTTGATTGATTTGTGAATTCGTTTGCGAAGGAGTAAGGATTCACACCCAAAGGGCCTTGTTCTCATACCTTGATTTCTAATTAAGTGTTTGGTGAATAAATGCTAATTGCAGGTGATATGCGTTAATCAGTTGTCTAGTTGTTCTGTTTTTACGCATGTTTTTGGTTGTGTAATCCTTTTATGCTCTCTTTTTTTGGTGAAATGATGTTATTGTGGGTGGTGGAAGTATGGCAATGCATAAGGTTTTAAGTTATGAGGCACGCAAATGTTAGAATAGGGGTTTCCTAATGACAAGTGAATTCAAGTACTCCCTCCACCCGAAAATGAATGTCTAAAACATTATCAAATTTGCTCTTGGTCAAGAGCAAATTTTAATTTTTTTGGACATACATTTTGGGAGAGAGGGAGTATAGCTTAAGGTACCTTTAACAAGACCTTGTTGCAGAAACTCATTGATTTGGAGATAGTAACTGGGCATGGAACTGAAAGATATGTGGAATGTGATCATTGTTTTTCAAAGCATGAACCTCGCTTGCTTGAGTTCCAGTTATACTATGTGCATTCAATGCTACTCAATATAGCCTTAATCTGTTAGAGAATGTGCATTTTCTTACACCCTCCGTCGGTCCGTCCCAAAATGATCTTCCCACTTTTTCTTGTCGTTCGCACGAATGAATTGTGATCAATAATTTTAGGTTAATGTAATCATCCTAATGAAAATCTAAAACTTATTATTGAAAGTATTGTTGATGGGGTATCAATTACAAGTTTTAGATTTTAATTATTATAAATACATTAACCTACATTTTTACTCAAAGTTCATTCATAGTGACGACAAAAAAGGTGAGAAGATCATTTTGGGACGGAGGGAGTAAGATTCAACAAGCTGATAGTTAACACCATATGACAAATCTTGGTTTTCTATCCTCGCAACATTTCACGATAAGTTGCAGCATACTCTCGTGTGATAATGAGTCCAATGCTAGGAACTCCTCGCACATGTGAATTGCTTTTTAGTTTGTTTTGAGCTGCTTAGTTTACCATATGTACTTAAGGTGTTAACTAGAATCATAGAACTATTGTGTTGCATGACTATTCTTATGATTTTATAATTTGCCTTGTTGGGAGAGGGTGTTTTCGTTCCGCGACTCTACCAAAGATCCTGGTAAGGGATTGTGAAAAAGAACAATCAGATGATACCATGCCATTGTGAAATACCCATTCTTGTAAGTCCTTTTATGTCTTTAAGGATTAAAGATATGCCTACTTATCTTCTGGCTGGGTCAATTGGTTTCTGACCCGTGCATAATGTGAGAAGTAGGTATCAATCGGGAAAACGAGATAGTGCTTTGCTATAAATGTAACTATTCACAAGCCTTATTATACTTTACTTTTACCGTGTTCACAATGGAAAGGTAAAACAGGAATTTATCTCTTGTTACTATGGCTAATTGCCAGAGCTACCATCTGTTGGATTCTTGTTGTGCGATAAATCTAATAGAAGTGTTCACGAGCCTTCCACGAGCCCTCTAAACCTGACGATAAGCTAGTTTTTGGCTTGAGAGTTACTAACACTTTTTGGTGGTTCAATCTTTAGTTGTTTTATTAGTTCCCTGATAAGTCTGAGTCACCTTGTGAGGTTTTGGATGGTGTAAGTCAATATATTTTAGAAGTTACTCCCTCCGTCCCAGCTCAATGTGCAAACTTACCCATTTGAGGGGCGTCATTGATAAGTCCCACTTCCTAGTATGTATTTTTTTATTTATTATTATTGTACTAACCCAACCCCTTGTCACTCACACACTCAATTTGTGGGTCTCACTTGGAAATCCCACTCACTTCTCATTCTCACAACACCTTTCCCACTCACATTACTTTTCAATATAAATATTCACTCATTTACACATTGAGGTGGGATGGAGGGAGTATATGTACCAGGGCCGGCCCTGTCGAATTTGGGGCCCTAGGCTAACTATATTGTCGGGGCCCTTTAACTCTTGCTATGGGCAATAGTGTAATGTGGCGTTCGCAAATCTCTACTCTCCATTTTACGCCTCTCGTCATTCTTCCATGTACTACCAATGAGAATTGGAGAACTTTATTTAGAAAGACTGACTTATTGAGTGAAAATAAGTGCAAAGAAAGTAAGAAATATTACAGTGAATTGTATTGATTGCAAAAGTTGTAAGGAATTATCTCACCATATTATAGTGATATATGCAAATTTTTCAATAGAAGTAATAGATACAAAAAAAAATCATAAAAGCATAGTAAAAAAAAAAAAACACACTCAAAGTTGCTGCTAGTTAAATTTAAAAAGAATGAGAAAGTTTAAAGTGACTAATTAAAGTTGGATTGGGAGGGGAAAAATTGCAGCTACTGGGTTTTGAACCCAGCCCACAATGACATGCATGACTCTACAAGCAAAACATTTCAACACTGGAACACAAGGAGACTTAACTAGTTTATTGGGCATTTTTTATATATACTAATTCTAAAAAAATTGGGGCCCTAAAATTGACTTAATTTTCGGTGGCCCTAGGCTGCCGCCTCACCCGTCTATATGTACCATATAGTTACTTTTTTGTCCCATTTCTTGAATGATAATATATTACCTTTCTAGCATCTACGGCAGAATTAACAATCTTCTACCAAGAGTGTTGGAATATTACTAGCTGAATTTGCCTCTGTTTTTCAGAATGATCATATGTACAATCTCAATAGCGATGCTTATACTGATTTGTATTCTTAATGGTTTTATTATGTTCTCCTAGAAAGTAATGATATCAAAGTAGAAAAATATGTGTTTCTGAGAGTTTGTGTATAATGGTGCAATTTTTAATTTCAAGGATGTAGAATGCTTTATTGATAACAGGAAAGGGGGTTAGATTAAGATAGAGGTCAACATACTAGTAGAAATCTATATGGATCCTTAACAAGATTATTGTGTGATACACCCTATCTTTTGATTCAATTGGGACATCGGTTCTCATTTGGGATGAAGATTTGTAGTTATATATGCTAAAGTTGCCAAACAAAGATGCGCTTGTCTATATGGACTACGGAGCCGTGGGAACATATGTAGGTAAAATAGCTAGATTGACGGTGATACTTCACTTGCCTGGTGTCTTCTTTCTGGAAGACGACTACTTTTATATATCAAGAGAGATTGAGGGTGAAACGGGTTTCCTTCTCCAAGAACTAGGTTCTTCATATCGACATCATGAACAGAGTATTTTCATTGGTTGACCATACTGAGAAGACCCTTATCTTCATATACTGATATGATGACAAGGATGGGTCTGAATAGAGTTGCCTTGAATAGTTGTTGTGGGGACGATTGAGAAAATTGATCTCATTTTGTCGTGCGTGCATTTATATGGATTCTTTTGGTCTATATCCGGTTTATGAGCTCAATCAAAGAAAAATGTTTGTTTCTAGATAGGCTAATTAATCATAAATCTCACATTTTACGTTAGTACATTAGGTTTATACAGTAATTGGAATGCTTATTTTATCTTTGGCCCAAGTTCATTTCTAACCATTTTACTTTCTCCCGACTTCCTCTTCAACCATCATTTTTTTATCACAAAACCACTGAAGCTCCCCTCAACCCCAAATTTGTGCCTAATCAGTGCCTAATATGTATCCTCAATTTTAGGGTTGGGATGAGAGGTTCTCCATACTGTGTGTTTTCTGTGCAAAAAAAGTATGATGGTTGAAATAAGCTTAGGATATCCTCTATATTAGTGGTATAACCTTAAATAGCCAATTCCATGTTAATGAGGCTGAACCAAAGTTGGTTTGAGCGACAGTTGAGGTGTTCAAAGCTAATTAGAGTGTGGACTCTAATTTGAATTGATATGGATTCTCTTTTCTCTTTGTAGACGGACTTCTTGTCCATTCTTTTGTACTTTGATCTTCGTCTAATATAATCTTCTTTTCCTATCATTTTTTTTTTTTTTTTTTGATACGGAGTGACCTGGTTTTCTTGAGGTGATGATTCCCAAATAAAGTCATTACGAGATGAAATCATATTTAGGCTCTAACTTACAAAGTCTTCTTGGTGAGTTCTTTTTTTTTTTTTTTTTTTTGACAATAGAAAGAATATGATCAAAGGAGCACAAAGGCATCCATTTTATTGGGATATAGTATGTACTTACATACCATCTTATATGCTATGCTGTAAGGGTTAAACAAAGAATTTGTAATGAATGAAATTTGATTAACATTTGCTCACTCTGTTCTATTAAGTGTCGCGGACTTTGTTTTTTGTAATCATAATGTTTTAGTTTTTCTCTTGTACTAATAATGTTATACGGTGAGACGTTGAGGGCATATATGTATGTATATACGCAACAAAAAAGGCTTCTATCTCAACTTCCTTAAATCTCTCCTCAATTAAAAAATGGAAATTCAATTTGGGATGGAGGGAGTATTTAATTGGTGCAACAAGGAGTTGTTCTGTTGTGGTTGTCTGTCACGAGATGGAACCAGGACACATCCATTTTTTTTTATTTTTTTTTTGCATTTGGAGTAAAAGCTGTGGAGAGTCTACCCTTTCCATATTTGCAGTGGCTGGATGAAGTCCTCCTAGCCTCCCTGTCATAGTACTGTCATGTCATACATTATTGCAAGTTCTTCATATTAACTGAACGATTTTTGTCTTCTCTTTTGCTTATTTGCCTGATTAAGCATATATTTTGTTGTTCTTGTTTTATTTATCCGTGCATAATTCCCCATTTTGGAAAGTGAAAACAAAATATATTTGCTCCAAGGGTTGCAACTTTAACCCCAATCGCATTTTATACTGTGATGGCCACTTTATGTTAATTCTTTATGGCTTCTTGTTGTCTATTTTAGGTTGCATGCACAGGCCCTTACGCTGGCTGCATTAGCTGGAGCTGCAGTGGTCGAGTACTATGATCATAAATCAGGGCAGAAGGCTGAACGGTATGCAAAGTTCCTTCCTCCCATGGATAATTACTCTCACAAGGATTGAACGAATCTCAAGAATCACCTTATACCTAGATATTCAACAGACCAATAATGAAATTTTGAATAGCATATATGTTCTGGGATCCACTATTTTTATGATCCATTTATTTTGGTTTAATTTTCATCAGTTTTAACTTTCATAAGTAGGTCATATAAGCTTTCTGATTGCTTGATGTTACCAGGAAAGAAAGTTCTGTATCTTGGAATGCGATTATGAAAGTTGATTGATTAATGATTAGCATTGCTTCTCTCTCTCTTTCTTTCTCTCTCTCTCACACACACACGCACATGTTAAAGCACAAACTTGTTTATTCCAGCAGTACATCACAGAAACAAATTCAGAACAATCTCCATCTGTAAACAAATTGAACCCTTGATTGCCTAAAAAATAAAACAAATTCACGATGCAGTTTAATTATAGCTTCTAGTTTTTAATCCCACACTTGACCCGAATCTCTCCTTGCGTACCCGTCAGAACACCGACAGAGCTCAAACGAACCATGGCTGCACCAAAATCCTGAGCCCAAACGGCAGAGTTATTCATGTATTTTCTAACAATCCTTGATGTTACTGGACTCCCCAGCAACACTTGATCAACAGTGAACAAAACCTTGTGCTTGTTCACATTCCGGTAGAACTGATTATCCAGCCGGTTAGGAGTAACAAGGTCAAGGTTCGCAAATCCCGCACCTTGACCTTTCTTGGGGCACAGTTTCTTTAAGATGGCTGCATACGCCGGATCCAAAGACGGGTCTTGTGGGTATAACCGATCTGTGAAAAACTTACACTGGGCAACCCCGATCGAGTGGGCCCCAAAAAGTGCCACCATTTCGGGAACGGACAAGCCTCTATCAGAGAAAGCTTTTGTTAAGGTTTTTAGATCGGAATCGGGACCCGGGATGTCCACGTCTTCCATTGAGGAAATGACCCCATCACGACGCCCTGCAGGAACATTATATGAAATTCCCCCCACAATGTTGACCCCGTCTCTTGTAGCAAATGAAAGTATATCTGCACACGACACTGTTTTGGGGCATGCAGCTTCGATCTTGGCTTTGGCCTCGTCTATTACTGCAAATCCTCTGAGGGTCCCAACATTTGGCGGAGCTTCTTGTTCTGAGATGTTGGTACCCGTTTGTTTGAGTAGGAGCGAAGCATCACAACCCTGGATATGATTACATTAGCCAACAGAAACCTAAGTTAGATACTTTCTCGCAAAAGAATTCTAAGAAAACCTTAATTAACTCAAAACTTGCTAAGTAGAGAATTCCCGATGACTTACTCTGACAAAGCAGTCATGGAAAGAGAGTCGAAGGAGGCCAGCAGCTAGTCCAGGATCTGCAGTAATTTTTTTCACTGCAACATCCCTCACTATACGTTCTGCAGAAGGGCAGGATTTTGCATAAAACCCGACTGTCAACTCTTCAGCTAATGTTTCTGAAGTTATCAGTAGCAGCACTGACAATGAAACCAGCCAAATGAGGAACCTCATTGCGTAAAGTTTGAGAGAGAGAGAGAGAGAGAGAGAGATATGAGTAAGGAATGTATGAATGCTTGTTGATCTTGCTCAGATTGATATGAATTAGTAGGTTCAGGAGGGACTATATATAGGCAGGAATTGTTGCCATTTGGAGGAACTGTTAAATTTGACTTTGCATGTAATCCTAATCTTCATGCTGTTTTTTGTTAACCATTAGCTGCCACCTTATTGACTCAGTTTTAGTGAGAGAATTCTGTTGTCGTTTCCTTGTTAAGCTTTGCATTTGTCATATACCATACTTATAATAGACCAATGATTAGTAAGAGTTGACATTAAAACAATATCAAACTATTGAAAAATCTTATATTTGTTCTTTACACCTTATACTCTTTATATACTTGGCATGAACTGCAGGCATATCACCCAATAAATTAATCCCCTGATCATATTATGACCGGATCATCCTTGTCAAAATTTGGTTTCTACCACTGTCATCTGCCAAAACTTATTTGCTGCCCAGTGAACATAAACATTAGTAGATTAGAGTCAATATAAATGCAAATCAACACAGATTTTGAGCCTGTTTCCCTCGCGATCTTACTTATTTGTTGCACGACCATTTTGATATGTGGTTCACGACGATTAAAGTTTTAATTAACAAAAGAATATCAAGCAATCCCTCATAACAATTACAATTGTAATCACCTAATAACAAATCTGATAGTTACTTATCTATTAATCTTGGTTGGAAATCGATGTTTTCAATTTGTCCTGGAATGAGAATAGTTTGTGAGATTGCCAACTTTTATTGTTCCTTGGTTATTTCAGAACGTTTGACTCATTTGTTTGTTCTTAACAAAAACCAGTTACCTATTGAATTACTTAGGCACGTTTGTTCTAACATAGAACATATTAAGCATTGGGTGCCATGGTTTTCTTCGTTTAAGGGGGTTGCCGAGCCATGTTTGAACATAAGCCAGTGGCCCATGAAATCTAGACTTGGTCCTTCATGTTCACATATATAGTATCGATTCTCCAAGCATTTAGCTGTTGGAATGTCCAGATGCTTAGTAGTGAATAATTTTTGCATGAGTAATTGGGATCATACTTTCTCACATTGGCATGTTCACATAATATCGATTCTCCAACAATTTAGTTGTTAGAATTTGGAACGTCTAATGGCTCATTGGCTTTCACGCTGACATTCCTACTTGTGAATAATTTTTGCATGAGTAATTGGGATCATACTTTCTCACATTGGCATGCATCACAGTGAAGTGATGAATTTAAAAATTAATAGAGGAATCCATGGATATTTTTTTTTTGGTGTAAACATATGTATAACACTCGTTATTGTAGTTTTACGAGACTAGTGCAATATTGGAGGAAATTAAAAGATGCAAATTAATAGTAATGAGATCTTACGGAGGTTTAAAACGTAATACTGAAGTTCAAAAGATAATATAAAGGCATTTTACGGAGAATCAATTTGGGAGCACCTATTCAAGGTTCGCGAAATATTTTTCGTACAAAAACACTCACCATGGATCCATGAAATGGGAATCTCCAAAGTTCAGGAGGATGATGATCCACAAAGTTGGATTATGAAGTTAGAGAAATACAGAAAACAGGCACAAAGCTAATCCATCCATGATAATTAGGGATCACAATCATCCATGCCTAAAAACATATTAAGAATGCAACTTTTGATTCTTATGGAAATGAGCGGGTCCCTCCTCAACGCGTTTGTCGTGCACATCCTGTGTTGCGAAAATGTTCACCCGAGCGATGAGCGCTTCTTGGCTTGCTCGAAGGATCTGTCCTCCACTCGAAGGCTGAAACCAAATTGATGTATGTTAGAAATATGTGCCCGTCAACATGTTTTTGTTGAATAGATATTATTTGGCTGTTTTTCAGCTGAAGCTAATTGGGTATACCTTGTTAAAATACGTGGATATCACTACTAGTTTGTTTTAAAATATCTCCCTACTCTGTCTTAAAATAAAGTTATGTGTGAGTTATTCTAAATAAAAAACATCGGTAACTATAAAGCTACCACCCGGCTGTGTTGTTGGTTCTACATGCTAACTCATGTTATAGCAAAAATAAGTGGTATGAAACCTCACCTTACCAGTAAAAAAAAAACACTAAAATAAACCAAATTCAGAACAATCTCCATTTGTTAACAATTTAAACCCCTTCATAGCCTAAAAATTAAACACATTCAAAATGCAGCTGAATTCAGCTTCTAGTTTTTACTCCCACACTTGACCCGAATCTCTCCTTGCGTACCCGTCCAAACACCAACAGAGCTCAAACGAACCATGGCTGCACCAAAATCCTGAGCCCAAACAGTAGAGTTATTCATGTATTTTCTAACAATCCTTGCTGTAACTGGACTCCCCAACAGTACTTTATCAACAGTGAACAAAACCCTGTGCTTGTTCTCATTCCGGTAGAACTGATTATCCAGCCGGTTAGGAGTAACAAGGTCAAGGTTTGCAAATCCCGCACCTTGACTTTTTTTGGGGTACAGTTTCTTCAAGATTGCTGCATATGCTGGATCCAAAGACGGGTTTTGTGGGTATAACTGATCTGTGAAAAACTTGCACTGGGCAACCCCGATCGAGTGGGCCCCAAAAAGTACCACCATTTCAGGGACGGACAAGCCTCTATCAGAGACGCTTTTGTTAGGATTTTTAGATCAGAGTCAGGACACGGGATGTCCACGTCTTCCATTGAGGAAATGACCCCATCACGACGCCAGGAACATTATATGAAATCCCACCCACAATGTTGACACCGTCTCGTGTAGCAAATGAAAGTATATCTGCACAGGACACTGTTTTGGGGCATGCAGCTTTGATCTTGGCTTTGGCCTCATCTATTACTGCACATGAGTTGTGTCTGTTTATGAATTGTTGTCATTTGGAGTCACTGTTAATTTGACTTTGCATGTAATCCTAATCTTGATCCTGTTTTTTATTAACCATTAGCTGCCCTCTTTGACTCAGTTTGGGGGAGAGAATTCTGTTGCAGTTTCCTTGTGCTTTGCGTTTATCATTTACCATACTTGTAATTGACCTTTTATTAGTCAGAGTTGGCATTAAGCAGTACTCTGTCCGTCCTGCAAGTATCGCTTTTCTTTCTGGTCTGTCCATAAATAGCGCTGCATTTCTAAAATAAAAAGCCGTCACAGTCATATAAATTACATTACTTTAGAAGTATACAAATCATTTACGATACTTATTATGATACGAGAGGGAGTATAACAATGGTTAAATCTATTTTAAGTGCCATTGAGTTTTCGGCCGGCAGTGGACAAAGTCTACCAACCCAAAACTTGCAGCAGGACAATGAACATCATCAGAGTGCATATCCAAATACCAAACTGTGTCTTAGGGATGGCCAAACCGGACCGGAGAAGCCCGGAACCGGAGCAAACCGGCGACTAAACCGGAACCGGAGTAACCGGAACCGCCAGTCATCCGGGCCAGTTAAGGTTCACATAAATGGCGAACCGGACCGGAACCGGAACGAAAATCCCTTGTTTTTCAATAATTTTTAACTTGTTTATTCATTATTGACCGGAACCGGATCGGAACCGGATCGGAACCGTATCGGAACCGGTGTAACCAAGGGCCGGTTAAGGTTCATATTAATGGCGAACCGGAACCGGAGTTGGCCATCCCTACTGTGTCTGCCCAGCATGAATTATCATTCACAAGTAAAAATGTTCATTTTTGTTTTTAATTGAGAATAAATTGGACATCTATTTTAAAATAGAGGTAGTACGTACGATATTACTGGCTGGTCTAACCTCTTTGACAAAGAGGATTTCTTTTGGCCAAACTACATTTATCCCCCTGAAGTATACACCGAATCCCACTTTGCACCCTCGCGCGAAATTTGTCCCAATGTCATACCCAATGTTTGAATATTCCCACTTTGCTCCCTGGATCTTAACGGCCGTTAAGAAACTAACGAAATCATCCATGTGAGTGTCACGTGAGAGGGGTTTGCTTCATTTAATTCAAAATCCAGAGGGCATTGATGTCTTTTGACCCTGGAAAAACTTTCAAGGCTTTGTTGCCGTCACCCCGCAACCTCCACAGTTTCCGCCACCACCAGCCACCATGCCATCGCCACCGCCACCGCCACCTCCATTCAAACAATTGCACCCATCATCTTCATCCCACCATCATCTTCAGCTTCAGCCCAAGACCATCGTCTGCCACCCTATTGTCACACAAATCAATCAAATCTCTATTTTTTCCTTCTTCTCGTCATACATCTTTCTCTCCGTATTTTCCTTGGATATGGATGTTCACCGTAAGCCTTCTTCTAATTATAACTCCACAATCTTCACCGAACACGAATATGCATCTATCTCAGATCTACCCCTAAATCCTTCCGCCCCAAAACCCCCCAATTTATCTCCATAAGCAAAAGATTTAGGTTTTCAACTGATTAAGAATCAAGAGATATTGATTTCTTGGTGGAGAGTGAGTGGTAATGGTGGATTCATACCAAAGTACAAGAATAATGGGCGTTTTGATTTGGGTGTGGTTGAGAAAGGGTGGTGACCGGGAAGAAGAATGGGAATCGGAATCTATGGTGGTGGCCGGTGGGGTGAATGGGGGTAAGGGGAAGAGGAATACAATCTGGGTGTGTTTATTTCCTTTTGTTTTCTTTTTCTTTTAGTTTTTTCTTTTCTTTATTTGGCGTCTTATGATTTTTTTTTATTAAAAAACAAAAAAAACTTTGCCTTATAATTTTATTCAGTTTTTTTATTTATAATTATTTATCATCAAAATGTGTTTTATAAATAATCTATTATAAAATGGAGATTTTTTAAAATATAATAGTACTTTTTTTTTAACTACAAGAGATTTTAAGGAAATAGATTTATATTGATAAAAAAGAAATAGAAATTTAATAAAATTAGAAGGCAAAAGATATAAATACCCATCGTGTGCCAAGCATATGACCATTGTCATTAAGTTTCTAACGCCCGTTAGGATCTAGGGGGCAAAGTGGGATTATTCAAACATCAGGTATGACACTGGGACAAATTTCGCGCGAGGGTGCAAAGTGGGATTCGGTGTATACTTTGGGGGGGATAAATGTAGTTTGGCCATTTCTTTAATAGAAGGGGAGTAATAACGATCCTATAAATGGAAAACTAGGGATAAATTTATTTAGAAAATATTCATTTATTAATAAAAAGACATTTATTTGCGGAAGGAAGGAGGGAGTACTATTTATAACATATGCATACTAATTTGGAATTAGATCTGCATACTATTTTAGGATGGAGGGAGTACTTCCTCCGTCCCTTAACAATGGACACATATATTGCTTTGGGGGTGCCATTGATAAGTCCCATTACTAAAAATAAGAAACTTTTTTATTTATTTATTATTATACTTTACTTGTCACACTCACACATTTAAATTGTAAATATGTGCCTATTATTATAGACGGAGAGAGTATTATTTATTAGATCTGCATACTGTGGTTCCTAATAGAAAGTATTTTTCTTATCATTCTCAATGATTTACACGGGTTATATATTTACAAAATCATCTCTACCTAATCCCAAGATTCTAGCTAGTCTATCAACTTATCTATAGTAACAACATCATAATTTGAATAAAGATAATCCTAACTATATACAAAATATTATTCAAATATATTAATATTCTAACACACCCCCTCAGTCAAAACGGGAGGTTGACGTACATTGAGACTGGCCCGAAAATCTTCGAACAAAACCAAAGGAAGACCTTTGGTAAATATATCCGCAACTTGGTGACGAGATGGAACATGTAAAACCCGAACTTCCCCACGGGCTAGCTTCTCACGCACGAAGTGAATGTCTAACTCAATATGTTTTGTCCGTTGATGCTGAACTGGATTGCCTGAAAGGTAGATGGCACTCACATTGTCACAGTAAACTAGAGTAGCCTTGTGTACCAGACAATGTAACTCGAGAAGTAGATTCTGTACCCAACAGGACTCGGACACAACACTGGCCACCCCCTATATTCCACCTCAGCACTTGAGCGGGAAATAGTGGGTTGGCGTTTTGCAGCCCATGAAATAAGGTTGTCACCCAAAAACATGCAATAACCCGAAGTAGAGCGTCTCGTATCCGGACAACCGGCCCAATCTGCATCGGTACCAACGATGCAGTCGAGGAAGGATAAAGAGATAGGCCAAAATCAAGTGTACCACTGATGTAGCGAATGATACGCTTAAGAGCATTCATATGCAGCTCACGAGGATCATGCATGTAGAGACAAATCTGTTGGACATCATACGTGATATAGGGACGAGTAAAGGTCAAATACTGAAGTGCCCCAGCTAGACTACGATAGTGAAACGGGTCAGCCACTGCCGGGCTTGAGGCGCCGGCCAACTTAGGTTTCGTATCAACCGGTGTCAATGATGGTTTACACGAAGCCATCCCAGCACGTGTGATAATATCCAAAGCGTACGTACGTTGAGATAAAAACAATGAACCCGACTTTCGTGTAACAGCAATCCCAAGAAAATAACTGAGAGGGCCAAGATCCTTCATGGCGAATTCAGAACTAAGTTGAGACATTATTGAACTGCGAAGACTGTCAGAAGAAGCAGTTAAAATAATATCGTCAACGTACAATAAGAGATAAGCCATATCCGTCCCCTTACGAAAAACGAACAAAGAATTATCCGAACGACTGTGGACAAAACCAATAGAGGCAACAAAATCCGCAAAACGAGTGTACCACGTCCGAGGGGCCTGTTTGAGACCGTATAGTGATTTCCGAAGTAGGCACACATGATCCGGAAAATCTCGATCACGAAATCCCATAGGTTGGTACATGTAGACTGTCTCAAGGTAGGGGTGAGCAAAAAAACCGAAAAAAACCAACAAAACCGAAAAAACCGGTCCAATAAGCTATTGGTAAGGACCGGTTTCTAAAAATTAGAAAACCGAAATTAGTGGTTCGGTTTAGGTTTCTATCTTGTTAGAACCGATAAGAAACCGAATCGAACCGATAACCTAAAACTATGTCGTTTTATTCCTAGCTTATTATTTGAATTAATAGTTGTAAACTTTAATTTGTAGTTTTTGGCCCAAGCAGTATGGCCCATTGGCCCAATTCATACTTCAACCAGAAAATGTGCCTTATTTGACATTATTTATTATGTGCAAATTGAGTCTCATTTGAATGTAGCCCATTAAGGCGGCTCAACAAACCCACAGCCCAACAGTCCATTCTATTGGTTTGACACCGAACCAAACCGATATCACACCGAAACCGAACAAACCGAACCATTAAGAAACCGAAGCTTAATGGTTTTGAATTACATAAACCGATAACTATTGGTTTGGTGTCGGTTTTGGCCTAAAACCGAACCAAACCGACCCATGCACACCTCTATCTCAAGGAGATCACCATGCAAGAAAGCATTATTAACGTCTAGCTGATGGATAGGCCAATTTTTAGATAAAGAGAGACTGAGAATAGTTTGAATGGTTGCCAGTTTGACCATCAGACTGAAAGTCTCACCACAATCAACCCCTACCTGTTGAGTCTTGCCGTCCCCTACCAAATGGGCTTTGTGCCGCTCAAATGACCCATCAGACCTGTGCTTATGAGTAAAAATCCACATAGAACAAATAACATTAGTATCCGGGGGACGGGGTACCAAATCCCACGTTCTATTTTCAATAAGAGCATTAAACTCATCAGTCATGGCCAATTTCCAATTTGGGTCATTAAGGGCCGATACAGGATTACGAGGAATGGGAGAGATGGAGATGGTATTATTAAGATTAAAATGATTCTTGGGTTTAAAAATACCATGTTGGCTCCTCGTAATGGGCCCTCTGGATGAAAAAGGAACGGGTTGAGACATAGAAGGAAGGGAACCTAGGCTAGTGACTGAATTGTCAAGCAAACTAGATGCCAAGGTTGGGGCAGTAACTGGGCCCGGAGAAGAAAGTGGGCCTGGTGGAGGTGAATGGCCCAATGTGCTAGGCAGAGGACCTGAAGATGAGCCGATCAAAGAGGCTGGAACCGAAGGAACAGTAGACGGAGGTGAGGGATTGGGTTGGGCTTGGCTGGCCCAGTGAGATATAGTGTATGGGTTGAGATCCTCATCCAAGAAGGTATAAGAATGAGGAGATGATTTATGTATGGAAGCAAAAGGAAAAATTGTCTCATCAAAAATGACATGGCGATTGATGATGATTTTTCGTGAAGATAAATCATAGCACTCATAACCTCTATGGTTGGGAGGATAGCCTAAGAAGACACAAGGAGTCGAACGCGCTTGGAGTTTGTTAATCGTAGTAGGAGGAATAAGAGGATAACAAAAAGAAGAGGGTAACGAAGCATGGGCCATTATCGTGCGAACACCATTATTAATGGTGCGAATTGTCCACTCGGCCTTGCCGTTTTGAGACGAAGTGTGGGGGCATGACAGACGGAAAGAAAGGCCATTTTGCTTGCAAAAGTCCCAAAATTTAGAATTGTCAAACTCCCTCCCATTATCACATCGGATGTTTTTAATGTCACGTTCAAATTGAGTACGAACATAAGAACGAATTTGACGAAAAGTATAAAAAACATCGGATTTCTTTGATAAAGGAAACGTCCACAAAAAATTCGAATAATCATCCAAAATTAACATATAGTAACTATGGCCCGAAGTACTCAAAACGGGAGAAGTCCAAAGATCACTATGGATTATTTCAAATGGTAAACTCGTACAAGAATTGGAAGACATAAAAGGTAATCTAACATGTTTTCCTAAGGAACATGCATGACAAACATGTGGTAACTTGGAAGTACTACACATGATTGATTTATTTTTTCTAAGCGACTGAAGAATAGAAATGCCCGGATGACCTAATCTCTCATGCCATCGAACATGAGAAAAAGCAGCAAATGCAGAAGGTGGAGTGGTTGACTTGGTGATAGGGTAAAGATCTCCTTTGCTCTCACATCTCATGATGTGTCGCCCCGTCCGAAAATCCTTCACAAAAAATCCACAAGAGTCAAACTCAATTGTAACAGAGTTATCAGTGCAAAATTTTTGAACAGAGACAAGATTCTTAACAATATTTGGGACATGAAGAACATCTTTTAGAATAAGAGGGGGATATGGGGGGATCCAAACACCTATTTCCATAAGCACGGATCGGAATTGATTGACCATTACCAACAATGATATTCTTAACAAATTGAAATAGGGCGTAAGATTACCTGACGAGGACGTCATGTGAGATGTAGCCCCAGTATCCATGTATACATTGTGGTCGGGAGGAGTCATGCCCAGAGTATACACTGCCCTATCAATGTCAGTAGGAGTGTGCTGGAATGTAGCGGAGAAAGCTTGTGGGGGGGCGTGGAGCAAGAAGACTGCCCTGCGAAGAAGTGGGCCTAGCCCAAGAGTTATGCGGCCCAGATGGCCCAGCAGTTGGATATGGGCAAGGAGGGGCTGCCCAAGGCCAGGCCCATCCAGCACCCCACTGTGGTTGAGGGTTAGTAGTCCACTGTTGTTGCCAAATGGACCCGATCCAGCGACGGGAGACCGACCACCCCCAGACGATGCGTTGCCACCAGATTGTGAGTTCCCACCACGAGCACCCCCTTTCTTGTTATTTTTGCCATTGTTGGAGCCGGAAGCAGATTCCCGATTCTGATTGCGCTGTCCGCCGGATGATGGAGTAGGATTAGGAGGCCGGACTACTGAAGGAACCGGACCCGTTTCCCGTGCAACCATGGCTGCACCAATTGATGCTTTCTTAGCCAAACCCGCTTCCTCCGAAGTTACCATGGAACGAGCTTAGTAAAATTGAGGGATCGGATTGCTTTGACGAAGCATCGTGGCCACTTCGTTGTACGCATCGGTAAGACCCGCTACCATTTAAAGCACCAACCTATCATTGGACACCGGAGCACCCACATTTTTAAGTTGGTCCGCCAATTGCTTAAGATGTTGGCAGTGAGTAGAGGCAGAGGTGAAATCCGACATCACGGTGTGTGAGAATTCTTGTTCAAGAGCCACAGCATGAGAATTCTTGTTGTCTTGGAAAATGTCCCGAAGTCTCTCCCAGGCAGTCTGAGCGGTACAGTCAGGTTCAAGGATTGTGGTCAAAAGATCTGTGGATATAGTGGAGTATATCCATCTGAGAACCTGCGCATCAAGGGTACGCCACAATGCTTTTTTCCTCATCCGTGGAAGGCTCATCAATGGTGCCTGCCGCCGGTGGAATGATATGGTGTAAGATGCTAGTGGAGCGAGCATGGACTTTGAACAACTCGGCCCACGTAGCGTACTGTACATTCTCCAGATCAAGAATAATGGCGATGTTATTATTAATGTTAGACACCGCCAACGCCGGATGGTAAAAGAACTTATTGGCAGAAGACATGACTGTGGGGAAGAAGACGGCAGAAGAAAAAATTAGGGTATAGAGAGAGGAGGCGCAGCGGAAGGTTTAGAGAATGCCCCGGTCTCTTGATACCATAATAGAAAGTATTTTTCTTATCATTCTCAATGATTTACACGGGTTATATATTTACAAAATCATCTCTACCTAATCCCAAGATTCTAGCTAGTCTATCAACTTATCTATAGTAACAACATCATAATTTGAATAAAGATAATCCTAACTATATACAGAATATTATTCAAATATATTAATATTCTAACAATTCCTTTTTAACCCATCATGATGTCCCGTTCTTGCATCATTTGGCCAGCTTTGATTTTTTTTTCCCAGGCAAAATAGTACTCCCTCTGTCCCAGAGTATATGTCCACACTCCCATTTACACGGAGATTAAGAAATTGTGGAAGTGATGTAAGTGTTGTGAGTATAAAAGTAGAGTAGGAGAGAGAATGAGTGGGAAGGAATAGTAAGTTGATTGATGTTGTGAGTATAAAAGTAAAGTATGAGAGATAATGAGTGGGAGGAATAGTGGAAGTGGACATATACTATGGAATGGATTAAAAAAGAAAGGTAGACATATACTCTGTGACGGAGGGAGTAATTGATTAATTAACCTAAGATTAGAATAGTTAGACATTTAACAATTAAAAAAGTATCAGACTATTGAAAAATCTAATATTTATCTTTTACGCCTTACATTGCCTCTCAAAATTGTCCTTTCCTTTCGCATGAACTTCCGGCATATCACCCAATGAATTTAGCCCCCATGACTGGATTATGACCAGAGCATCCTTCTCAACAGCTTTCTATGGCTGTCACTTGCCAAAACTTATTTGCTACCCAATGAACATGAACATAAGTGGACTAGAGCATGTACAAATGCAAATCGACAAGCAGTTTTGAGCCCGTGTTTCCCTAACGACCGTAACTGTGGTTGGTTGCACAACCATTTTGATAATGGTTCACGACGATTAAAGATTTTATTAACAGAAGAGAAACAAACATTCCTCTATAACAATTGTAATAGCAATCACCTGATAACTAATCTGATAGTTACTTATCTATTAATCTTGGTCGGAAATTTATGTTTTCAATGTGTCATGGAATCGGATTAGTTTGTGAGATAGCCAACTTTTTTTGTTCCTTCGTCATTTTGTCATGTGCAACTCATTTGTTTAATTATTCTTAACAAAATCCTCTTACCAAGTTACTTAAGCATGTTTGTTCCCAACATAGAACATATTATGCATTGAGCGCCACGGTTTTCTTGGTTGAGAGGTTGCAGAGCCATGTTTGAACATAAGCCAGTGGCCCTTGAAATCTAGACTAGTTCCTTCATGTTCACGTAGTATCAATTCTCCAAGCATTTAGGTGATGTGAGTTGGAATGTACAGATGCGTAGTACAGTAGTCCTTTCTCCAACAATTTATTTGTTAGAACTTGGAACGTGTAGTGGCTCATTGGTTTTTCAAGCTCACATTCCTACTCGTGAATAATTGTTGCATGAGTAATTGGCATCATACTTTCTCACATTTACACGTATCACACTAAACGGATGAATTAAACTATTAATAGAGGAATCCATGGATAAAGTTTTCTTGGTGAAAATATATGAAACACTTTTTTTTTTTTCCAAGTTGCAACATGTCAAATACAATGTAGGGAAGGAGGTTCAAACTCGCAACCTCCTAAAGGAAGAGGCAAGCCCATGTCACTGAGCTACAAGCGCGTTGGCTGTAAAACACTAGTCATTGTAGTCTTATGAGACTAGTGCAATATTGGAGGAAACTATAAGATGCAAATTAACCGTCTATTTTTACAATAAAATCTAATCTTTATCATTTGGCTGGAGGAAATTAAAAGATACAAGTAGTTTATAGGTATTATAGTCTATTGATATCGATTTTTTGAGTTGAGGTAGGTTGTTTTTAGCCCAAAGTTTACTGGTCATCATCGTATTTTGAGTTGAGCTTAACGTCCTTTGATACGGCTAGGTTCAACCTAGAAACTCTAGGACTATACCCATAGTATCGTGTACAATCACACTTTTTATTTTGCGATAGTGAAGAGCCCACGCCAGATGGACTGGGCTCAGAAGCTAGACCAGATACTAGCGAATTGGAGTCGTTCCAGAACCGGTTCAGTACCAGCAAGTTTTGTCAACCTCGTCTCCTCTACGACGACATCGAGATCACTCAGATATTACGAGCCGGAATGAGCTCTTAGATCACCTCTCAGCCTCTGGGGTCCGCCACCTCGGCGAGCTCGGGGCCTCCTCGGTGAGTCCGGAATAAAGGCAGCATTAATGGCATGATCAGAGCCTTCCTATCTCATTAAATGCCCCATGGACTTCCTTGTCCATCTACCATGCATGGCACCGAATGCGTCCCATCACGACATCCCTTGGTCAGAACCTGTCAAGTCCGAAATGCCGACCTATCGCAGGGCGACACATGGCCAAGTTGGTAAAGTCTACTCCTAGACATGTGGTCGGACCGTTGGGTAAAAGGGGGCATATATAAGCCTTTTTCTACCTCTCTCTCAGGTATGAAAATACCCCGTACACACACTAAAAACACACAGAGAACTCTAAACTTCTCTCCCAAGGCATTCCACGCCTTGTTCTTGGACTCCGAAGAGAATCTTACTCTTACGCTCGAGGGTATAAGCTGGGATCAAACCCGGCCTTGACATTGACGGTTTCATTGTCTTTGTTGTGTTAACAGGTGGACCGGTGATTAAAAGCCAGATATCCTTCCAATATATTGACCCAAATTCCGTGGCGTCATCAGATAGCTTAGTTTTCCACCTATTTGGCTTGTACCAAGATTTTAGATCCCTCATATGTAACTTAACTTTTGTATCTAGTTTGACTTTGATATTGTCATCATTGTTTGTGCGTCATTGCAATATAGTTACATGAGTTTAACACGTTATTTCATTTAACCAATATAGTTACATGAGTTTAACACGTTATTTCATTTAACAGAAGGGGAATAGTAACGATCAATAAAAAGAAAACTAATAAAATAAAATTATATTGAATATAGTCATTTGTTGCAAAAAAAAAAAGACATTTAATTTGGTAAAGATGGAGTACTATTTATAGGAGTTGTGTACTAATTTGGATTAGGTCTCCATACTATTTTGGAATGGAGTACTTCCTCCGTCCCTTAACAATGGGGCATATATCTCTCCCTTCCCTCTGTTTTTCATTCATTTTTTTTTCTACTTAACAGAATTCGATCTAATTCTTTCACAACTAGGCGAAGGCTTCAATTACAAATTCAAATCATAATTTGATATGTGTGTGCATATCAAATTATGAGTTGAATTTGTTATTCCTTTTCTTTTCTCAACTTTAAAGTTCAGTTAGGGAATTTAGTTATTAGATCTAGAATTTTTACTTCTTCAAACTTTGTTCTAATTAGGATTTTATGCTAATATATGTTCATGCTTTTATGTTTTAGTTTGGTTTCCCGTCCTATGTTGAGGGCTTGTGTTTCCCCTCCTATGTCGAGGGCTCGTTATTCCCCTCCTTTATTGAGGGCTTTTGATTCCCATCCTTTGTTGAGGGCCTTATGTTTTACTTTCGTTGCTACTATGGATATTTTGTTGGCGAATCTCAATCTACTACTGTCACGACCCGAAAACTAGGCTCTATTTTATTAGTAATAAATAATTATTATTTATTTATTTGATTATTTATTTATTTAATTTATTTTGTTATTTAAATATTTATGTGTTCATTTTGGGTTTCGTGATGTGGTCGTGCCTAGCATTTAATTGATTTCGTGCTAGTATAGAACTGTTGAGTCTTAGTTGTTAGTAGGAAGTATTAGTTTTTGGGTAAGTAGTGGAGGAGGGGGCTAAGTGTAAGTTTTTGAATCATTATTCACCTTCTCCCTCACCTCACCTCCCTCCCTCACTCATTTCTCCCAGCCATTTCTCTCTCCCTCCTTGGGTTATTGAAGGTATAATTCTCCCTCTCATTCTCTCTTCATTTGAGTCATCTTCCTCCCATTATTTTTTATTTCTCATAACATGATAAATGTTTAGATCGTCGATAGGATCGTAGGGATCAAAGAAATTTCGAGTTCCGTCACCGTTGATAAAATCCGGGTAAGTTGCTTTTCCCCCATTTTTATGCTAAAGTGTTCATATCATGCTTATATCATGCTTGATGTGTTATATTTGAAGTTTGGTTGAGTTTGGAGTTTATTTGGAATTTATTTGGAGTTTTGGTCAAAAATGGTGATTTTAGGAATGTTGGGTTTGAATCTTGATCTTGGTTGATAAATGGTATTATTTGAGTCCCCATTCTAGTTATAAGTTGTTTTGGGTTCATCTTTATGCTAGGTGGAAGGTTGATTATGTTTGATTTTGGTTGTAATATGAAATGGGTAAGAAAATTGGTAGAAACCCAGATTTTGGCCGGATTTCGTCCCTCCGGGCAAGGAGGCGCGCGCACCATGTTTTGGGAGGCGCGCGCACCCTTTTCTGCTTCGAAATCGCAGCATTCTGACCTTAGGAGGCGCGCGCATCACTTTTTAGGGAGGCGCGCGCATCCCTCTTCCTCCAGTTTGTCCGTTTTTCGTTCGATCTTCCGGAGGCCATAACTTTCTCATCCGGACTCCGTTTTAGGCGTGTAAACTATCGTTTCGAAGCTCTTTTCGAGTAATACGAGATGAGTGGGTTTATTTAGTGGGGTTTCTGGTTTGGATTGTGTTGAGTTTTCAGTAAGTGTTCTATAATACAAAATGTTATGACCGGTCCGTTGTGATCAAGTTTGGGGTATATGTTGTGTGGGTCAAGGACCACTCTAGTGCGTGAAAATAGTTCTTTTGTGAACAAATGTGTGGTGGAACGTAACTAAGTATTATTAGTGAATGTTTGGTAATCTTATGATGTGTTCATGTTGGTTCCAATCGAATTGATTTTAGGAAAAGACTTGGTCTAGGTTTTAAGTAATATCCTATAGTACCTAGAGGGTTGTCATGGGATACCAAAGTGTTGAATTGGTGCATTGGGGATCATGTATGGGAATGTGTTACCTTTTTGGTTCGGCTGAGTGTTAAGAATTGGTCCGTCCATGAGCGGATGTAAGATGTGAAATAGTGATTGGGTACCTTCGGAGTGATTAGCCTTATGGAGGAATTATTCGGAGTTCCTATTGGGAATTCCAGGTATAAGGAAATGGTTGAGTGCTTGACCATAAGTACCCTCTATGAGTAGGCTTTTAGGGTCATCTTGGTAATGGTCGTGGTACTATTTGTGAGTGACCGTTTGGGTCGTGCTCTTAATGAGTAACTTATGGGTATCATCTGTAGGATGTGTTTGGTATGAAACCTTGTCTTGGAATCATTTGTTTTAATGATCAATGTTGTTGGGCTCCTTATGAGAAATTCTGTTTATCGTGGTTGAACACTTTTATGAAAGATTTCCCGTTGTCGTTGTTGTTGACTCTTCTTGAGTAATAGTTGCATCCTTATGGTAATTATTGGGTATGGTCCCTTTGTGAACAAGCGTGTTATGGTATTTGACTAAGTATGGTTTGAGAATGTTGGGTTGGGTCCGTTTGTGACCATGTTTGCAATGTATGAATGTGGATAACCGTTTAACTCTTTTTGAGTAGCTTCATGTGTTGATGTTGTTGTTGATCTCTTTATGAGAAATGGTTTGCATCCTTTGTGATGATTTTGGCTTGGTTCCCTACTTTGGAATCATTGCCCCGTTGTTGTTTCAAGCGAGTATTTATTACTGTGTGCTTGTATGGAGTCCAGCTGGCATTGTTGTATTTGTTTTGGGCAGTGATGTATATTATAATGGCACGAGCCAAGTCCAGTATAATGTACTTCACTGGTAACCCAGTTTCCCCATGTTCAGTGGCCTTGAGTGGGATGCCCCTTCCCGTGATCGTGGTTGGGATGAGCTAACTCTTATGGTGAGTATTCTAGCTATTGGCTTGGGGGTATGACTTTGTGTTATTTCCCCCATTACTGGTTGTTGTTGTTACTTGGTTCCGGAACCGGCTTCAGCTCGTTCATGCTGCTCAACGGACTCTTCTCAAAGGATGGTGTTCCGTTTCTAGAACCTTGGCTCCGTATCCACCTATGAGTGTTTATTTCAGCTTTATGTGTTGCATGATGAGCTGGTCGTTATTTCCAACCGGTATGGGATGGTTGGCGATGGGGAGCCTCTCATTTGTTGTTATGTGATTGTATGCTATGATTGATTATTGGATATTACTGTTCATGATAGCATGACATCTAGTTGCATTTAGTAGCTTACTGAGATTTTTCTCACCCCGTTTCTTGTTTCAAATTGTTTTTCCTTAACCCCCCCACAGGAAAGCAAGTGGTATCGTTTGAGGTCCGTTGTATCGGGAGTCTTCTGAGCAGGTTGATCGCCTTTGGGGTAGTTACTCTTCAGGGCCTCTTTGTATATAGTTGAAAGGTCGTGGTCGTCCAGGGTTATGTATTTACTGTGGTCCTTTGGGAATTTATATTATTAACAGTTGTTCTTGCTTCCGCGTTTGTTTCTAGTCTCCGAGTTAAAATCTCGTTGAGGTATTGTTTGTTGGTATTGGTTTATAGCAGAATTCACGCGCCCGGTTTGGTATTTAGCATTTTGGAGATGTTAATTATGTTAATTTTATATTTATGGATTTTTAGAATTTCCGGGGCGTGACAGTTGGTATCAGAGCAATGGTTTTAGACCTTGCAAGGGAATAAGAACTCTGATATTGAATAGGTTTCAACACTTGGGTGTTATGATATTGAGCGGTTTAGAAAACTAAGTTTTCTTGAAAGATGAGGTTAAGATAGAAGTTGGTTGAGTTATGAGTCGTGATATTGGCGTAGAGTGTTCTTCTTTTGTGGAATACCCAGTATAGATTGGTGTTAATAGTATTAGTTTCATTGGGGTTAGTTGGTTTGAGAATCGAGAGTGTGAGTCTTTGAATACTTGGGTGTACCTTTCGTAAAGTGGAAATGCCTTATGCTATATTCGTATGTTTGTCCTCATTAGATGAATTATGTTGAGGTGTATCCCTGAGTACAAAATTTCGTGATTGCTACTGATGGAGGTAAGGTGATTTGGTTATGCCGCCTATATAGAGTGTTGACAAGTTAAGTAGTATAGTTTAGTTTTCTATGTGGTCCAAATCTCTTGGTTGTTATGGATTTGCGGTGAGTATTTCTATACTGATTGTGTGACTTTGCTTAGAGGCATAATGGGTTATAAGTGGGTGCATCTTTAGTGAGAAGTTATATTAATCTTCATGGGAGAAAGGTATAGTAGAGATTTGAAAGAATGCTTAAAGATGAGTATGAGCGGATATTTCAATTGGGTCGCTAAGTTTGTAAATAATCCCGACCAGTCTCTGAGTGGTTGGGAAGCTTGATTGAATAGTGTGGATTGAGTTTTAATAGATTCTAATCTAATTGTCGATCTTCGAGTTGGATGATTTTGGGTCTAAATGTGATATTTTCAGAAAGTTCAATTAGGTCACTATGACTAATTAGTGTTTGTTCTCTTGTATTGGTGAATTAGTAAATTCCTGAAGTGGATCAGTGGTTTAGTCAGAGTTTGATTGATAAGTGGCTATAGTTTTCAAAGGTCGAAAATGAGGAAATAGCGAAGGAAATTTCTATTATTGAGTTTATTTATTTTGAATTCTTTGTTATATCATTTGGATGGATAAATGGCATAGTGTTATCGAAGATTGTTACTTTTAAATCATAATTTGATTTTGGGAGTGAATGACTTAATGTTATACTGATACACACCAAGTTGTAGGCTGAGAATTATTACCCATTTGGGATTTTATTTAAAATTGCTTGGAGGAGCAAGGGTTCGCGAGTTTTAACATGAGCTAGAGGATTTATTGTTTTGTAATGGGGTTCTTGAGGTATTAATTGATCTCTGCAAGTGTAGACAAATATGTAAAGTGAGATACGCATATTTTGGGATTTCTTGACTTTAGTAAGAACCGATGAATGTGAAATCAACTTTCGATTATTAAAATAAAGATTGATGATAATTTAAGTATTGATATGGTTTTGTGGATTTAGCTAGTATCACGGTTATCTTGCAAGGTATAACCGGTGTTATGTTTTCTTGGAGTTAAGTCAGGTTCTCCATTTTAGTGAAGCTGATCAGCTTGTTATCGATAATGATGCTTCCAAATAGGGACTGAGGTAAGTAACGATTAGAAGTGATGAAGTATTTATGTGTGTTTCGAGGACTAACTCTTGATAAATAGAACTATCTATGACTTGGGATGGATTGTGATTTTATTGGCATTTCCTTAGCAGATTGTTTATTCTATTTTATTTTGGGACCAAGTTGAAATGTTATGTTAATGGACTATCAAAAGTGGACGGATATATTTCCTTAGAAAACTAAGTATGAAATAATGCAAGTAGATTCGAGGAATTCAAAGAGTATGACTGTATGATGTTCCATCTTATAAGGAAAGCGAGTATAGTGGTGGGATCATATTTAACCGGATAGTTGATAACGGTAAAATTTTTGAGTATATCATTGAGTCATTGGGTGACAGTAATTGTTAGCTCTATTCCTTCTCTTATTTGTTCGGGTAGTAGTATGATTATGAGATGACGCCTGGATCGTCAATACGTACGGAAGAACCGGAAAAGTAAAACTTTTGAATATTGGTAAATTAAGGGTTGATTGAGGACATAATGCTAATCGGGATCAAATCAGTTATGTTTCAGGATCGGTGATCAAGTGATAGTCTTGGGAATCTGAAATTCCGGATGAAAGAGGAAGTTGACTTTAGAATGTTTAATACGAGTATACTTGAGATAGGTGTGTGTAATATATGTTGGGTTATTGAGTCGTGGAGACTATGTTTGAATTATCCAATAGGTACTTGTTTGGGGTTATGAGTGCTATTTGGGGACCGATATTTTGTAGCCTCGTTATGACTGCGTGTCATGATTTTGATGAGAGAATTCGCGGGCGAATTCTTTTTAAGGAGGGTAGATTGTCACGACCCGAAAACTAGGCTCTATTTTATTAGTAATAAATAATTATTATTTATTTATTTGCTTATTTATTTATTTAATTTATTTTGTTATTTAAATATTTATGTGTTCATTTTGGGTTTCGTGATGTGGTCGTGCCTAGCATTTAATTGATTTCGTGCTAGTATAGAACTGTTGAGTCTTAGTTGTTAGTAGGAAGTATTAGTTTTTGGGTAAGTAGTGGAGGAGGGGGCTAAGTGTAAGTTTTTGAATCATTATTCACCTTCTCCCTCACCTCACCTCCCTCCCTCACTCATTTCTCCCAGCCATTTCTCTCTCCCTCCTTGGGTTATTGAAGGTATAATTCTCCCTCTCCTTCTCTCTTCATTTGAGTCATCTTCCTCCCATTATTTCTTATTTATCATAACATGATAAATGTTTAGATCGTCGATAGGATCGTAGGGATCAAAGAAATTTCGAGTTCCGTCACCGTTGATAAAATCCGGGTAAGTTGCTTTTCCCCCATTTTTATGCTAAAGTGTTCATATCATGCTTATATCATGCTTGATGTGTTATATTTGAAGTTTGGTTGAGTTTGGAGTTTATTTGGAATTTATTTGGAGTTTTGGTCAAAAATGGTGATTTTAGGAATGTTGGGTTTGAATCTTGATCTTGGTTGATAAATGGTATTATTTGAGTCCCCATTCTAGTTATAAGTTGTTTTGGGTTCATCTTTATGCTAGGTGGAAGGTTGATTATGTTTGATTTTGGTTGTAATATGAAATGGGTAAGAAAATTGGTAGAAACCCAGATTTTGGCCGGATTTCGTCCCTCCGGGCAAGGAGGCGCGCGCACCATGTTTTGGGAGGCGCGCGCACCCTTTTCTGCTTCGAAATCGCAGCATTCTGACCTTAGGAGGCGCGCGCATCACTTTTTAGGGAGGCGCGCGCATCCCTCTTCCTCCAGTTTGTCCGTTTTTCGTTCGATCTTCCGGAGGCCATAACTTTCTCATCCGGACTCCGTTTTAGGCGTGTAAACTATCGTTTCGAAGCTATTTTCGAGTACTACGAGATGAGTGGGTTTATTTAGTGGGGTTTCTGGTTTGGATTGTGTTGAGTTTTCAGTAAGTGTTCTATAATACAAAATGTTATGACCGGTCCGTTGTGATCAAGTTTGGGGTATATGTTGTGTGGGTCAAGGACCACTCTAGTGCGTGAAAATGGTTCTTTTGTGAACAAATGTGTGGTGGAACGTAACTAAGTATTATTAGTGAATGTTTAGTAATCTTATGATGTGTTCATGTTGGTTCCAATCGAATTGATTTTAGGAAAAGACTTGGTCTAGGTTTTAAGTAATATCCTATAGTACCTAGAGGGTTGTCATGGGATACCAAAGTGTTGAATTGGTGCATTGGGGATCATGTATGGGAATGTGTTACCTTTTTGGTTCGGCTGAGTGTTAAGAATTGGTCCGTCCATGAGCGGATGTAAGATGTGAAATAGTGATTGGGTACCTTCGAAGTGATTAGCCTTATGGAGGAATTATTCGGAGTTCCTATTGGGAATCCCAGGTATAAGGAAATGGTTGAGTGCTTGACCATAAGTACCCTCTATGAGTAGGCTTTTAGGGTCATCTTGGTAATGGTCGTGGTACTATTTGTGAGTGGCCGTTTGGGTCGTGCTCTTAATGAGTAACTTATGGGTATCATCTGTAGGATGTGTTTGGTATGAAACCTTGTCTTGGAATCATTTGTTTTAATGATCAATGTTGTTGGGCTCCTTATGAGAAATTCTGTTTATCGTGGTTGAACACTTTTATGAAAGATTTCCCGTTGTCGTTGTTGTTGACTCTTCTTGAGTAATAGTTGCATCCTTATGGTAATTATTGGGTATGGTCCCTTTGTGAACAAGCGTGTTATGGTATTTGACTAAGTATGGTTTGAGAATGTTGGGTTGGGTCCGTTTGTGACCATGTTTGCAATGTATGAATGTGGACAACCGTTTAACTCTTTTTGAGTAGCTTCATGTGTTGATGTTGTTGTTGATCTCTTTATGAGAAATGGTTTGCATCCTTTGTGATGATTTTGGCTTGGTTCCCTACTTTGGAATCATTGCCCCGTTGTTGTTTCAAGCGAGTATTTATTACTGTGTGCTTGTATGGAGTCCAGATGGCATTGTTGTATTTGTTTTGGGCAGTGATGTATATTATAATGGCACGAGCCAATCCAGTATAATGTACTTCACTGGTAACCCAGTTTCCCCATGTTCAGTGGCCTTGAGTGGGATGCCCCTTCCCGTGATCGTGGTTGGGATGAGCTAGCTCTTATGGTGAGTATTCTAGCTATTGGCTTGGGGGTATGACTTTGTGTTATTTCCCCCATTACTGGTTGTTGTTGTTACTTGGTTCCGGAACCGGCTTCAGCTCGTTCATGCTGCTCAACGGACTCTTCTCAAAGGATGGTGTTCCGTTTCTAGAACCTTGGCTCCGTATCCACCTATGAGTGTTTATTTCAGCTTTATGTGTTGCATGATGAGCTGGTCGTTATTTCCAACCGGTATGAGACGGTTGGCGATAGGGAGCCTCTCATTTGTTGTTATGTGATTGTATGCTATGATTGATTATTGGATATTACTGTTCATGATAGCATGACATCTAGTTGCATTTAGTAGCTTACTGAGATTTTTCTCACCCCGTTTCTTGTTTCAAATTGTTTTTCCTTAACCCCCCACAGGAAAGCAAGTGGTATCATTTGAGGTCCGTTGTATCGGGAGTCTTCTGAGCAGGTTGATCGCCTTTGGGGTAGTTACTCTTCAGGGCCTCTTTGTATATAGTTGAAAGGTCGTGGTCGTCCAGGGTTATGTATTTACTGTGGTCCTTTGGGAATTTATATTATTAACAGTTGTTCTTGCTTCCGCGTTTGTTTCTAGTCTCCGAGTTAAAATCTCGTTGAGGTATTGTTTGTTGGTATTGGTTTATAGCAGAATTCACGCGCCCGGTTTGGTATTTAGCATTTTGGAGATGTTAATTATGTAAATTTTATATTTATGGATTTTTAGAATTTCCGGGGCGTGACAACTACACCACGAGGATGATGAATTAATTGTCGATTTGGTTGCTTCTTCTCCGGAAACTAACCTATTGAATTTAAGCTTGGAAGGAAGTATGTCATCCATTTGGAAACCTCGAAAAAGTCTATTCATGAAGGATTTCGGCGATGATCGATATCTTCTTTGGGTTATCCATGATTTGGTGGATGTTGTCTCTAGGGTAGCTTTTGAAAATGCTAGCCTGGGTCGAGCTTCCGTTGTTTGTAGATAACCGACTTTTAAACATTTGCACTTATTAATAAAATGTCCGTATGTTTATTTTAAAAAAAAATGGGCGCATATATCATTTTTGGGTGTGTCATTGGTAAGTTTCATTTTAACATAATCCACTTATTACAGTCACACACTTAAACTGTAAACGGGTACATGATAACAATTAATTATTGTAGTGAATCTATTTAATTATAGCAATTTCACTTAAAAAATTTAAACATGCTACCATAAAAATACTATAATCAAATAGATTCACTTTCTTATTTAATTGTTATCATGAGCCCTAAGGGCACATGATAGGAAAACCGAATTGTAAATATGTGCCAATTATTATAGATAGAGGAAGTATTATTTATTAGATCTGCATACTGCGGATTAAAATCCATAAATAGATGTCCCGATCTTGCGTCGTTTAGCCAGCTTTATTCTTTCAGGAAAAATAGTACTTGATTAATTAACCCAAGATAAGATAAGGGTTGACATTTACTAATAAAAAAGTATCAAACTATTGAAAGATCTAATATTTGTCTTTTTCTCTGGCATAATCTTCCGGCATATCACCCAATGAATTTAGCACGCATGATTGGATTATGACTTCTCAACATTTTGATTCTACCACTGTCACTGGCCATAACTTATTTGCTACATCAGTAGATTAGGGCAGGTACAAATGCATATTGACAAGCAGTGTTTGAGCATGTGTTTCTCTTAACTGGTTGGTTGCACAACCATAGAAGAAAACAAAACAATCCTCTATAAAAATATAATAGTAATCACCCGATAACAATCTTATAGTTTCTTATATATTAATCTTTTTTCGGAAAATATTGATATGCATTTCTTGTCTTATATACTCCCTCCGTCCCGGACTAAGGTTCTTAGTTTGACTTTATGTAAACTTTAGAGGGATATGAATCACTTACTTGATTGATTCTTGTGCGGAAGCGTAGATCGATACCGTGGATTTTGATCACCGAATAGAACTTGGTACAACACTTGCAACGTTGATCGGGAGCGAAATCAGGAACGGAAAACACCCACTAGTTCACAACACTTGTTTGCTTTTTTTGATCAGCCATGGATGGAGAGAGGAAGATGAATAAACGGAGGAAGAGCAGAAAACCGAACGAGAGAGGGAGACCAGTTTTATGCGTCGTGTTCTCAAAACCTCTCGTCTAACTTCCCGTAACCTTTCGTGCAGTTACTTGAAATTCCCATGTGTTTATAATTCTTGTAAAACACAAATGGGCTGGGAATTGATTTTGGGCCAGGCCATCTTGGGCGGGCCATTAATTCCAACATCTCCCACTCGCACACGATGGCCTTGTCATCCAAGGTCTATCATTCAAGCAAATGTGTCGTGTGACCAACGAGCGTGCATGTACGTGGCAGCTTTTAGATTATTCACCCGTTAGGCATGACATAATAGCTACGTCCACTACAAGTTCACCATTGACTCGTTATACCCCAGACTAATTCGATTAAACCAAGTCCAAACATACCTTGGTCCCTTTAAGGCTATATTTGACTTTGACGATCGTAAAGTGTGTTTATAGCTATGTCCGTGACATAACTGGTCGACCTATAAACACAATCATCAGGTATAATCAAACTTGTCTTCCTTTCTCACTTATCACTTTTAGATCATTAAGGCAATCGCTTTCCTAGACATGTACCATCCAGCCGAATTAGTTCATGGCTCTAGGTAGTATGCTAAAGTAGCAGACATTGACTTAATACCTTTTAAGTATAGTTGAAAGTCACATAGGGTATCATGCCCATATAAATGGCATTTTAGAGACTTCACACAATGAGCAAGAGGGACATGTTGCTCATTTCTCTTGGTCAATGCACACTTGTTACTAAAACAAGTGCTACAGTGGTATAACCCCTTTCAAGGGGCGTATGTCAGCAATTAACCCACTGTACAGATATTTAGTTCGGAGACACTTCTTAATCCCCAACTATTTATATCTGGCCCGTCTTTTATTTCCAGACATATGAGAAGTGTCTTGTTTCTCATGCGGTCTTCACTTTGACCTTCTCTTGATTTTCATCAAGTCGACATATGTTTACGTGATGTACTTAGCATACTCCTTTGGTATCTCAAGTATCATTGTCTCATCTCAGCTTGCTTTCGTGGCTCCTGAGGCGGTTACTCGTGTGAGAGAGTTAACCTGTGTCTGTTGACATACTCTTATATAGTGTAATGTATGTATCAATATAATAGAAAAAATTATTTATACATCTCAAGAATATAAACTTGATATTCATCAGAAAGTGCATAAACAAACATAGTTCCACAAACGTAGTTCAGATTGAAGTAAAACGTAAACTTGTTTTCCTTAAGTACATCTACACCCTTCGAAGACCCATAGCCCTAACATGACTTAGAAAGACATCTCTAGCAAGGGGCTTAGTCATAGGGTCAGCTACCATCATATTAGTAGAAATGTACTCTAATGTTACTTCATTACTTGCTATAGTCTCTCGAATGTAGTTATTCCTTAGATCAATGTGTTTGGTTCTTCCATGATACTTTGGATCTTTCGTGAAAGCAATGGACGCTTGATTGTCACAATAAACTGTCACGGGGTCAGATGTACGATCGACCACTCCAAGATCCTCCATGAACCTCTTTAACCAAACAGCCTCCTGAACAGCTCTTGTGCATGCAGTGAATTCAGCTTCCATGGTAGAGAGAGATACACTTGTTTGCTTCTTACTATTCCACGTGATAGCTCCGTTATTAAGCAAGAATACATAACCCGATGTAGACTTTCGGTTATCATTATCTCCTCCCCAATCAGCATCACTATAACCAACTATCCGTGAGTTGGATCCTTGATAACACAACATGTAGTCGACAGTTCCTTTTAGATAACGTAATATCCTTTTGACTGCTCCCCAGTGTGCTCTTCCAGGATTAGATTGGTAACGACTAACCATGCCAACTGCGAAAGCTAAATCTGGACGAGTACACATGACTGCATACATTAACTTACCAATGGCACTGTGATATGGAACTCTAGACATCTTATTCTTTTCTTCCTCAGTCTTAGGGCAATCATCAAGACTCAACTTTTCATTCTTAGCCATAGGAGTGTCAAGGGGTTTGCATTGAAGCATACCAAAGTGTTCAAGAACTTGTTTAAGGTAAGTCTCTTGAGACAAACCAAGGAGTCTTTCGGAACGTTTCCGATAGATTCGAACACCCAGTACGAATTCAGCTTCACCCATGTCCTTCATCTCGAAATTTGAGGACAGCCACTTCTTAGTGGCTTTCAACAACTCCAGATTGTTTCCAGCTATTAAGATATCATCCACATAAAGTGAAAGGATAACAAAATCACTTTTAGATCATTTGAGATAGACACAATGATCTTCTTCGATCATTACAAATCCATCATTAATGATTGAGTGGTGAAATCTTAAGTACCACTGTCTGGATGCTTACTTGAGACCGTATATGGATCGTTTGAGTTTACAAACTTTGTCTTCACTTCCTTTTACAGTGAAACCCTCAGGTTGATCCATATAAATCTCTTCATTCAATTCTCCGTTGAGAAAAGCTGTTTTTACATCCATTTGATGAAGTTCTAAGTCCAAACGAGCTACAATAGCTAGAATCAATCTTATTGAGGCAAACCTTACTACAGGAGAGAAAGTTTCCTCGTAGTCTATACCCTCTTGTTGAGTATAACCTTTAGCTACTAAGCGAGCCTTGTATCTTTCAATGGAACCATCCACTTTGCGTTTGACTCGTAGGATCCACTTATTTCCTACAGTCTTTCGCCCTGGAGGTAAATCAACTAATTCCCAAACATTATTGGTTTTCATTGATTCCATTTCATCATCCATTGCTTTCATCCAATTTTCACTAGTAGGTGATGTGATAGCCTCTTTATAGCTTCTTGGCTCATCAACATCATGTGCATCAGCCATGAATGATTCATTTTCGATGTCAAAACGACGTCGAGGAATATGTCCACGCTGACTTTTACGTAAGATAGGCTCTTGAGATTCTTCTTCTAATGGAAGTGTGCTACTCGATGATGGATCCCTCCCACTATCGTTAGGAAGGTGAGGAACTTCTTCCTCTATCTCTATTTGATGAGTAGGTATACCCGCTTCGGGTTCTTCCATTTCATAAAGTTTAATCTCCCTATCTATTTCACCCCTACTAGGGAAATCGTTTTCCAGAAATTCCACATTACGGGACTCAATTTCAGTCAAGCTTCCATCCGGTCCTTCACCTATAAACACATATCCTTTGGAGTGTTCTGAGTACCTAATGAAGATACACTTTTTACCCCTAGGACCTAACTTCCAGTGCTTATCGGAAGTGTTATGTACATAGGCTGCCGATCCCCATGGACGCAGATTTTCCAAAACTGGTTTTCTGACCTTCCATAATTCGTATGGGGTGGAACTTACTGATTTAGAGGGGACACGGTTAAGAATATATGTGGCAGTCAGTAAAGCATCTCCCCAAAAACTTATAGGTAGATTTGCTTGTGCCATCATAGATCTAGCCATGTCTAGCAATGTCCTATTCCTCCTCTCAGCAACACCGTTCTGCTGTGGAGTCCTTGGAATAGTTAATTGCCTTTCAATACCTTTTTCATCACAAAGAGCCTTGAATTTCTCAGACAAATACTCACGTCCACGGTCTGTTCTTAAAGCCTTGATGCTTTTATCTAATTGATTCTCGACAAGGCAAGTATATCGTTTAAAACAATCTAATGCCTCAGACTTGTGAGAAAGTAAATAGATATGACCAAAACGTGTGTAGTCATCTATGAATGTGATGAAGTATGAGGCTCCATGCCTTGCCCTCACGTTCATTGGCCCACAAATATCGGAATGGATTAGTTGCAATGGAAAAGTAGCCATAACTGATTTTCCAAACGGTTTTCTTATTGCTTTCCCTGCTAGGCAACTTTCACAAGTTGGCAATAACACTTTGTTAAGTGAGCCTAATAGACCCTCTTTTGCCAACCTGTTCATTATTTCTTGTCCGATATGCCCTAAGCGAGCATGCCAAACAGATGCATCTACGTTGATGCTACTAGAAGATGTCATTAAAGAGAAACAACTTTTATCATTAAACAACGTGTGTTCAACATCCAAAACAAGAAAACCATCAACTAGATGTCCAGAACCATAACAAATGTCTACAGAAGTTCCATGGAAATTAACAGCAAATCCTAACTTAAGAAGAACAGTAACAGACACAAGATTCCGTCGGATGTTCGGAGCGTAGAGAACATCATGTAGCAACAACTTTTGGCCTCCTCGTAGGTCTAATTGGCACGTACCAATTCCTTCTACACCAATTCTTGAGTTGTTACCAACATAAATCCACTTTGTACCCTTTGGCACTCGACGGTATTCTTGGAATGCTCCTCGGTCTCTAGTTATGTGGTCCGTGGCTCCTGAGTCTACAGTCCATAAAGGATAAGAGTCAGTCAGCAAAGCACAACTAGAAACAAAGGTGAAATTAGAGGTAGGGCATCTTTTTACCTTGGCTGGCTTTTTACATTCAAAAGCCAGGTGACCCAGTTTGCCACAATTGTTGCATTCCTTCTTAGGATCAGGACAGTCACGTGCAAAATGACCTGTCTTGCCACAATTGTAACATCTCCTCTCAACTTTGTTCTTCCCTTTGCCATTGTTCGCATTACTTTTGCGATTTCCATACTTTGCCTTCTTCGGCGCCGATCCGCTCCCGTTCCCTTTCTTTTGGTCATCACCTCTTCCACGCTTAGACCCAGAAGCTTTATTTGCACTCGCTTCAGCAGCAAACACTTGAGATGAGGATTTTGAGGCTGAAAGACGCTCATCCTCCAACTCCAAGTGAGTCTGCACATCGTTAAAGGTCTTAACATGTTCATTGTGGGTGAGGTTCATCACCATGTGATCCCAGTTACTAGGAAGAGAACGGAGAACAGCTTGAACCTGTTGTTCATCTGAAAGAAAGTGCCCCGCAGACTTTAGCTCCCTTATCATGTTTGACATCTCCCTTAAGTGCTTCCTCATGGAATCATTAGGACGCTTGCTTGCTTTGTCAAACTTATAGAGAAGCTTCTTCAGCTTCGTAGCCGAAGTTCCTCCAAACTTCTCTTCTAGGGCAACCCACATATCTTTGGCAACTGAATATGTCTCATATTCACACATAAGGTCATCTTGCATACTGCTCAAAAGCGTGATTCGAGCCTTGCTGTTCCGCTTCTTCCAAGCTTCAAACGCAACAAGATTCCTCCTATGTTCACCAGCGGTCCTTTCATCAGTCATAACAGGATCCTCCATGGAACTTGTCAGAGTGTCAAGAACTTCTTGTTCTTCAAGGACATATTGGATCTTGCGGTGCCACATATCGTAGTTGTCACCGTCCAATTTGTCACCATGATTTAGCTCAGCAATTATGTTCTTAACAGAGGTCATGATTAGCAACTACATAGAGACAATAACAAAGAGAACATTATTGACACATATACGTTTCATTACACTTTATTACAACAACAAATGATCATTAAATTAATAATCTAACTAAGGATGCGAAACGAAAGATCACTAAGTTCACAATCAGCTTCACATTACCAAAGTCATATCATCATCTAATTAATCATTTTCATTGTGTAATATCTTATTTTCTCAAGAGAATACTTCTTCATCTCTTAAAGACTCTTAGGTACATAATAGCAAATTGCGTAGATTTTAGCATATATATCACTTTATGATAAATGCTAATACTATTATGCAACACTTAACATAAGATAAATGCTCCCACTCAACAAAAGCAAATTTCTGATTATCATTGTTAATACATCTCTCGTAATCATTAACAAAACATAGTAATCAAACTTATTTTAAGGAACATTAAGAAAATCTGGAAAATTAAACGTCTTCAGAAAATTCCAGAAAAATTTCAGAAAATCTTAAACTGAAAAACATGGCTACTGTATTTTTTTCAGAATTTTCTGACATCGGGAAGACCCCCAAAACAGTCCGTAAGCTTGACTGGTCAAACAGTTGACCAGAAAGTCAAAGTCAACGAAAAATTTCCAAAAAAATTCCAGAATACAGAAAACTTGAAAACTTAATTTCTGTATTATTTTCATAATTTTTCGATATCACTAAGACCTTCAAAAATAATTAGCAAGATGTAATTATTGACTGCGGGTCGGAACGAGTAAAAAAAACAAGTTTTAGTCTTCTTCTTCATCCATCAGAGTCCACGAAAGGAGTTCCCTTTTTTTTTTTCTCAGTATGTACAGTACTTCTTCAACGTACAACAAAAACATACGTATTCATCAACGAAAAAAAGGAAAAACCCAAGAATTTCAAAATTTCATAACATTTTCATCTTTAATCCAAAAATCATGAAACAAAATTCTGCGAAAAGCCCTTTTAATCCTCTTTCAAACCATATCAACAATTCATACCAATTCTTAAAGCATGAAAAACGAAAATTAAACCCATTTAACATGATATGGAAAAAAAAACTTCAATCATGGCTTCAAAGAACAATTCGAGATCAAATCCAACAAAGGCTCTGATACCAATGTAAACTTTAGAGGGATATGAATCACTTACTTGATTGATTCTTGTGCGGAAGCGTAGATCGATACCGTGGATTTTGATCACCGAATAGAACTTGGTACAACACTTGCAACGTTGATCGGGAGCGAAATCACGAACGGAAAACACCCACTAGTTCACAACACTTGTTTGCTTTTTTTGATCAGCTATGGATGGAGAGAGGAAGATGAATAAACGGAGGAAGAGCAGAAAACCGAACGAGAGAGGGAGACCAGTTTTATGCGTCGTGTTCTCAAAACCTCTTGTCTAACTTCCCGTAACCTCTCGTGCAGTTACTTGAAATTCCCATGTGTTTATAATTCTTGTAAAACACAAATGGGTTGGGAATTGATTTTGGGCCAGGCCATCTTGGGCGGGCCATTAATTCCAACACTTTACACGGAGATTAAGAAAAAGTAAATGTTGTGAGTATGAAAAAGTAAGTAAGAGAAAGTAGGAGAGATAAAGTGTGTAGAGAGTTTTTGTTGTGAGAATGACAAGTGGGTCCCATAGTCCATTTTAGGTAACAAAACAACTAAGAACCTTAGTCTGGGAAAAACCAAAAAGGAAAGTAAGATCCTTAGTCTGAGACGGAGGGAGTATTTTTTTTTTGAAAAAAGTGCGCGCTTTTCTTATGAGAATATGAGCAGAGTGATGTCTTAATTAGAATAAGAACTGTCTGCTAAGTAGACATCTTTTACTGTTCCTTCACGGTTCTTGTATGTGCAAGCTCATTTTATTTGTTCTTAACAAAATTCAGTTACCAAATTATGTATGCACGTTTGTTCCAACATAGAACATACGAGTATTAAGCATTGAGCTCCACCATTTTCTTTGTTGAGGGGTTGCCAAGCTATGTTTGAACGCAGACCCCCTGAAGTCTAGACTTGGTCCTTCAAGTTCACATTGTTGTGGATATGGCCCTCCACTACCCAAGCAAACCCACAAGAACAATAAGAGCACACAAACAAAGCACAAGAAATCAAAGCAAGAAAAGACACATAAATTGTTTACCCAGTTCGTCAATATGTTTTGACACGCCCCAAATCCCGGGATTCCCTAATAGAACCTCGAACCTGGTGCGCGTAACTAACAAGAAACAAGAAACTAACGGGAAACAGGAACAATACCTGTTAAAAACAAAACTGACATGATATATATACTCAAGAGTAGGGAGCTAAGATAGCTCACACGAGTTATAGACCAAGAAAATTAAAACCAAAATGGTTACATACAGCGGAAGACATGCCTAGCAATTAAGCTAGCAACAAGAACTGTCTAGGGACAACAAATACTACCCCAATACAAGCCCAGAGTTTATTAACTCATACAAGATCGTCCTTACCAAAATATAAAAGGACACTAACTTCGAACAAGAATATCCTGCTGAGTAAGTTCCCAGCTAAGTCGAGCCTCACTGCGTACTATCTCCTGCTTTCCTGGGGGGGGGGGGGGGAAACAATTAAACAAATAAAGGGTGAGATAAATCTCAGTAAGCTATTAACATGCAACTATATGTCATGTTATCATGCAATACAAGTAGATACTCAACTAAACATATATCAAGTATCATCAAGTAACAAGTATAGGAGAGGCTAAGCCAACCCAACAAGTAATCAAGCTCAAGAAAGGTTCATGTAACAAGTAGTCAAGTAGTGTGAGAGGCTAAACCAGCTCACCAAGATACACATAGGCCTATCACGCATTGTACCTGAATTCTTCCTTATTTCTCCCAAGAATACCATTTGTTGTCGATGCTTTTCTAGCTGAGGACAACCAAGAACAAGAACAAGAAACTGCTGTGCAGTATATAAGAAGGCCTGGTAACCAGTGTCATCCACAAGAACAAGATCCACGAGGTGTTCAAGACAATCGCATTCACTTAGGTCAGGCTTATTGCTCTAACCAAGGAAGCTATGCCCTTACTATGGCCGGTAGTAAGGGGTCAGGCGGAAATACATAGGGACCCGATTGTCACTTAAACCCCAGCTCTCGCGACAAGCGTGAACCTATACATTTTCGAACAAGAAAGGAGAACCAGCTGGACTCACACAAGAATGCACAAGTAGATGTTTACTTGAACTACGAGAATAGAACTAAGTCCCTTATTAGTGGACCAGTCTTTATGCACCATGTAATCATGTATCATGTGCTCACGAAAATATGCACCATGTAATCATGTATCATGTGCTCACGAGAATATAAGTATACGTACGCAATTATTGCGAATACAAACCAAGATAACAATGGCACATAAGGTGTCCATGTAACACAATCAATCCAAGTAAGAGTCCATTTATAACAGACTTCAGTCAATTAGTAGGGTATATCACTTTGTCACATGCCAAGTTTGCACGTACATATTCATATCACGTTTAACACATTAAAGTGTCTATCACGATACCCTTACTATCAAGTAGAGCCCAACACCTTAGACTCTAAACACGTAGTAGAATAGGTCACATTGTACCTAGACACAGTCATACTTCACGTATATGTATCGTTAATAATCGAATACATTTCCTAACACATATTGTGTTTTATAACCATTCTTATTAATTTAAATCGTAGTATTCACGATTATATGAATGATCTTCATATTACACTAGTCCTTATTTTTTTTAGGAACTCATTTCAAGACAAGATATCTTCTTTATATTTTATATACTTCATTGAGTATATACACGATTAAAAACTAAATCATTTACTCTTTAGTGCTTATTTATAGCACTTCCAATATACACATATCAAGTTCAAGTATGTAGTAGAGTTAATCATTCTCTATCTAGTTTCATAACCCAATTCTTTGGTTATTTATACCATGTACCAATCAATCAAGAAGCCACATTCTATCAAGTAAATATATGCAAGATTTGCATATACACATCAAGACTCTTTCAAGTTTATTACCATACACCTATATTGGTGTCAAGGCACGTACATGATTTTATAATCTTATATTCAAGTCTTAATCCAATTATCTGGATGTTCAAGTCATGTACAAGATTTTATTGTCTTATATTTCAAGTTACTGTCTCATCTTAAGACATTCAAGACATTCAGGACATTCAATACATATACAAGATTTTATCATCTTATATCCAAGTTCTCAATCCATTTCTTTGGATGGTTAAACATGTACAAGAGTTAATTATCTTATACTTCAAGTTCAAGCTAGGAAGATGAACTATACATCTTTCACGTATTAATTTCTAATCCTTTTCTTAGGACATTCAATCTCAAGACATTAGTTGGTGCCCCTAAAGTACACAAACATTAACTTCAAGACACATAAAAGAGTTACTACTCTTATACTCAAGTTATTATTTAATTATGATTTAAGTCCACATTTCATTTGATCACGAAGGGACTATTTTTTAGTACTAGAGTGTTCTACAACACTCATCTAGGCCATCTAGGGTAGTACCCTAAACTTAGTCCAAGAATACTTCGAGTTCAAATTAAGTAAATGAGCTATACAACTCATACTTACAAGTTCTTAATCCCTACATAGGATATTCGAGCTCAAGTCATTGTTTTAATGCCCCTAAGGTGCACAATTATTGGCTTCAAGACAAGCATAACACATAAGTGCTTGTTCATAGCACTTTCAAGACATATAAAAGAGTTGTTACTCTTATACTTAAGTTCTCATTTGAGTTCTATAAGTGTCCATGTACAAGACTAAGTTCTCATTTTAATTCAATGAGTATACACGTTTAAAACCAAGTTCTGATGCCCCTAAGGTGTCACAACACTTGCTAGGACATCTTATACTAAGGTTATATAACTTAACTAGAGTTACTTCCAACTTATACAAACTTTAAACAACATTTTGTTTTTCAGGTAACTGTGCGGTCGCCTAAAATGGCCTGTGCGGTCGCACACAAGCAGGTCAATTCCTTTGAAAAACCTTTCAGAAAGATGGGCGGTCGCCCAAGGGTTTTTGTGCGGTCGCACAAGGTACCAAAATGCGAAATTTTTATTTCATTCCCAGGCTAAGAAATTTCCCGTCCCAAGCGTAGGAGTAACTTTTACTAACTCTTAGGCAATACCCAAAACATTATTTCAGGCTCAATTCATTTCTTTTACCGTCCCATAAATAATAGGACAATTTCCTTTTATTCCCATTTAATATTTCACCGACCCAAAAGTATAAGTACAATTTTATATTATACTAATATACCCATTTAGGGATACTTCCATTCATTTCCCCGTACCACAAATAATGGTACAATTTTTCTAATAATATTTAAATCAAGTTACTATTTTACCGTCTCACGAATAGGAGTGTAATTTAACAATTTGCAAACCCAGGAGGTTAACCAATTTGAACCAATTTTTCCAATTTTTTTTTGTACGCATAATATTTATACTCCCTTCGTCCCAAAATTACAAGTATCACAAAAATTGCTCAAAACACAATTTTAACAAGAACAAGTATCGGGAATAACATATATGCATGTTATTACAAGTAAGGGGGAGCTAATAACTTACCTAGTCCGAAATCAAGTTGACCCAAATTAATTTCTGATCGGTCGGAAACACTCTATTCAACGCCACGAATATTTATCCGTGACCAGAATCACGAACAGGGGAATAATTAAGCTCGAGGAGTCGAGAATAGGAAGAATCCTAAACCTTCTTTATGAAACAGAGGAAGCAACGAGAATAAATTCAAGGAAAAGTGAGTCAGAGAAGGAAGCAACATAAGTTTTATCCTTTCAACTTTCAAAATTGACACTTAGGCCCCTCAAGTTCTAACTTTGACAAAAAGGCCCCTAAACTTTCAACTTTGACATTTAACCACCTTAATTTTCTAAAGTAGTTAAATAATTAACTCAAATAAAATAGCATATAATTATGCTAGCCAATAATTTAACAAGCAAGTCAAATATTTAACGAGATTAAGGATGGGCGTTACATGTTTGACTACGTCTGGGGGCACTACCAAGCCAGGATCTTGCACTATAATATGTTAAATCTGAGTTACAATGAGTATGGGGGCGGAACATTGCTTATATAGGCACCCTAGAATAAGACCTAAACCTAAACATAAGAGAAATCCCGAAAATACTGCTATTCCCAAATTTACTGTGCGCGGCACCAGGCGCCCGCCTGGATAGGCACAGGCGCCCGCTTACAAGCCTCCTCCAGAAATCGGACCAACTGATCAAACCGAGCGCCTGCCTGGTATGCCTCAAGCGCCCGCCTGGAATGCTGGCAGATTTTCTTCTCTTTGTTTCTTTGATGATCTCTATTCTAACAATCTCCCACCTAGAGATCAACCGCGTATACAAGCCCCGTATCCGTTCTTCAACTCATCCTTGGTGTCTTCCTAGTGCTCACCTCGATCATGGTAGTGCCTTCCTTCTCTCCTATTCTCCAAGCCCAATTGAAGCTATGCATAGCTTCAACTTTTCAAGGTTTACAACCTTGGTCAACATGTCAGCCGGGTTCTCCGATCCCAAAATCTTCTCCAGCCTTAAGATCTTCCTCTCCAAGAGATGCCTGATGTAATGAAACCTCAGCTCGATGTGCTTCGTCCTAGAATGAAACGCCGGATTCCTTGCTAGATGAATTGTACTCTGACTGTCACTGTAGAGAGCATTACCACTTCGCGTCTTCCCAAGTTCACCCAAGAAGTTCTACCATACCATCTCTTTACTTGCCTCTGTCACTGCCACATATTCTGCTTCCGCAGTCGACTGAGCCACGATCTTCTGCAATTTAGAAGCCCAGGAGATTGCCGTACCACCCAATGTGAAAACATAGCCCGTAGTACTTCTCCTCTTGTCTAGATCGCTTGATGCCAAATCCGCATCAACATAACCCGCTAACACGACATCCTTGCTTGAGAAATACAGATCCTTACCAGCAGTACCCTTTAAGTAGCGCAGGATCCATTTAACCGCTTCCCAATGTTGCTTCCCAGGATTGCCCATGTACCGGCTGACTACTCCCACCGCATGTGCAATATCCGGCCTTGTACACACCATTGCATACATTAGACTCCCCACTGCCGAAGCATATGGAGTCCTCTCCATCTGGTCACGCTCCTCCTTGCCCTTAGGTGAGTCCTTCTCGGATAGCTTGAAATGCATACCCAATGGTGTCCCTGTTGGCTTCGCCTCTTCCATGCAAAACCTTGTCAAGACTTTCTCAACGTATTCTGCTTGTGAAAGAACCAACTTACCCAACTCCCTATTCCGGTCAATCCGCATGCCCAAGATTTTTCTGGCCTCCCCCAAATCCTTCATCTCGAACCGTTCTGACAACTGAGCCTTCAATCTGTTTACCTCTCTACTGCTAGAGCCCGCTATTAGCATGTCATCCACATATAACAGCAAGATTATATACCCATTGTCCGTGTTCTTGAAGTAGCAACAATGATCCGCCTCACATCTGACAAAGTTAATGTCATTCATGAATCCATCAAACTTCCTGTACCACTGCCTAGGAGCTTGTTTAAGGCCATACAAGCTCTTAGTCAACCTGCAAACCAGTTCCTTGTTACCCTTAGACAAATATCCCTCTGGTTGTCTCATGTAAATTTCTTCCTCCAAATCCCCATGAAGGAAGGCCGTCTTTACATCCATTTGCTCCAGCAACAAGTTATTCGCCACTACTAGCCCCAGAACTATTCTGATAGTGGTCATCTTCACAACAGGAGTGAATACCTCGGTGTAGTCAATATCGTACTTTTGCTGAAAGCCCTTTACAACCAACCTTGCCTTGTAACGTTTACTGCCGTTTGCCTCCTCCTTGATCCGGTAAACCCACTTGTTATGCAATGCCTTCTTCCCCTTAGGCAGTCTAATCAAATCCCAAGTTTTGTTGGCTTTCAATGAGTCCATCTCATCATCCATCGCAGCTTTCCACTTATCACAAAGTGAACTACGAACAGCCTCCGCATAACATTCTGGTTCCCCACTATCTGTCAACAGCAAATAGTAATTTGAAGGAGTATACCTGTCAGGTGATCCACGCAACCTGCTGGATCTACGCAGCGGAATATCCGGTTCCGGAGTATGTGGTTCATCTTCAGTGACCCCCTGACCATGGTCATCATGAACCGTCCTGCTCCCACCCAAGTCTGGAATATCCACCTCTACAACCTCCGGTTCCGAACTAATATCATCAGATGCCCCCTTTCTGTCCTTGTACAAAACCTGTTCATTGAATACCACATCTCGACTACGAATAATTTTATGGTTTTGATCATCCCAAAACTTATACCCGAAGTCATCCCCGCCATACCCAATAAACGTAAATTTTACAGATTTTGCATCTAATTTAGTTCTATCAGCAGAATCAATATGAACATATGAAACGCAGCCAAATATGCGAAGAAAGGACAGATTTACCTGCTTGCCACTCCATGCTTCCTCTGGAATTCCATTCCCCAATGGTACCGATGGTCCCCTATTGATCAAGAAAGCCGCCGTGTCAACTGCATATGTCCAAAACGTCTTCGGAAGTCCACACTTCAACCTCATACTTCTAGCCCGCTCGTTCAATGTCCTGTTCATCCTTTCTGCAACCCCGTTGTGTTGTGGTGTGCCCTTTGGAGTCTTCTCCATACGAATCCCATTCGCTGCACAATATTCCTTAAACTCCCCGAGCTCATACTCCCCTCCGTTATCTGATCTCAAGCACTTAAGCTTAAGTCCCGTCTGATTCTCCACCAAGGCCCTCCACTTCTTGAATACCTCGAAAGCTTCATCTTTCCCCTTCAAGAAGTAGACCCAGACCTTCCTTGTTGAATCATCAATGAAGGTCATGTAATATGACGCACCACCCAGAGAAGTTACCGGAGATGGTCCCCACAAATCCGTGTGAACCAGTTCTAACTTTGCTTCCCTCAAAGCCCTACATGTCCTCGAGAAATTACTTCTCGCCTGTTTGCCAAACACACAATCTTCGCAGATCCCCATGTCGGCTGTCTTCAAACCCGGTAGTAGTCCCTTTGAGCAAAGTAACTTCATCCCCTTCTCACTCATGTGACCCAATCGACAGTGCCACAAATCAGTATCACCCTTGGCTGACACCACTGCGATACTATCCTTAGTGTTATTCACTAAATACAATGTCCCCTCCTTATTACCCCGAGCGATCTCAGAATCCTCCTTGGTAATAACCCAGTTCCTGCAGCCGAATGTTACTTTGTAACCTTCTTCGTCCAACTGCCCAACTGATAATAGGTTCTTTTTCAAACCCGGAATGTGCCTGACCCCGTTCAGATGTAAGACCTTCCCGTCCGATGCTCCTATTCTGACATCCCCCTTACCCTTGATTTCCAAAGGCTCGCCATCCGCCAGATAGACCTTACCGAAATCACCGGAAGTATAATTCTCCATCTCTTCTGCATGCCCGCAAGAGTGGAATGATGCCCCCGAATCCAGCACCCATGATTCTAGTGCACTACTAACACTCAGAACCAGTACATCATCACCTTCGACTGTCACATTCACCGAATTGTCCCCACGATTGGGACAATCCTTCTTGTAGTGTCCTAACTCCTTGCAATGATAACACTGCACCGATCCTTTCGCAACCCTTGGTTTATCTCTGATCTCCACGGCCTTGCCCTTACCACCCACTACGTTTTCCCTTGATTCAGTTCTCCCCTTATTGCTAGTACCCGGCCTTCCCCTGCTAGTAGTAGCTAAGGCCGATCCCGAAGTAGACGATGTCCCCAACTTCTTCAAACGATTTTCCTCGCCCAACAAAAAATCCTTAACATCATCATACTTCAACTTGTTCTTACCCGCTGAAGCATTGATCGCTGTCACCGTTCCGCTCCAACTTCCTGGTAAAGACGATAGCAACAAGCACGCATGAACCTCATCATCAAACGTAATATCCAGCGCAGTCAATGAGTCTATAACATCCATAAACTCATCGATGTGCTTAGCTAAGGATCCTCCCTCTTGCATCTTGAGACTACCCATCTTGCGTATCAAATCAACCTTGTTTGCAGCAGATGGAGTTTCAAATCTCTCAGTAAGATAATCCAATAGCTCCTTTGTGGTCTTCGCCTTCTTGGTAGTCTTCGCGATCCACTTTGACAAAGTAGATCTAACCACCCCTAGGGCCTTCCGATCCATGAGATCCCAGTCTTCTTGCTTTTCTCCTTCCGGTTTGACACCCTTTAGAGGCTTATAGAGATCTTTGTTGTACAAGAGATCCTGTATTTGCATCCTCCAAAACCCGTAGTCAGAACCATCAAATTTCTCAACCGCCTGTTTGTCCTTGCCCATTCTTGATTGCTTGACAACACCCAATCGCTTGATAAACCAATCTTACGATTAAACCCTGATTTCCAACCAGAGCTCTTGATACCAGTTGTTGTGGATATGGCCCTCCACTACCCAAGCAAACCCACAAGAACAATAAGAGCACACAAACAAAGCACAAGAAATCAAAGCAAGAAAAGACACAGAAATTGTTTACCCAGTTCGTCAATATGTTTGACTACGTCTGGGGGCACTACCAAGCCAGGATCTTGCACTATAATATGTTAAATATGAGTTACAATGAGTATGGGGGCGAAACATTGCTTATATAGGCACCCTAGAATAAGACCTAAACCTAAACATAAGAGAAATCCCGAAAATACTGCTATTCCCAAATTTACTGTGCGCGGCACCAGGCGCCCGCCTGGATAGGCACAGGCGCCCGCTTACAAGCCTCCTCCAGAAATCGGACCAACTGATCAAACCGAGCGCCCGCCTGGTATGCCTCAAGCGCCCGCCTGGAATGCTGGCAGATTTTCTTCTCTTTGTTTCTTTGATGATCTCTATTCTAACACACATAATATTAATTCTCCAACCATTTAGGTGTTAAAACGTATAGAGGCTTGGTAGTCCTTCAAGTAACATTTTTTGCATGAGTAATTGTGATCATACTTTCTCACATTTGAATGTATCACAATAAAGGGATGAATTTAACCATTGATAGATGGATCTATGCAAAAGCGTTAAATTTGTGAAAATATATGAAAGAAACCTTTGTTATAGCTTTACAAACCTATTACCATACAGGAGAAAACTAAATTAAAAGTGGATCCAAGTAAGATGTAAAAGTTTAATTGTATGGTGAGTTTTCACCTGAAGGGTGAATATGCCAAGTAAGTATCTATTAATCTAGGCGTAGACAGAAGATGAAAAAACATTACAGATAATTATACTTTAATTGTAGAACTAGAAGACTCTTTTAGCTACACATTGTTTCTCCCATAATGTGTTGCAATATGATGATTTTAAGTTTTAAAGGTGAACCAACACTTAAATTTAACCATTGATAATTAAAAAGCCTGTTTTTGAGGGTTTTATCTATTGATATATTTTGATTTTTGAAATTTAATAAATTTGCTAAAGATTATCTACCTATCAAAACAATTCTAAAAAGTTTCCAAAGAAATATTTACATTTCTGGATGTAATAGACATGTATCTACCTGAGCTGGTCTAGGAGGGAAAATAATGGATATGGTTCAAAAAGATAATGATAAGTCATTATAATAATGAGAATGAAACTGGAGATTCATTATAATAACTACAAAATTTTGTCATACCAGGGATGCACTATGTAAATGGTAGCAGGAGTAGGCTAGATGTTTGTGATGCTAAACAATAGCGGTCAGTATTATGAAGTTGTACAAATGAGCGTTCACGTAACGATAAAGTCTACTAAATTTTTTGTATGTCTATTATCAATATTGTGAAGGTGTGAACATTCTGGTTGCAGTGGGGTTGTTTGATTTGTTGTTTTCTATGTCTAGTGCTGTTGGCTGTTATAATGTTATTTTCTCACTCTTATCATATTTATTTAAAATTTTATAAATAATTCTAAAATTACAAAAAAAAATATTTTCATACATTGTAATTTTAAACAAAAATATAAAAATTATAATATATCAAATTTAGAGTCCTAACTTTTTCTTTAGCAAGAATTCTAACTTATAATTATAAAAATTTAAAAATGTACTAGTTATAGTAAGTTTTAACATATTACTGTCGAAAAATATAAATAGTTAAATATAATAATAATAGCGCAACACATTGAAAAATAATTATTAACAAAAAAAAATCAAATAACTTAAATGTAAATTTTATAAATGGCAAAATATATTAATTAGCACCATACTCCCTCCGTCCCACTAGAAGTGAGACTTCTTTCCTTTTTGGGCCGTCCCACTTAAAGTGAGACTACCCAAAATGGAAATGTTTTAATATACTTATATTCATCATTCCCCACTATTTAACCCCACTCATTCCCTCTTTTCATTTTCCACCACTCATTTTATTCAACCAATAACACTATTTACCCCACTCATTCTCTCTCTTCATTTTCTACCACATATATATCACTTTATCTTAAATATCGTGCCCACTCCTCTAGTCTCACTCTCAATGGGACGGAGGGAGTATATAAGAAAGGAAAGGGGAAAAAATAAAAAATAAAGGAAGGGAAAAATTGACGCCCAAAGCCACAAACTCAGTAACCCATAATCGTCGTCTGTGTAACCCCATCCCACAAATTAACCCACACCACATCCATCCCTCCATACCACCATAACCTCTCGTCCCTCCCTACTTCGGTAGCTAATGATGCCACAAAAATTGGGGTCAAAGGATCGGATGGATATCTGGCTTTTGTCTCCGGTTCAACCTACAACACCGTTAAGGTTAAGGCTGGGTTTGACCCCAGCTTTGACCCTCAGGCGTGATAGTAAGATTCTCGTGAAGGACTAAGAACAAGGCTTGGAATGCCTTGGGAGAGAATGAAGGGTTCTCTTTGTGTTTTAGTGTGTGAAGATTGAGTTGGTCGTCCCTGAGAGAGAGAGAGAGAGAGACAAAAAGCTTATATATTACCCCTGTTGTCTAGCAGATTGACCTTTGGTCCATGGAAAGGCTTTATCCACCAGTACACGTGTAGCCTTGAGATTGGTTGGCAGACCGGACGGGACAGTCTATGACCAGCGGATGTCGTGACATGACAGGTTCAGTACGGAGTAGAGTAGGTAACCCAGGGAATACCATCGGGCATTTAATGCGATTGGACGAGGCAATATGGATCGTATCTTTCATCCTGGTACCGAACTCGCCGAGGTGGCGGCCCCGTCTGCTGGGAGCTTCATCGGGAGTCATGCCCGTCTCGGGCTCTCTGCCAGTCCCTTATGGCTATTTGTCTTCGACGTCGCCCAGGATAGACGAAGTCAAACATCCTTAATTGGTTTCAACCCGATCTTTGAGTGACGCCGATTTGATAGCACCCGGTTCACCCTTTGAGCCCGGTCTAGCTGGCGTGGGCTCTTCAGTAGCCTCCTCCCACTTCAATCAGATTCCCTTCCCCTAATCCATCCCTCCCACTTCCACTCATCCCTCTTTCCACCTTCTCGATCTCCGCCTATTCCCCTCCCCTTACCTTTCCGACTGTCGCTCTCACCATGCCCCTCATTCACGAGAAGATGAATACAACAATCTGGGCGGCTACAAGCAAATTGGAGATAGTGAAGAACCCGAATCTGGTTTTCTGTATTTTCAGATTTCTTAGAATAACCCATTGAAGATTTGATGAAACCCAGTTTTTTTTTTTTTTTCGATCTTTGATTTTGGGGATCTTGTAATTTGGTGTTCCAGTAAGATTAATCTTGTTTGGATTGAGAACAACAAAGTGGAAAAATTGAAATTGATGGTGGAGATATGGTGGTAGTGGTGGGGAATTGCTTAAATGTCGGTGGTGTGTTGGTAGCACAGTCTAAAAAAGACACCTAAGATTTTTCATAATCAAATGACACTTATGCCCTTAATGTTTTAGTTGAAAGTCATTAATACAAATCACGTGACAAGCACATAAGTAAATTCGTTAAATTTCTAACGTTCGTTAGGATTCAGGAGGCAAAGTGGAATAATAATTTTAACATGAGGTACCAAAGTGGGACGAATTTCACGCGAGGGTGCAATGTAGGATTCAGTGTATAGTTTGGGAGGATAATCGTATTTTGGCCTATTTAAGAATAAGAACAGTTTTGTTACGTAGCCAACTTTTATAGCTCCTTCATTGTTCTTGAATGTGTAATCTCATTGATTTGTTCTTAGCAAAAACCAGTTGCCAAATTACTTATACAGGTTTTCCAACATAGAACAAACGAGTTTTAAGCATTGAGGGACACCATTTACATTGATGAAGGGTTGCCGAGCTATGTTTGAACGTAGACCCCCTGAAGTCTAGACTTGGTCCTTCAAGTTCAGATAACATTAATTCTCTAACCATTTAGCTGTTAAAACGTCTAGAGGCTTTGTAGTCTTTCAAGTTCACATTCCTACTCGATCATGTGAATAATTTTTGCATGAGTAATTGTGATCATACTTTCTCACATTTGAGTGTATCACAATAAAAGGATGAATTTAACCATTTATAGATGGATCTACGCAAATGCTTTACTTGGTGAAAATATATATATAAAACATTTTTATAGCTTTACAAACCTATTGCAATAGTGGAGGAAACTAAATGAAAAGCAGGACTAAAAGTTTAATTATACGGTGAGTTTTGACACGAAGGGTGAATATGCTAGGTAAGGATGTGTTAATCTAGGCGTTGGACAGACGATGAAAAAACCTTGACACATAATCACTATAAGGATAAATAGCAGGGACATACACACCCACAAAATTAGTAAGTACGCCTGATTGGACATATTTGACACCATTATTTCTTAAGATTCTATGAACTTAAATTGTAATTTTTATGTAATTTAGACTAGTTTTGATGTATCTTGGGGCAAATATGTAGTTATGGGGTTTTATTGTAACCCGGGGATATTTTAGTCTTTTTATATTTCTATCCGGATGAAATCTTCTATGAGGTCAAAGTTCATGTCTCAAGATGTCAAAGGAAGTCAAAGTCAACCACGAAGACGGAGTAGCAGTCAACCATTAAATAAGAAGAAAAAGCTGGAAAAAGCAAAACAGAACGTGTGATAAGCAGACGGATATTTTAGTCTTTTTATTTTCTTTTATTCTTTGCCTTTTTGAACTTGTATTAGTAAGGGGTATTTAAACCTTTTATCATTATGAGATTAGGGATCTAGATTTTAATTTCTATTGATGTATTTCTTTTTCCCAATTAATTCTTATTCATAATCTTGTTTGTATTGATTTAGATTGATATTTAGGGTTTGCGAATTTGGCCAATTTGCTAGTCTTTTTATCGATCTTTATTACTCTGTTCTGTGCCAGAATTATGGTTTTCACCGTAGCATCTTCACGAATTGTGTATGTGCCATAGCAATTCGAGAAGTAGGCATGATTTAACGATTATCTAATTAACGTTAGAAAACGTTCTTGATCTTAGGGGCCGTTTGGTTGGAGGGCTTAACGCAGGATAACTATCATTAGGATTATTAAGGAATGTTGGCGAGTGTTTGGTAGCCAATTAGGCATGAGTATAATTAAGCAGCTTTAGTGGGATTACGGCCTAATACGCTCCTTAATTATACCGGTGATGAGGTGTTATTATTTATCACCTCCTTATTTGACGATGGGATTATAAAATTTATACCTATCATGCCCCGTTTCGCGCTCATGCCTCTCTTCGCGCTGTTAAATAGGCGAAGAAACCCAACCCTAATTCTGTACTTCTCCTCCCCTCTGCTCAGACGATTTGTTCCTAAGGTGAGTTCTTCATCTCTTTAATCATATTTCTTCTTGTATTGTTTTCTTTTGACAGGAGAAATTGACCTTATATTTTTTTTATCTCAATAATGGCAGGAGTAAGCGAGTTTAAACAAGGGTTCAGTAGGAAATCAGGTAACATTATCTATGGATTAATACTGTGTTTTACAATTTATTTATTTAATATGTGATTTGAATTGTCTTTGGTTGGTTGCTTTCAATTACCAACTGGTTAGAATCTTAGGATTTTTATGCAATTAAACTTGATTAAGTTTGATTTTTCAGAATAGATGTCTTAGTAGCAGAGTTTTAATGTTGGTAATCGGTGTTATTTGGTATACAAGTTGTTTGATGTATTGTCTGTGTGAATAAGTGAGCTGCTAATCAACAAATTCTATTCATGCTTATTTGGCCTCCTTCTGCCAAGTTGATTTAGGATTAAAGATTAACTTTAGTGGTAGATGCAATATTTAATTTTCATGTTCTTACTCTCCACCGTGATAAGAAATGCTAGATGGAAAAACATGATTATACTCACCTCATCCCAAAATGATAGTCTCATTTGACTTTTTAAACATTTTAATTACATTCTTAGGTTTAGAATTTCATTGATTTTGAGGTCTTCACTTTTAAAATACAACAAGGAAAAATGAACTATCATTTCGGGACGGAGAGAGTACTTATAACATATCAACTCGGGCCAAACAATTAGTAATTACTTCAATGAGATACTAAATGCAGTTGTAATGCATTTGGTTTATTGAAACTACATATTTACATGTGTTATGTAAATATTGCATACAAGGTGTTTGATGAATTGTATGTGTGAACTTTTGCTCTAAAACTGAACTATATGCTTATTTGACATCCTTCTGCAAATTGATTTTGGTATAACCATTTTGGTGTAACCTCAATGCTAAACACAACCATGTAGCCAAACATGTTCTTACTCTCAATTATTGTTTATGAACTAAATGATCTGCTTCTTTTCTTTTCCAGATTTATATATTTATTTATTTTTAATTTCGCAAAGAATGGTGTGGCTTATATTATTGTAGTTATGAAATGATTCAATAAGCGAAGACTCAAGTGGAGTGAAGAAATGGAGATGACACTTTTGAATGCTCTTCTAGAAGAAAGGTTGGACGTCGACCGCACCCATAATGGCCAGTTTAGACCAAGCATTGCCCGTTTTATAGTGCCTATATTAAACGGAGAATTGGGATCAACAAGTGACATTACCGAACATGATATTGAGAACAAGATAAAGAATTGGAAAATGAAAATTTGTCACATCAATCATATTCTCTCACATGACGGATTTGAGTGGGATTCTACTATGTCAAAGATTGTTGCAAGCTCCGATGAGTTGTGGAATAATATTCTACCAATTCATAGAAGATTTGGAGATATTTCGCTTCCATGTTATGAGGTGTTGATAAAAATATTTCATCCCCCTCAACATCATGAAGAACATGTGCAGGATCAAGAAGGTTAATGAGTGAATGTTGAAGTTAATTAGTTTAGTTAGTTGTTTACCCAAAAAATTTTAGTTGTTATATCATGAAACCATTACATTATGCTTTTGACATTCTACTTATATTAGTTTGCTATTTATTTGAATTATGTTGGTATTTTTGGTTGATACTTATGAATGCTTAGTTGTCTATGAATTGGTAATGAATTATTTTGATTTTTTTTATGTTATTAGTAAATTTATGCAATTTTTACTTGAAGCTGCAACTCCCAGCGTGGTACATAATTCTTTACGTCAGTTGGTCAGTGTACTTTTTAATTTATGCCATTGTCAGTAAATACAAGGTTGAATTTTTCGTTCGCTACTACTTCCGTCCCAAAATAAATGTTTAAAATAAAATGTATATTTGTTGTTTATGATCAATCAAGATCGAAGTTGAAATTTTTTTTGACATTCATTTTAAGACGGATGAAGTATTTAAATGTATGAATTGTGTGAAGTTTAGGAAAAAATTGAGAAAATTTTGGGGGAAACTAGTTTCTCCCTAAGTTATAAAAAGTCCTGTTTTTATAGGGGTTAAAGTTTAGGGTTTAAGGTTTAGGCCCTTTAAAGTTTAAGGCTTAGGATTAAAGGGTTAAAAAGTTGATTTTTTATAACTTATGGGGAAACTAGTTTCCCCCAAAACCAACTCAAAAAAATTAATTTCAAATATAGTTGAGTAATCATAATATGATTATGATAGGCAAAGGGTAATGTTGGAAAATTAATAATAATACAACCTTAAATCATTTCTAACCAAACACCAAATTAAGTAAAGATGGGATTAAAACTTTATTATCCTGATCATACCAAACGCAAAATTACAACTAAATCAAAGATAATTAGTACATATGATAATAAGGAGGAGATTAATTATCTCCTTCCTAATAAAACCCCTTATCCTTATCCAGCAACCAAACGAGTCCTTAGTGTCTTAAAACATCATCAATTAATTTTTAGATCTTTTCTGTGCCATAGATTTAATTTTAATTAGGATTTCTAGTGAGTGTGCCACTGCTAGTGACTAATTTGAAACAAGAGACAGGGATTGAAATACATCTCGTGATCAAGTGAATAAAATTAGCGGAGAAAAGAATTATCAGTGATATTAGAATTAAAAGCCGTGGATAGTATCAAATCTAAAGTACTTTTAAATCACTGTTTTAATCAATTTAGTTTAATTTCCCATTTTAGGATTTAATCATCAAAATCAACCCCAATCTGGTTAAGTGACTAGTACGCAAATAATCACTGTTCTTCGTGGATCGACCCTGACTTACCCTAATTACATTGTTAGTGACTGAGTTTATGTCTAATTTAGTAGGCGTGCGACTAAGCCTACCAACACCCACCTTTTATTATTTACAAAAACACCATTAATGAAAAAGACAATAATGACCTTAATAACCCAAATTCACTCAATTTCTTCTACATATTTGAAGAACCTCAAATATGATTGTCATTCTTCTACCACATGGCCAAATCCCCAATTCTTCGTCCATCCCTCGTACCCAAATCGATTTTGACTATTTTTACAATTGATCAAGATTAGCTATGAATTTAATTTGGTGGTGGAGAAAACCCAATAAAATCATAAATCCTAGATTATTCAAACCCAATACATTTTATGTCTTCCCCAAAATACATTTTATGTCTTCCCCAAAATTAAATCATAATTTGAAATCTTAACTTCTAATTTTTATGCATAGTCTTGCTAACAATTGATGTACATATTAATTTTTATGCATAGTCTTGCTAAAAATTGATGTACATATTGAAGTTAATCATAATATGCAAACGTAGAAATTAGTTCCATACGAACTCGATTAATTTCATCTAAACTTGGTAAAAAACATGGGTTGTATCTTAACAATAAGTTTGCTCTCTTTACAAACATCCCACACGCTATGAACAAAAAGAACTCCATATTATAAGAACTTACGTTGTATATTAATAATAAGTTTCCTCTTTACAAACTTTATACATGTAACAAAAAAAAAAACACCATAATCTCTGTGAACATTGTGGTAAACTGAGATTTATAAGGATGGGAAAAAATAGATGGTGACTCAATTTTTAAGACAATTTATTAGGGTAAAATAGGAATGCATGTGGGTGTAAGGACATGGCTTGCAACACAAGTCATTTAGACTTCCATTCATAAAGTTATGATTATAATATTAAGTTATAAAGTATAGTTGATAATAAAATGTGTAGAATTCCTGGATATATATTACCTAATTGTGATGGGTAAAAGGGTAATTTATTATCATAAAGCTTGAAAGGGTGTGGTCCCTAAATGAAATGTCACCAAGTCTACTATATAAAGGGCATTCCATCAACCCTTAAGACTACTCCATTATTCATTAGTACTCTCTCCATAAATCTTCATTAAGTGTTAAAGAAGTAAAGAGGAAAGATATTGATCATTTAGAAGAGCATTCTCCCTACATCTTCTTCTTATTCATTTCTCCCTACATCATCCATGGATTCAACATGTATTGTTCTTAAACGCTTCCGCTTCATCTCTTCCTCAATCCTATTCTAAAGTGAGTGTGGCATTCAGGGATTAAAATTGTTCCAACAGTGGGTGCATTTACGAGATTTCATATTTGTTAAGTTAAGATGGCGGACGAACTAGTCAACGTGGGCGTACTAATCAATTTGGTGGGTGTGTATATCCCCACTCAAGGATAAAATAAGAGGAATCTTTTAGCTACACATTGTTTGTCTCCAATAATAATGTGTTGCGAGTGCAAAATGCAATCAAACTGAGGATAAGACCGGAGTAGCGATGAAAGATGGAGAAACTATAATGACTAATTAAAGATATTATTTATGAACAATTAAGTTTTGTAGGTTAGACAACCCTTGAATTTGATCCATTGGTTAAGTTAGCGAGCCTATCTTGAAAAGTTTAATCTATTGATTTTGGATTTTCAAAATCTAATAAATTTGCTAATGAGTATCGACCCATCAAAACAATTCCAAAAAAAATATTGGTAGCTCATTATAATGAAAAGGATATTGGAGAGTCATTATAATGACTACAAAATATCCATATTGAGGAAAATGCTACACTTACACAAAGTGTATGGAACCTTTCTATACACTACAAATAAAATAATGCCAAGTGTCTTAGATGGATTCCCTCCTAATCCAAAAACTATCCCTCCTAAAAGAGAATTTCTATTTGCACAACTAATTTTCTATTTGCACAATCTTTTCTTGTTTTTAGTGCAAAAGTAGCACCTTGTGCAATGTGAAGTCAAAGAGTAGCACTACTAGATAGGGAGTAGTGGCAGAGCAGCACTTCGCCTAGGAGTTGACCTTTTTTTTTTTTTTTTTTTTTTTTTTGGGATTTCCATTAAATTTAATAAAAAACTACTCTCTTTGTTTTAAAATATATACTCTTATGTTGTTTTAGATTTCTTCACACATATTAAAAAATACAATTAATACATAAGATTCTTGGTCAATTCTAGTTATAATTTGACCAATAATTTGAAGAAAAATAATTATCTTAATAAAAATCTAAAAATAGTTATTGAATTTATTAATAACCGTGATACAATAACAATTTTAATTTTTTTTACTAGCATCATGATTTTTTTTTCAAATTATTGGTCAAAATATAATTAGATTGACCAAGAATTCTAATTTGAGTGGGACGGAGGGAGTATCAAAAATACTTATGTGCCCCAACAAGAGATAATCATCATTAATGAGTAAGGGTATAATAGGTAAACAGAAGTAAATACTCCTTGGTAATAGTAAAATGTCAAGTATTTTGAAATAAAAATTACTCCTTCCGTATCGAAATATGTGTTGTTTTAAGAGTTAAATTTTGTCCAAAATTTTTGTTGTATTTTAAAGGGTTTTTTTTTTTGTTGTATATCAGTTATACCTTTATTAATGATAATTGACTATCTCTTGCACATGCATTTAATTACCAAGTAATTGAATTACTTTACGGGTATATGAGACTCTTTCGCATGCATTAATTGCATTTCTTAAGAATTGTGCAAATTCTTAAAAAACATTTATTTTGAGACAAAATGAATAACTCCTAAAACGACAATTTTGTAACGAAAGGAGTATTAAGACACATTAATAAAGAAAAGGAGTAAGTTCTATAAAACTCATTTTTCTAACATTTATGAAAAATGAGTTTTTTAAAAAGCGTCTTATGTCATGCAACGTAAGTGTCACTGTTAATACGGAGTATTATAAAGTGTCAATTATTTACACTGTGATTCCTAAATACTTAAATTTACATTTATTCCGTCCGTACTATTTAAAATTGTATAAAGAATGTCATGCACGAGAATTAAAGTGGAGTGCACAATACTCTGAATATGATAATGAGAAAATAATGATTAATAGGGTAGGGAATAGTAAGTATGTTAGCTAATGTGAGTATGATCAGTGTGTCCCACTAATTATAAATATTATTGAGTTTTCATTTTAGACTTTTGTAATTTTATGTGGACACTTAAGATAGCATATTTTGCAATTTCAGATATGACGGAAGGAGTATAAATTTTACATTAGCATCGTAAAATTTATTTAGACAAATTTTTATAATATTAATTATGAATATTGACCAAATGTTCATTTTGGAGTGAAAATGGTGATTTGTGGGTTTGGGGGATATGCAATTTATTTTATGAGTTTTTTTAGTATAAAAGTTTTAATGAGGGGGTTGTTGGTATTTTTCTTAAGTAGTTGGTTCTGTTGGGTATGCTTATCACTTAACCCTCCTATTTATGTTAGAATTGATTGATACCATCACCTATTGATATTTTATGGACTTTAGGACCCTATGTAAGAAGTTCTATAACTTCAATTCTCAGCTTAGTCCATTTTACAGTATAGGCTTAGAATATAGGACTTGGAGCGATAAGGAATGAAGATCAAAGCAAGACTGTGGTTTCTGCGCAGGACTTCTCTGCGCAGGACACCACTGCGCAGGTCTCTCATGCGCAGCATTCTACCTTGCTCAGTTTTCGATGCATTCAGATCATCTAACTTGGAAAACTCTTTGAAGATGCCCGTTTATTAAAGTGCTGAGGTGTGCAGAAACGAAAAAGCGAGCACACTCAGCATATCCAACGGTGGAGATGCACTCAAGTCAAATATGTCAAATGAAGACAGCTGTCATCCTTTTAGAAGAAGCTTTTGAATTTGGTCTTCATGCTCAGTCTCCAACGGCTCATAGACACCTGCGCACCAATCATATTGTGCCAGGTCATCAACCTTGATCAGAGCCCCAACGGCTAGAAAGGACATCTGCGCATCAATCATATAGTGCCAGCTCATCGTCCTTGCTCAGAGCTCCAACGGCTAGTTTTAAGCTCTCTACTATAAATAGCTTGCTCATCTTCATTTCCAAGTTGCTAGAGTTTGTGCTTTTATAAGTATCATTGAAGTTAAGAAGATTGCTGCTTATATTCCAAGATTCAAGATCAACCTTCAAACCTTCATACCTTCAAACTCCTGCCCAGATCTTAAAGCCTTATATCACCAGAATTCTTCGTGCTCTTCATCTCATAGATTCATAGAGCCCAGAATTTCTGTCACACACACATACCTCTTGAAGCTTCGATCATTTAGATCTTACTTCTTGAGATACACAGGTTTAGTCTAGGATTTGATCTTCATAGATTAGATTTTGATTTGAGTTTTGATTCTTTGTAATCTTGTAAAAGCTCCTCTCAGCAATATAAAACTCATTAGAAAATCCAAGACTAACCATCTTGGTAGAGGACGTAGATTTTTCATCGATTGAACCTCTCCAAATAGCTTGTTCTCTTCTTACTGCTTATTTCCTACTTACATTATATCTTAATAGCTGCTTTGTTTGATCTTATCAGATTGCTATTTGCTGCTCTGTTTTGTTACTGCTTATTGCCTTAGAACATTTTAACCAACTCTTTAGCCAAAACTTAGAACCTTCTGCGCAGTATACCCTGCGCAGTAGCTGCTTAAATTCCCGATGTGCATTTCACACTCTCTCTGCGCGCTATACTTAGCTTATTTGAGAACTGTGCGCATAAGCCACTACTTTGCAAAAGGGTTTGAAAAGAATTTTTAAAAACGCTATTCACCCCCCCTCTAGCATTTTTCATACCCTTGTTGCCCCTTTGGGACCAACAAGTGGTATCAGAGCAAACACCTTCATAAAACTTATTTTGTTTTTCAAGCTTAACAGCTTAGGTGCCGATTCAAGATGGCTTCAAAATCTTGGGCAATGGCTAACTATTCACATGTTCCAGTGCTGAATGAAGATCACTTCGAAATCTGGAAGCACTGCATGCTCACTCATTTTTCTTCTATCGACGAGATCCTCCATGACATCGTTCTTGAAGGAACCTACATCCCTATGAAGGCTAATCCTGATGCTGCTACCAACAAGGACAATCCTACAATCAAGAAGGCCAAAGAGGAATGGACCGATGAACAAAAGAAATGGGTTGGCTACGATGGAAGAGCAAGAAACATCATTCTTAGCACTCTAGACCTCTCCACTCACAATCAAATTGTGAGCGGTGGAACTGCAAAGGAACTATGGGATGATATTGAAGGATATGTGAATGGAGACAAAGTAAGCAAGGAAAACAAAAGATTTGTGGTGCAAAGAAAATTCAACTGCTTCATGAGAAAGGATGGTGAAACCTTGAGACAAACTTATGATCGCTTCTGTGCTGTTGTTAACTCTTGTAAATCTCTTGGAACTACTTTCACTAATAAAGAAGTAAATTCTCAATTCTTAGATGCGCTAGGTTCCAGATATGTGCACAAGGCAAGTCATCTGGAAGATTCTGGATTTCTAGATACTTGGCCTCTGCGCAGCTTATACGCTAACTTAAAAGTGTATGAGCTAAAACTTGATCGAATTGATGAAACTGAAGGCAAAGGAAAACTTGTTTCCTATGTTGCGCAAAAGGAACCTGCGCCTGCTCAAACCTCAGACAAAATCTCTACTTCCTCTTTACTTGAAATGGATGATGATGATTTCGCTATGTTCGTTAAGCGATTCTAAAAATTCAGGAAATTCTCTAAACCTGGATCCTCGAGCAAACCACCTGCTAAATTTTCTCGAGGCAGAGACTCAAAGAAAGATGATGACTTGGTTTGCTACAACTGCAGAAAGCCGGGTCATTTCGCATCAAAATGCCCTACTCCAAAATTTGAGTACATGAAGAGGAATACTGCGCAGAGATCATCAAAGCAGAGCGGAATGATTGCTGAAGAAGATTGCGCAGAAAAGGAACTGAAGGCTTGGATAGAGACTGACAATGAAGACAGTGATGATGATGACTCTGAGGATGGACTGCTCTGCTTGGTGGCCAATGCTGATGCTGATAGCGATTCAGACAATGATCCCGATACGGACACAAAGGCTGCGCCAAGTACAATTCAGAAGAAAGGTCCCACCATCACAGAACTGGTGGAAATGGGACATCTGACTCCAAGCAGACAGAATGGCAAGTACTTATTTGCCAGAGAAGACCTATCAAAGAAATTTGTAGCTGCACCTCCGCGCAAAGAATATCTTAAAATTCCTGCTGAAATTGTAATAGAAAAGAATGACTCTGTTGCTGAGCGCGAGTCTATTTTACAGCAAGCTGAAAAGGTAATCAAGAAATTCAATTCTATGAAAGAAGCAGTGGACTTATCAATTGGATAAATTTCACAGCTTAAGACGGAGAAAACTCTTTTAAAATCTGAGATCACCCTCCTTAAGGAGAAGATTAAGAGCATGACTCCTCTTACTGAAAAGAACCGTTTTCTTACAGATCAAAATGTGCTATTTAAAGTAAGAAACGAAGAATTGGCTGCTCAAGTAGCTGATCTCACAAAGATCACTGATGAGTGTACCAAATCTCGTGTCACTATGGATCAAATTCTAGAATCCCAAAAACCCAGTGGAGATAAGGAAGGCTTGGGGTTCTCAACTAGTGATAACTTTAAATGCGCAGTTTGCTCTGAAAAGGAAAAGGAGTTTACACCACAGCAAACTATTGAAATTCCTAAAGCAAAGCATTCTGCTTCAATGGGTAAAAGACAGGAAAAAGTCCAGAGACAAAATTTCCATTATGTCTACCCAAAGAAGCAAACTGGAAAAGCCAAGGGTAAGGCTAAAGTTGAATCTGCGCTTGACAACGCACCTTTTGATATTTGTTGCGCTTCTCCTTCGAATGTCAAATCTGCGCATAAGGGTTATGCGCATGAAAGCTATGCGCCTCAACGCCAGATGCGCATACTTAAGAAAAGTGCACCAAAACTTCAAAAGATGGTGTTTGTCAAAGCTAGTTCTTCTGCTCCAGTTAAGAATGTTACGCCAAAGAAAAGTAAAGAGTTTGTGAAAACCCAATCTATAAGTGGCTTACATCATTGTGTTGTGTGTGATGGTTTAGGTCACAAGGCTGCAGAATGCCTTTTGCGATTTGCTCCTAATGCTAAGGGACGTAAAAAATCCTGAGGTCAGATAGGAGTGGGTTGTCAAAAGTTGCTAACTCTAGGACCCAAGAATAAAGGGGACCTGCGTTGTTTAATGTCTATTTTTCAGGTCTCCTGCTTCACTGCACACTCTTCACAAACTAAAGCGCATATATGGTACCTCGATAGTGGATGTTCTAGACACATGACTGGAGATGTCACCGCTCTTGAAGATGTGCATGAAGGAAGAGGTCCCTCAGTAACTTTTGGAGATAACAACAAAGGGCATATAGTTGGATATGGAAGAATCAGAAAAGATAAAGTGTGCATTAAGAAAGTTGCGCTCGTAGAAGGACTCAAGCACAACCTGCTCTCCATATCACAATTCTGCGATAAAGGTTTGGAATGTCACTTCACTGCAACGTACTGCTATATCAAAGATGGCATATCCGGACTAACTTTGCTCACAGGGACTCGTAAGACTAATGTTTACATTATTGATCTTACTGCTATAGATTCTATCACTAATCTCTGTTTTGTGGCAAAGAATGTAAGTGAAAGCAGCTGGCTATGGCATAAGCGCTTAAGTCATTTGAACTTTAAATATTTGGCTAAGCTAGGAAGGGAAAATCTTGTCAAAAGACTTCCCAAAGTAGCTGACAATCATGATAGAAAATGCGCAGCATGCCAGCTCGGTAAACAACCTAAGCAGTCTTTCTCCAGCAAGATTGCCTCCTCAACTTCCAAATGTTTACAACTGCTTCACATGGACTTGTTTGGACCGGTCACCACCGCGAGCATTGGAGGAAATAAATATACTTTAGTTGTGGTGGATGACTACTCAAGATATACATGGGTCGAAATGATGATATCCAAAGATGACTGCTATGATATCTTGACTGCTCTCTTTCGAAGACTCCAAACTCAAAAGGAAGACGACATCGTGAGCGTTAGATCAGACAATGGAACTGAATTAAAAAATAACGGTGTTGCCCAATACTGCGATGACCATGGAATTGATCACAATTTCTCTGCTGCTGGAGTTCTTCAACAAAATGGAGTTGTGGAAAGAAAAAACGCACGTTGATCGAGGCTGGAAAGACTATGTTAGCAGAAGCTAAGCTTTCAAAGTATTTCTGGGGAGAAGCTGTCAATACTGCTTGCTTTACTCAAAATAGATCCCTCATCAACAAAGCCTACAACAAGACTCCATATGAGCTATGGAGAGGAAGAGCACCCAACATTGCTTTCTTCAAGATTTTTGGCTGCAAATGCTATATCCTCTACAATGGCAAAGATCATAGAGGCAAATTCGACGCCAAAGCAGATGAAGGTATTGTCGTTGGGTATGCCAAATACTCTAAAGCTTTTCGTGTTTTTAATAGAACTACTCTAGTAATTGTAGAATCGGTACATGTTACTTTTGATGAGCATTCTCTCCTTGAGCCACATTTGGCTCCAAATGATTCTGATGATTCTGCTGAGAATGATGAGACAGGTACGCAGCCTCAAACTGCACCTGCGCAGAATGATTATCAAATTAATCAAAACCAGAATCAAGCAAGTCCAGCTCATGCGCATACACCCGATGCTGCGCCAGAAGTTGCAACTCCTGATGCGCAAACACCTCCTCCTGCGCATGATGTTTCTCCGCTTCAGAAAATCACTTTCGATGATCTTGATACTGGAGCATATGTACCAATTGAAGACCTTCGTATTCCTACTACTCAACCCAGCTTACCTCCTGAGGTTCGTGAAGTTAGAGATCATCCAACTATAAATATCATTGGTGATCTCAATGTAAGGGTTCGTACTAGGAGAGCATCAAACTTTGATGATGAGTATCACTCTTTTATCTCCCAAATCGAACCAAAGAAGATTGATGAAGCACTCCAAGATTCAAGCTGGGTTACTGCTATGCAAGAAGAGCTTAACCAATTTGAGCGCTGCAAAGTTTGGACTTTAGTACCCAGACCTCATGATCAAGGCGTTATTGGAACAAAATGGGTATTAAGAAACAAAATGGATGAGAATGGAAGCATCACCAGGAATAAAGCTAGGTTGGTTGCGCAAGGCTATAGGCAAGAGGAAGGAATCGACTATGATGAAACTTTTGCGCCTGTAGCAAGACTAGAAGCTATCAGAATTTTCTTAGCTTATGCCTCTCACAAGAAATTCAAGCTTTATCAAATGGATGTGAAGAGCGCATTTCTCAACGGAGAACTCCAAGAGACGGTCTATGTAGCTCAACCTCCTGGATTTGAAGATAGCAGATTTCCAAATCACGTCTTCAAACTTCAAAAAGCTTTGTATGGACTTAAGCAAGCTCCAAGAGCATGGTACGATACTCTATCAAAATTCTTGCTAGAGAAAGGCTTCAAGCGCGGTAAAATCGATACAACTCTTTTTATTGCTAAGTATAATGATCACTCTTTACTTGTTCAAATTTATGTCGATGATATTACATTTGGTTCTACTAATGAGTTACTTTGTAAGCGCTTTGAGAAGCTCATGAAAAGCAAGTTTGAAATGAGCATGATGGGAGAACTTACATTTTTCCTCGGGCTTCAAATCAAACAATTAAATGATGGCATCTTCATAAATCAAGCTAAGTACACAAGAGACTTAATCAAGAAATTCGGACTTAAGAATGCTAAAGCATACGACACTCCAATGGCCACGGGCAATAAGCTTGACAAAGACTTAAAAGGTAAGAAAGTTGATCAAACTTTATATCGAGGTATGATTGGCTCTCTCCTTTATCTTACTGCTAGTAGGCCAGATATCATGTTTAGTGTTTGTGTCTGTGCGTGCTATCAAGCGGACCCTAGAGAAGCGCACTTAACTGCTGTTAAATGCATTATTCGTTATCTTTCTGGAACTGTTAACCTTGGACTTTGGTACACCAAAGATTTGAATTTCTATTTGCTAGGTTATTCAGATGCAGACTACGCAGCATGCACAATTGACAGAAAGAGCACAAGTGGAACTTGTTATTTCCTTGGAAATCGACTTGTTGCGTGGGCAAGCAAGAAGCAAGCTGCTGTGTCCATCTCCACTACAGAAGCTGAATACATTGCTGCTGGAAGCTGCTGCTGCCAAATCCTATGGATGAAGCAACAATTGGTGGACTATGGAATTCATGAAGGAAATTGCCCAATTTTCTGCGACAATATGTCCACCATAGCAGTCTCCAACAATCCTGTCATGCATTCAAAGACAAAGCACATCGACATCAAATATCACTTTCTCAAGGATCACGTGGAAAAAGGAAACATTCATTTAGAGCACGTGGGCACAGATAATCAAATTGCTGATATCCTTACAAAGACTCTTGACGCAAAGAGGTTTGTCTTCTTTAGAGGAGAAATGGGTATGCTTGAACTTAGCTAACTTGTCCATATGATTTGTTAATACTAATAATCTTGTGTTTGCTTGATAAAGTGTTCATCATAGGTCAAGATTTATGCTTCTGCACAACCCCTGTGCAGTAATTCATTTGCGCATGAAACTAATGTTAAGTCTTTAAAGAATCTATTGCGCTATTTAAGCTCTGCGCATGATTTTAACATGCGCACACTTCGTGGATTGCAGGTAAGTCCTCTATTTATTATAAATTACACATAGGTCCCTGACTGAAAAGTCAACGCTTAGTTCACAAGGGTACTTGTGCAATTAAAATTTTCCCTCGCCTTAATTTTTGAATTTTCTTGGGAAATTACGCTTTTGCCCCTGCGCATGTCCCATTATCATTAATGCAACCTGTCATTGATGATAGCGCCTGTTAGGATTCCTGAGCAACATTTATGAGGGAGTTGATATGACTGTGACCTGCCTAGACCTGCTGACACACGCGCGCGTCAGGGCTGCGCACGCCCGTTCCCTATTCGGCCACGTCACTTCGCTATCGTGCGCCTCTGTGTTTTTCACCGGACTAGCCGCCTTTCACCAAACCGCCGTGCTGACGTCTAAAGCACCTTTTCCCTTTTTGGTATAAAACCCTTTGACCCTCCTATTTCTCTCTCCTGCTCACTCTTCTCTTTCACTAAAACTTTCATCTCTCTCCTTCTCTGCAAAATCTCTCACCATTCTCTAAGATTTCTCTTTTCTCTCTCTTTGACTTTCTTTCCTTCAACCGCAATCCCTTCTCTCTCTTCCTCATTTCGAAAACCCTAGTTCCATTTAAATAGCTCCCCGAAAATCTAAAGCTAAGGTCGTTGTTGAGGTCCATGAACCGGCTGAAGAGGTTCCTCCCCCAGAAGCTAAGACCGTCGACGACATGGTAACAATTTTTGACCCCTGAACTTATTTTCTGTCTATCCGCCATTGTTAAGTCTTGAGTTCTTAAAACTCCCTTTTTCGATTTTTCTCTTATCTATTAATCATTTTTAAAATCGTTTGGTGTTTTGGGTTCGTCTCTCTCTGATCTACTATTTTATCTACTTTATTTCATGATCAATACTGTTTTCACATGATTTCTGCAAAAATTTTGGTCCGAAAACTCCTTGAGCAGACGAACAGTTTTTCTCAGTTTCTGGGTTCGATATCGTGTTTTTGGAAATTTCTTTGTTAAGATTATTTTTCATCCTTAAAATGCGGTCATTTCGACATGCTTTTTGTTTATTTTGGTCAAACTTTAATTTTTAGTGTTCATGGTGTTCTTCGTGTTCATGAACAGTCCTTCCGTGTTCTTCAAGTTCTTGACTTTTCTATTATACTTTGGATCGCTTATATTTTTTAAGTGTTTGTGTTTTTGCGCATGCATTCTCGCTTTTGCGCATATTTACCCGTTTTTGCGCATCACTTTTACTATTCCTATCTTGTATGGAGATGCTGCGCATACGTGTATCTGCGCATGCGCTCCGCTCCATGCGTGATTCTTGTCTAAACTATTTCCTGTTTTGCACAGAATTCTTTCTATTTCCTACAAGGATGAGAATTAGATCTTGCTGCGTTACACAAAGACGCTGTCGGACGCAGGATTGTTCATCTTATGGATTCCTCCAGCATCTTACCTCTCTTTACACTGGATCAGGACTTCTATGTCCCCTCTCTCATAGACGAGTTCTTTGAAAACGCAGAGCGAGTCACCATGACGCACAAGCAAACTCGAGCAAAGATTGATGTTATTCGCTCGGTTGTTCAGAATTATTCAGTGCGCATTGTTCCTGCATCACTTAAGAAGCTTTGCGGGTTTAATGTTGATGATGCGCCAAAAGTCTATTCTGAAGCTAAACAAAACAAGCTTGCGTAGAAACTGGTTGGGGAACCCACTCTTGTAAAGAAGTGGAGCGTTCATGATCGCAAGGAATTTGGTGAGGTGATGTATCACCTGTGCACCATTATTGGTGATTCAGTAAACTGCAAAAATGGAAATAAGGGCAAGTTCATTTCCAAGAAGTGGGCTTATTGCGCTGCGGTTTATAATGGCGATGCTCTAGACTGGTCCTCTGTTATATTTGATGAGCTATGGGATGCGTCGGAGAGTTATGACAAGCGCTTGGACAAGAAAATAGCCAAGTACGGAACTCACTGTAGGCTACTATCTAAGTACCTAATGAATGTCTCTGAGCTGCGCACCTTCGTGCCGAAGCGTCCTGAACTCAAAGTTCCGTGTACCAAGACCTATTCCATATCTCACCTCTACTCACTGCGCAATGAAATTGGTCGCGGTGATTATCGCAAGATCTGGAACAAGGACACCATCCCAAACAAGGAAGAATGGGTTGATAGTGATGATGATGATGAAGCCCCTGAACCCAAGGCAAAGAAAACTGCCGCGCAGCCTTCAAAGGCCACTGCGCCTGCTGAGCCTTAAACGGCTGATGCGCAGGCAAAACGCAAAGGTAAAGGTATTGCAGATCCTGCGCCAGAAAAGGTGAAGGAAATTCCAAATGCCAGGTCAACTGCTGGCATTAAAATCGGATCTGATTTACCGCCTCTTGCTCCCAAGCCCTCAAAGAAGCTCAAAGATCCTCCTGCGCCTGCTCACTCTCCTCTAAAAACCAAGAAAAAGTCTGCATTTACCAGACTTCCTCCTGCGGCGGCTATGGTTGAAGAAGACAGCGAGTCTCGAATGGATGAGAATGCTGCTGATGCTGATGCTGCGGATGATTCCGCGCAGGGGGAGCAAGATCCCAAGGCTGCTGAAGAACCTCCTACTCAGGGTAAAGGAGATAGTGATGACTGGATGGAAGAAGCTTTTCCTGACTCCGGTACGCCTGCCAAGGCCACTGTTGCTGCACCTGCTAAGGATGTTCCTCTTCGAACTCTGCGCAAGAAACAAGTTGTGCGCAGCACTACGAAGGGACAGCCAAAAGCTGCAGATCCACCTTCTCCTGAACCATCAACAAGTGCCTTCCGACGCCTCAATATTCCGGTTGGAAATACTCAACCTGGCACCTCTGTCCTTCATGATGGACTGGACTTAGAAGATGAGGATGAGGATAAAGTTACCAAGTCTGCGCAGGCCGATGATGCTACGCAACGAACTGCTATTAATCCTCCTGGAGAAAAGGAGGGGGATGTGCGCACAACTGATACAGATAGCAGCAGCATGCACTTATCTACGCATAGGTCTCCTGCTGCTGATCCTATTCATCTCTCTCCCAAACAACCTTCACCAACGCACTCTCCTCCCAAAGTCACTCATCCATCAGCTCAAGCTATTCCTTCCGTCTTTCCTACAGTATCTACTTCCTCTCTCTCTTCCTCTACTGATCTGCGCCAAATTCTCCAGGCTCTCAATACTATTCAAGTCAACCAGGTTTCTGCACAGTCCCAAATGAATCAGCTCATTACTACGCAGACTGCTATCCAAGAGCAACTTGATGTGCAGCGCTTATAGATTGCTGCCATTAAGGGGGAGAATGTATCAAAGGCAAGTACCTCCGCAGGTCCATCCGGCCCCTCTGCGCAGCGCGTCCCTGATGCTTTAGATCAAATGGTTCTGGACTCTCTGAAGTCAATAGCTGGGATGTTTGAAAATGTTTGCACCTATACCGCTATCAATGATGGGTTTATAGGACTGCTTAAGCGTCTGCGTAAGAGCTTGGCCAATGGGTTGCATGAAGGGTTTGCCGGGTTGGAAGCAATGATGTTGGAGAAATTAGAACAAGGTGGTCCTGCGCATGCCAATGCGCTTAATATGGAAAGTGTCAGGGAGTGCATAACTCAAGCGATGACTGATTTCGCTGATGGGTTCAACGCTAGGATGGATCAAGCTATGTTCGATATTCAAGCCAGCTTGAACACTCAGCGCCTCCACACTGACCAAAGACTCGAAGCAATGCAGGCCACCGTCATCAACTATATTGAAGCTGCGGAGCAGTCATATTTCAACCAGATGACTGGACATCAAGTGCTGTACAGAGCCAACTTCCAAGAGCTGCGAGAGGACAATAGAGATATGCGCAGAGGAATGTCTACCTATGTTGGGGAGGCTGTGGCGTTCAGAGAGAGGTTTCAAGAACTGAAGATTGAACTTATGAATAAGTTCAACAGTCTGCAGAACGAGCTGCGCGAAGCCTTGCACCGGATCAACATAGACTAGGTTCTATTTTTTTTTGCTTTGCGCAAGGTATTTCTTTTTGTGCGCAATTTTTTGTTTTTCTCATTCAAACTTGTAATCTGTAACTTCTATTATTTCAAGTTTTAATGAGAAAATCGCATCACTTATTTCCAAAACCTTGTTCAATTCAAACTCTTCGTTTGTGGAACAATGATTGCATTATTTCACCTCATGCGCATAACTTAACTGCTCATATTTTCTACGCATGATGTTTAAACATTCAGTTTAAACGCATACTTAAACTAAAACTCATATTATTTGTATGCGCTGAATGATATTTCTGTCTTTCCCTTTTTGTAAGTTAATCTTTTGGATAGACTAGAAATCTATAGCATTGGCTAGTGTGTGCATTGACTTGAGACATGATTTACCATTTTCATTTCTATGGACATGTTATTATCAAGTACAATGAATTGCCTTTGTTATAGTAGGTAATGGCATCAATCATTTAGGGGGAGATTGTTGGGTATGCTTATCACTTAACCCTCCTATTTATGTTAGAATTGATTGATACCATCACCTATTGATATTTTATGGACTTTAGGACCATATGTAAAAATTTTTATAACTTCAATTCTCAGCTTAGTCCATTTTACAGTATAGGCTTAGAATATAGGACTTGGAGCGATAAGGAATGAAGATCAAAGCAAGACTGTGGTTTCTGCGCAAGACTTCTCTGCGCAGGACACCACTGCGCAGGTCTCTCCTGCGCAGCATTCTACCTTGCTCAGTTTTCGATGCATTCAGATCATCTAACTTGGAAAACTCTTTGAAGATGCCCGTTTATTAAAGTGCTGAGGTGTGCAGAAACGACAAAGCGAGCACACTCAGCATATCCAACGGTGGAGATGCGCTCAAGTCAAATATGTCAAATGAAGACATCTGTCATCCTTCTAGAAGAAGCTTTTGAATTTGGTCTTCATGCTCAGTCTCCAACGGCTCATAGACACCTGCGCACCAATCATATTGTGCCAGGTCATCAACCTTGATCAGAGCCCCAACGGCTAGAAAGGACATTTGCGCACCAATCATATAGTGCCAGCTCATCGTCCTTGCTCAGAGCTCCAACGGCTAGTTTTAAGCTCTCTACTATAAATAGCCCGCTCATCTTCATTTCCAAGTTGCTAGAGTTTGTGCTTTCATAAGTATCCTTGAAGTTAAGAAGATTGCTGCTTATATTCCAAGATTCAAGATCAACCTTCAAACCTTCATACCTTCAAACTCCTTCCCAGATCCTAAAGCCTTATATCACCAGAATTCTTCGTGCTCTTCATCTCATAGATTCATAGAGCCCAGAATTTCTGTCACACACACACCTCTTGAAGCTTCGATCATTTAGATCTTACTTCTTGAGATACACAGGTTTAGTCTAGGATTTGCTCTTCATAGATTAGATTTTGATTTGAGTTTTGATTCTTTGTAATCTTGTAAAAGCTCCTCTCATCAATATAAAACTCATTAGAAAATTCAAGACTAACCATCTTGGTAGATGACGTAGATCTTTCATCGATCGAACCTCTCCAAATAGCTTGTTCTCTTCTTACTGCTTATTTCCTACTTACATTATATCTTAATAGCTGCTTTGTTTGATCTTATCAGATTGCTGTTTGCTGCTCTGTTTTGTTACTGCTTATTGCCTTAGAACATTTTAACCAACTCTTTAGCCAAAACTTAGCGCATACGTTTTTACCTTCTACGCAGTAAACCTTGCGCAGTAGCTGCTTAAATTTCCGCTGTGCATTTCACACTCTCTCTGCGCGCTATACTTAGCTTATTTGAGAACTGTGTGCATAAGCCACTGCTTTGCAAAAGGGTTTGAAAAGAATTTTTAAAAACGCTATTCACCCCCCCCCCTCTAGCATTTTTCATACCTTTGTTGCCCCTTTGGGACCAACAGGTTCCAAGATAGAACATAAAAGTAGATTTTTCTTTTAGGGAAAAACATAAGAGTAGTCGGTGAAATAAAAAGGAGAAAAATGCAAACACAAGAATAGTAACGAAAATTATTGAAGTAAAAAAAAAAAAAAAAGACAAAAAAAAAAGAATAGTAAGGACAACAGGGAGAAAAAGGCTCCTAGTGATTAGTGAGAATTGTAAAATTATTGCTTCCATGGTTAATAGGGTTGGAAGCCCAACACATATATTGGTGGTGTATAGAATCTTTCTATACACCAAGTGTAATGTTGAAGCTTGATATACATTGTAGGTGCCCTCTCTAACACCTTAAGGTTTTAGAGGAGTTGGTTACTTAACATGTAAATGTATCATCTTCCGTTATATGATAGCCGTTTGTTCACACATCAATGTCGGCTAAATAAGTGTGTATGTTTATTCATGACCATTAGTATTATGAAGGTGCGATCCTTTTGGTTACCGTGAGTTTGTTTGATTTGTTGTTTTCTAAGTCTAGGTGCTGTTGACTGTTATAATGTTTCTGTCCCTTAAGTTATTTCAAAAAAAGTTACTATCATTTACTCCCTCTGTTCTAGAATATTCTAGAATAAACGTCACTTTTTTTTATACGCTAGTATGAAAGAAATTTTGAACAATAATTTTAGGTTACTAATGAAATTGTTATTAATAGTATTTATAATGGTGTATCAATCATAAGTATTACAATTTTATTAGGATAATTAAATCAGCTTAATTTATTTTGTTGTTCTTTCGTTCTAACGTACAAAAAAGACGACATTAATTCTGGGACAGAGGGCATAGATGGAATATTTTCGGTGGAGTTACTTAATCTCATTAGCAAATATTTGAGTGATATATTTTCATTTCCAACATTATCAATGCAAAAGCAAACTTTTACAAATGACATTAAAACATTTTAGTGGTATAGTTTGGAAAGTTTACTTACTTATGTTAACCAATCAAAAAAGGTAGAAACTGAGATCATCTTTGGAAGGAAAAGTTTCAATTTATAAGATTGAAATGTCTTTCTTCTTTGAGGGCCAAAGCCAAAACGTGTGTAGCTATAAGCAAGTTAAAAATAGGATTGCTAACCTCTTAGAATATAAATATTTCAGACATAAATATAACCTGCAGGGCCTACAATGTTGGCTACATGAAATGGCGCTCGGCTGGTTTATACAATTCTGATATACCATTGTACTTCCTCTACGGATTTTCGGATTTCCACGATGAATTTGGTGATTCTCTGGTTATGAAAAATTGAGTGGAAGTCGATTTGATCATAACTAGTTATTTTTGTTGTTCTCTATAATTTCTGAGTTCCGCTACTTCACGTCTCTGTTAGATACGTGTTTGGGGTGAAAAATCTCACAACACTATATCTACATCTTGGAGATAACAGCTTGAGTTTACGTCTTACATTTTACATGATTAGTTCTACATGTTCACTTTACATCCTGACGACTGGACATCCTGAGTGAAACTATCTCATCGTGAAAGATTGAGATACTAAGTTAATAAGAGCACCTCTCTATATCAACATGTGTAGAATGGATAAAATCAGCTACATCTTGCAACTTGAAGCTTCAACATGCTGAAAACAACTTGAAGCTTCAACATGATGAAAACAACTTGAAGCTTCAACATGCTGAATACAACTTGAAGCCTTCAGGATGCTGAAAACAACTTGAAGCTTCAATTTGGCCTAACGTCTTGATCATGCAACTTGGTCAATTACGTCATGCAGGTATATCATTGATCCTACTTTTCAGGGACTACTAACAGATCGTGAAGATCCCATGGACTAGTTCAAAGAGCACATGCCGTTTACCAACACATGTCAAATAGAAGTTGTCCTCAACGTTTCCCAAAGGATCAACCTTATCTCTTCAACCAACTTCCGAGATTTAAGGGATAACTTAGCTAGTTTTTTTTTTTTTTTTACTCAGTATTTAAAGAGAGCATACCACATGTATTTGCACACACTCACTCCCGCTGTAACTCTCACGTCTCATACTCTCTTTCTCTCAGTATTTTCCATTCATTCATTGTATCTCCACAAAAGCTTAATAAAATTCCATCATTTGAGGTTTTATGCCGGCGAACAAGTTGTTCAAGGGCTTTCCTCGTTAAATCCTTTGTTCATACTTCTTGAATTTCAAAGTTCTTTATTCCATTGTACCCTACTTCTTTATATTTGTCCAATTGTCAAAAATTGGCCAAAACAATACGTTAGATAGATATCATATACTCCCTCCGTCCCATTTGAAGCTTCATTATTTTGGTGATGACACGCAAATTATGGCAAGTGATGAGTGTAAAAAGGATTGTGAGAGGGAATAAGTTAGTGGGTATGACATGTGGGGCCTACAATTTAAATATGTGAGAGGAGAAAGTTAATGGGTATGACAAGTGGGCCTCATAATTTAAGTATGTGAGAAGAAGAAGTGAGTGGGTATGACAAGTGGGGCCTACATTTTTTTCCATTTTAAGAAATGGGGAAGCTTTTAACGGGACATCCATTTGGGTAATTGGTGAAGCTTCAAATGGGACGGAGGGAGTATGGTAGAATCCAAAATCGGACGGAGGGAGTATGGTAGAATCCGTAAGTTTGACATAAAAGGAATTAAGTAGGGTTATTAGTTGGCAGTCTTAGAATTAGAGATGAGGTAAGAAGAAGCGAGAGGCCCGAGTGTTAGCATGGGCTGGACTGTAAATGGTCTATGTTGGAGGTTCCACCTTAAAACCAATTGGTGATAACGGGAGTAACTCCTCAAGTCTATATACTGGTCCATATTTCTCTCTTTAGAAGATGTGGGATAATTGTCTCTTACAGGCAGAGGCCACCATGAATCAAAGGATCCTGGACTAACTGCGTCTCACTTGTGTTCTACTACATGATTTCTTGTGTCATAGATTCTGTGTAAAGCCTACCTTCAGTAGCTCATGGCTCAACCGGTTTCCAGTTAACATTAACCAAGCTTCAATGAAATTGAAACAATCGTGAAAATCTAGATTCAAAGGAAATGTTGGGAAGGTTGTTTGTATATGGATTCAGAGCCCCATTTATTTGGTAATGGCTCGAGTAGTACAATAACCAACATCTAGATTCTATATTAAGCAAATGTAGAAAGACTAAGAGAATAAGCTGGAAACAAGATAATACATTAGAGAACTCGAAAAAAAATGTCTTACAAAGAACTCAAAAACTGAAATACAGACACTCTTGTTACAAAACAATAGCATCACTTCTGAGCCATAAGGAAATGTTGTCAGGAAAAACTTAAATCCACAAACAATAAATCAAACAATAAATATTAAAACAAGTAGATATTGTTGTAGCAGCAACGATAATGCTCATCAGTTGATGATGTTGCACTTCCTTCTAACACTACTACATTTCTGAGCTAATGTAACGCCAATTTTCGTTGCATTAGGGCCCAAAAACCGTTACATTAGGCCTAATGTAACGCCAAATGGCCGTTGCATTCTCTTGCGTTGCATTAGGTCTAATGCAACGACAAAGTAAGCTAATGTAACGCTAGAGCTTTGGCGTTGCATTAGATAAATACCTGATGCAACGCCAATTTTAAAACAATATGAACACCTAATGCAACGCCAAAAAGTAGATGAGCACCTAATGCAACACCAATTTTAAAAGTAGATGAGTACCTAATGTAACGCCAGTTTAAAAAGTAGATGAATACCTAATGTAACGCCAAAAATTAGATGAACACCTAATGTAACGGCTGTTTTTATGTATTAATATTGATTACTAATAATAGTAATATATATACAATTAAATAATAATAAAATATTATATAAAAAATTAATTGACATGATAATTAACATGTATTGACAAACTTCATTCCCAAAAAATACATAATATATATATGTATACATGACAACATGTCATCGACACATACTAATTACATAATATAGCAAAGTGGCAAAAACCTAACAAGTTTTAACATAACAAAGAAAAGTAGACAAGTTCCGTGGCAAAAGTACATAACAAGTTTTGTGTCATCGACACATAGTAATTACAAACACCAAACGCTGCACCAACAAAAAAAAGCCTCCACCATGTTGGATTGTAATGCTTCTAATGCTAACTATGAACCTGCAAGTGAAAATACAACTAATTAGAACAACAAAACAAGGCTGTAAACTTTAACTATAGAGTGAGTCATCCTGATTACAAACTAAATCATCTACTTAATACTTGAATTTCATTAACACTAGCAATATAAATCAACGGGAATGTCCCAAAAATTTCATTTATTTGAGATCAGTCCATTCTTGGCAACCAACAGTGAGGTCTCACTTAGAGTTAGCTTTAGGTAGCCAGACAAACTAGAGGAAATGCATCATAGAGATTATAATTGATTATAATAAGCTTTAGGGCTCTTACATTTTTCTCTGTGGTGTTTAAGATGAACTCAGGCAGGATGCATGTTGTGTGTCCAGATTTTGCACTAGTCGTGAAAGTTCAAGCGCAATTGTTCCAAGTATAATGAACCAAGAGTCATTGTTAGAACTTCTTGCGACCAGATTTAGGATTTCAGTCATTCCAGGCATTATTAAGCTAATGTCTAACATCGGCATTATTAAGCTAATGTCTAACATTTTTGACAGGAAGAAACGGTGAGCAGGGATGGGAAAGAGAGTCAATAAAATTGTGAGACCTATTGCATAACATCAGACCATCCATATATTCATCTGTGGTATGAACTAACTCTGTACTAATCTACAAAAAAGGTAAATAACATCGAGAAGATACTAACTGTGTACTAATCTTTTCTCACAATAGCCATGTTATCTATGCTCCCTCCGTCTCAAAATTAATATCCAAAAAAAAAATCAATTTTTCTCTTAACTAAGAGCATACTTAAAATTATTTTGGACATTCATTTCAAATAGCAAATCATTTACTATATACATTAGAAAAATCACACTATACCTGATGGGTGTGCCCAGTTTCCAACCTCTACTCAACCTCTAGCATCTCAATCACTCTCCGTCTGATCCAATTTGAGAATACGTAGATTATAAAAACAATGTACGAACACATAGAGATGCAAATCATATTCCTTTTACAAGAGAGAAAAAGAAAGTACCTGATTAACCGTCTCATTAATTGTATCACTAGACTGCCGTTTTGGTTCAACGATATGCGGTTGTTGGTCCCAAAGGGGAAGCAAGGGTATGAAAAATGCTAGAGGGGGGGGGGTGAATAGCGTTTTAAAATTCTTTTCAAACCCTTTTGCAAATCAATGGCTTATGCGCACAGTTCTCAAATAAGCTAAGTATAGCGCGCAGAGAGAGTGTGAAATGCACAGCGGAAGTTTAAGCAGTACCTACGCAGAGATAAAAACGCACGCGCTAAGTTTTGGCTTAAAGAGTTGGATAAAAGGATTCTAAGGCAATAAGCAATAACAAGCACAGCAGCAAAGTATAGCAATCTGAAAGATCAAACAAAGCAGTAATTCAGAAAAGATTAAGCAGGAAGTAAATAGCGAGAATAATGAACAAGCTATTTGGAGAGGTTCGATCAATGAAAGATCTACGTCCTCTACCAAGATGGTTAGTCTTGGATTTTCTAAAGGAGATCTTATTATATGAGAGAGTTACAAGATACAACAATGAAGAACAAACTATCTCAAAGATCTATAATCTATGAAGAGCAAATCCTAAACTAAACCGGTGTATCTCTAGAAGTATGATCGAAATAATCAAAGGTTCAAGAGGTGTGTGTGTGTTCAGAAATTCTGGGCTCTATGAATCTATGAGATGAGGAGCACGAAGAATTCTGGTGATTTAAGGCTTTGGATCTGGGCAGGAGTTTGAAGGTATGAAGGTTTGAAGGTTGATCTTGAATCTGGGAATATTAAGCAGCAATCTTCAGAACTTCAGTGATACTTATGAAAGCACAAACTATAGCCACTTAGAAATGAAGATGAGCAGGCTATTTATAGCAGAGAGCTTAAAACTAGCCGTTGGTACTCTGAGCAAGGACGATGAGCTGGCACAATATGATTGGTGCGAAGGTGTCCTTTATAGCCGTTGAGGCTCTGATCAAAGTTGATGACCTGGCACAATATGATTGGTGCGCAGGTGCTTTAGAGCCGTTGGAGACTGAGCATGAAGACCAAATTCAAAAGCTTCTTCTAGAAGGTTGACAGCTGTCTTCATTTGAAATATTTCTCTTGAGCGCGTCTCCACCGTTGGATCTGCTGAGTGTGCTTGCTTTGTCGTTTTTGCACACCTCAGCATTTTTAATAAGCGTGCATCTTCTAAGCGCTTTCCAAGTTATGTAATCTGAATGTATCGAAAACTGAGCAAGGATGCATGCTGCGCAGAGGAGACCTGCGCAGTGATGTCCTGCGCAGGGAAGTCCTGCGCAGGGAAGTCCTGCGCAAAGACCACAGTCTTGCTTAGATCATTCCTTTTCGCTCCAAGCTTCAAGAATATGAGGTTGTTGAAAGATAAGCATAAGGACCAAGTTAATCTGCTCTGCTCATAGAAGTCGTGCGTATAGAGAATGAGCAAGTGATGCTATGCGCTCGAAGAATAAGCAGGTAATGCTATGCGTGCGGAGAATGAGCAGGTAATGCTCTGCGCATGAAATGTGCTGCACGAAATGTCCTGCGCATTATACTTGGTCTTCAGTAAATGAAACCTCAATTCCAAGCAAGCCCTAACCGCTAAGCCTATTCTATAAAATTGGACTTAGCTAAAAATTGGACTATGCCTATTCTAAGTCTAGGTGCTGTTGACTGTTATAATGTTTCTGTCCCTTAAGTTATTTTCAAAAAAAGTTACTATCATTTACTCCCTCTGTTCTAGAATGTTCTAGAATAAACGTCACTTTTTTTTTATACGCTAGTATGAAAGAAACTTTGAACAATAATTTTAGGTTACTAATGAAATTGTTATTAATAGTATTTATAATGGTGTATCAATCATAAGTATTACAATTTTATTAGGATAATTAAATCAGCTTAATTTTTTTTGTTGTTCTTTCGTTCTAACGTACAAAAAAGACGACATTAATTCTGTGACAGAGGGAATAGATGTAATATTTTCGGTGGAGTTACTTAATCTCATTAGCAAATATTTGAGTGATATATTTTCATTTCCAACATTATCAATGCAAAAGCAAACTTTTACAAATGACATTAAAACATTTTAGTGGTATAGTTTGGAAAGTTTACTTACTTATGTTAACCAATCAAAAAAGGTAGAAACTGAGATCATCTTTGGAAGGAAAAGTTTCAATTTATAAGATTGAAATGTCTTTCTTCTTTGAGGGCCAAAGCCAAAACGTGTGTAGCTATAAGCAAGTTAAAAATAGGATTGCTGACCTCTTAGAATATAAATATTTCAGACATAAATATAACCTGCAGGGCCTACAATGTTGGCTACATGAAATGGCGCTCGGCTGGTTTATACAATTCTGACATACCATTGTACTTCCTCTACGGATTTTCAGATTTCCACGATGAATTTGGTGATTCTCTGGTTATGAAAAATTTAGTGGAAGTCGATTTGATCATAACTAGTTATTTTTGTTGTTCTCTATAATTTCTGAGTTCCGCTACTTCACGTCTCTGCTAGATACGTTATATACTCCCTCCGTCCCATTTGAAGCTTCATTATTTTGGTGATGACACGCAAATTATGGCAAGTGATGAGTGTAAAAAGGATTGTGAGAGGGAATAAGTTAGTGGGTAAGTTTGACATAAAGGGAATTAAGTAGGGTTATTAGTTGGCAGAGGCTACCATGGTCCATGAATCAAAGGATCCTGGACTAACTGCGTCTCACTTGTGTTCTACTACATGATTTCTCGTGTCATAGATTCTGTGTAAAGCGTACCTTCAGTAGCTCATGGCTCAACCGGTCTCCAGTTAACATTAACCAAGCTTCAATGAAATTGAAACAATCGTGAAAATCTAGATTCAAAGGAAATGTTGGGAAGGCTGTTTGTATATGGATTCAGAGCCCCATTTATTTGGAAATGGCTCGAGTAGTACAATAACCAACATCTAGATTCTATATTAAGCAAATGTAGAAAGATTAAGAGAATAAGCTGGAAACAAGATAATACATTAGAGAACTCGAAAAAAAATGTCTTACAAAGAACTCAAAAACTGAAGTACAGACACTCTTGTTACAAAACAATAGTATCACTTCTGAGCCATAAGGAAATATTGTCAGGAAAAACTTAAATCCACAAACAATAAATCAAACAATAAATATTAAAACAAGTAGATATTGTTGTAGCAGCAACGATAATGCTCATCAGTTGATGATGTTGCACTTCCTTCTAATTTCCCCCTGAGGAGCTCTGATCACGTCGATATTCCCCATACGCACCATTGCAGCTCCAAACTTACCAGCCCAAACTGAACCGTACTTAGCATTGAATTCCACCAACTTAGAAGTTAAAGTGCTGTTGAACAATGTTTGATCTGAGGTCAATAATCCACGGCGTTGCTTCAAATTAACATAAAATTTGTTATCCAACCGATTAGGTGTTGAAACATCTAATGCCACAGTAGGGTTTGATGAAGTAACATTAGCAACTGACGGCACTGAACAAATAGTTCTCAAATAGGCCGCGTAAGTGGGGTCCAAAGTAGGATCAATAGGATTAAGTCTGTTTGAAAAAGCAGAGCAATGCGAAACACCAATAGAATGGGCCCCAGAGAGAGTGACCATATCATCAAGGGACAATTTTTTCCTTGCAAAGTTGGCTTGTAGTTGTTGGGCGTTAAAAGATGGAGGAGGTAGATTTGCGGTGACTTCATTGGCGCTTGAGACACGTCCATCACGACGTCCAGCAGGGACTTGGTAGTAAATATTTCCAACTTTCTTGGAACTATCACGAGCTGCAAAGGCAAGAATGTCTGCACAAGAGACAGTGTTTGGGCAAGCAATCTCGAGCTCAGCCTTTGCAGCATCAATCACCTCAAAGCCTCGTAGGCTGCCTTTATTGGCTGGATGCTCTTTTTCTGATGGTTTTCCAGGCGTCGAGTCAATGAGAACTGAAGCATCACATCCCTGCATGCAGTAATAAGTTTGTAAATTCCTAAAATAATTGAGTAATATTGCATAATAATGAAAAAGGTACATAATAAATAAGAAAAGCTTATATATATACGTACCCTGACAAAGCAGTCATGGAAATGGAGCCTAATAAGGCCAGCAGCTATGCCTGGATTTTTCGAGACAGCCTTGTCGACATATTTTTTGACAATATCCTGAGCAGAAGGACAACTATAGTCGTAGAAATCGACCCTGGGTGTGGAATAGGCCAAAGCTGACAGTGAAAATGATAGAACCAGGCAAGTGAAGATTGCAGCAACATGGGAGTTAAGGCTGTTTGACATTGCCATTGTGAGTGCAGTACAGTTAAAAAAAAAGAAGGGACTTCAGCTCTGATTATCAGTCTGTGCATATAGTTGGTGATCCTATTTTAGTATATATAGGTTATTAAATCAGGAAACAAATGCCACAGAAAGAAAAACAGTCGAACAGTTTTGGGAGCACAACGTGTGTAGATGTAAGGAAGTTGGAATTGAAAATGTGGTAGGCTCTTTCCTTCCTCCATTAGCCATTTGGTTGTTTGGCTGCCAAAACCCATTAATTTATTCCTTACGAAAAATTACAAATAATAAATATAAGCTGGACTTGTTAATGTCTTGACAGACTACTAGTTGCTAAAGAGCTGTCTATCTCTTCCAAAATGTTGTACAAGTCTAGCTGACTTTGAGCAATTCACTACTCTTTCCGTCTCAGAGTAAGTGTCCATTTTAAAATTGCAAAGAATATTTACTATTCCTCCCACTCATTCTTTATCCTACATTACTTTTACACTCACAACACCAATCAACTTATTACTCCCTCCGTCCCAAACTAATCCCCGTGCATTCACATTTAGTAGCGATAAGTTTGGGATAGAGGGAGTATTCCCTACCCAACCTTCTCTCCCCTACCTCACTTTTCATACTCACAATACTTACATCACTTCTACCATTTTTTTAATCTTCATGCAAATGACAGGGTGAACACTTACTCTGAGACGGAGGGAGTATATGCTACGGATTTAGACCATATGCCAATTATACATCAGTAGAGATCAGAGCAGGTACAAATGCAAATCACCAAACATGTCATCGAAACATTTGCGACATGTATTTTGGGACGGAGAAAGTATATATACAAAGTTGCACATAACAACTGTAATAATTTTGCCTCCTCGTGAGAGAACCAATCTGTTAGTTACTAATCTTAAAATCTTAGCCGGGAAATATCAATACGCATCGCTTGTCTTAACTCAATTAATGTTTTTCGTGTCGGCTTATCTTATTAATGATAGAGAACAAAGTGATATCAAAGAATATGAACACTTTGTTAGGTAGCTAAATTTTGTTTTCCTTCATTATTTGTGTACGTGCAAGCTCTTCTTATGACCAGTTTTATGCGGTTTTCCCCAACATAGAGCATAATAAGAATTGAGCGCCACAATTTTCTTTGTTGAGAGGTTGCTGAGCCATGTTTGAATGTAGGCCTGACGTCCCAGAGTTTCAGGTTGACATAATACTCCATCTATCCCAAATTGATAGTCCTGTTTGACTTTTCAAACATCATAAGATTACGTTGCAAGTTTTATAAATTTAATGATTTTAATGCCTTAATGTTTGAAATAAGACTAGCTTTTCAGGACAAGTGAAAAAGGGAAATGACATTATCATTTGAGATGGAGGGAATATCTTTTCTCCAACCATTTAGCTGTTGGATCGGAATGTCTAGAGGCTTTGTGGTCGGTCTTTCAACTTCACATTCCTACTCATGTGAATATTTTTGCATGAACATTGGGATCATACTTTCTCACATTTCAATGTATCACACTAGAAGGATGAATGTAACTCTTATTAAATGGATCCATGCTGTTGAGTTTGGGTGACTCTCAATTGGTTTTGGCGAAATTCGGCACAGCAGACTTCTGGGCGGTCGCCCATGGTGATTCTGGGCGGTCGCCCACATTGCGGTTCCAGGAGATGGACATTCTGACCATGTGGGCGGTCGCCCACATGGGTTCTGGGCGGTCGCCCACGTTGATGGGCTGGACTGTTCGGTTTCCTGGTAGGGTTATTTTTAGGGTAAAAAATATAAAACCCTTGTGTAGTCTTTTGTGCCGTTATATCCTTGAGTCAGAGAGAGATAGAAAAAGCTAGGGTTATTCATTATTGAGTGATTGTGAGATTGATTATCACCTTGTAATCTCCTTGTACTCTCATTGATTATAGTGGATTGTTCTTCGTCGCCCGTGGTTTTTTACTCTTCTTGTTTAGAAGGGTTTTCCACGTAAATCTCTGTGTTCTTTGTTTTCTTTTGTTTTCTCTTTGCTATTTTATGCTTTGATCTATTCTAGATAAGTGATTGTTGGACCCTAAATCCTAACAATTGGTATCAAGAGCTTGGTTTGAGGTTCTTGTATTGCTTATCGGTAGAAGATGTCAGGGAAGTACGAAATTGAGAAATTCGACCGCAAGGTCAATTTCGGGTTGTGGCAAGTAAAGATGCGAGCAATCTTGGTGGGAAAACAGTGTGTCAAGGCTTTGCTGGGTAAGGCAAAGAAACCAGAAAGCTTGACTGATGAACAGTTCGATGACATGGACGAGAAGGCTTTGTCTCTCTTGCATTTAAGTCTCAAAGACGAAGTGTTGAGGGAGGTTGTGAGCGAGAAGACGGCTGCAGGGCTCTGGCTTAGGCTTGAACAACTCTACATGACGAAGAGCATTAGTAATCGGTTGCTACTGATGAAGAAACTTGAAGAATGCAAACTCAAATCAGGTGAGTCTTTGGAAAAACATCTTGATGAGTTTGATGGTTTGGTCATGGACCTAAAGAATGTAGATGTTGTGATTGATGATGAGCAATTGGCGGTCAAATTGCTATGTTCTTTACCCTCTGAGTACATGCACTTTCGTGAGATGGTTCTGTATGGGAAGGATGAGATCTCTTTGGAAGAGATCAAGAATGCTTTGCTACAACTTGAAGTTATTGAGACGCACTTGACTTCTCCAAGTGCTGAATCTCAAGGTGACGGGTTAGTAGCTAGAAGCGGCAAGAACACAGGGAAGGGAACGAGTGCAAAGAACTCAGGTCAATCCAGTTCAAGCAAATGGTTGAAAGATGTGATATGTCATGCTTGCAAGGAGAAGGGACACATTAGAAGATTTTGTCCCAATAGAGGGGATAAAATGGATGATAAAACAACCGGTAAGAAGGGTGAAGCTGGAGTGGTGTTTAATGATACTAGTGATGACAGTGATAGTAATGCACTTACTGCTTGTGATTCGGGTACCAAAATTCGTGATAATTGGATTTTGAACTCGGGTTGTTCTTATCACATTAGTCCCAACCGGGCATGGTTCTGTTCTTATAAGGCTACTACTGGTGGAGTGGTTTTGATGGGCAATAACGCTGCATGCAAGGTTGTTGGTATTGGGACTATCCAGATTAAGATGTTTGATGGAGTAGTGAGGAAATTACACAATGTCAGACATGTTCCTGAATTGAAGAAGAACCTGATTTCTCTAGGCACTTTGGATAGTCTTGGGTATAGCTTAGCCATTGTGAATGGCGAACTATCGGCTATCAAAGGTGACTTGGTGGCTTTAAAGGGAAAGAAGGTGGGGACATTGTACGAGCTTATTGGTTCTACGGTTGTTGGTAATGTGTCGGTTGCAAAGGGTTCTATGACTGAGGTGGAGGTTACTCAGTTGTGGAATATGAGACTTGGTCACATTGGCTTGAAGGGAATGACAGAACTTTCAAAGCACGGTTTATTGGATGGACAGAAGATGGGGCCTATGGACTTTTGCGAGCATTGTGTGCTTGGAAAACAGACGAAGGCTAGCTTCGGGAAGGGAGTTCACAACTCTAAAGGTATTCTTGATTACATTCATTCTAATTTATGGGGTCCGTCTAGGAAATTATCTAAGGGTGGTTCTCGTTATTTATTGACTTTTGTTGATGATTATTCGCGAAAGGTGTTTGTCTATTTCTTGAAACATAAGAATGATGTGCTTTTGAATTTTAAGCAATGGAAAACTTTGGTTGAGAAACAGACAGATAGACCCATAAAGAAACTGAGAACAGATAATGGCCTTGAGTTTGTCGAAAAGGAGATTACTGAATTTTGTAAAAATGAAGGTATTGGTCGACACAGAACTTGTGTGGGGAAACCACAACAGAATGGTGTTGCAGAAAGGATGAACCGCACGTTGTTAGAAAGGGCTCGGTGTTTGTTGTCACAAGCAGGATTATGTAAAGAATTTTGGGCGGAGGCGATTAGCATGACTGCCTACTTGGCTAATCGTTCTCCAAATTCTAGTATTGGGATGAAGACTCCGGTGGAGATGTGGTCAGGCTCTCCAGGAGATTACTCGAGATTGCATATTTTCGGGTGTCCCGCCTATGCGTATGTGAACAATGGAAACAAGTTGGAGCCAAGAGCCAAAAAGTGTGTCTTTGTTGGCTATACTACTGGAGTGAAGGGATTCAGGTTATGGGATCCAGTTGCATCTAAGTTCCTGACAAGTAGAGATGTCATTTTTAATGAATCTTTACTTCTCCGTGAGAAAAAGGGTTCTGCAGAACAGTTAAACAAACAGGTGGAGACAGACGGAGATGATACATAAAGGGTGGAAATAGACTTAGATAAAAAAGATATGTCTGATGAAGCAACTCCAATTGATGCTCCAGGTCAAGAGGAGGAGACAAACAAGCAGGTGGAGACTACCAGTGATCTTGGTAGAGGTAAGAGGGACAAAAGACCTCCGGTTAGATATGGTTTTGAAGAGATGGTGGCCTATACATTGACAGCTGCTGAAACAGTAAATGTGTATGAACCAGTCTCTTATAAGGAAGCTATGTCTTGTAATGAATCTGCTAAATGGTCAGTTGCTATGGAAGAAGAGATGGTATCTTTCATGAAAAATCAGACATGGGAACTTGTGAGACCACCACCAAAGAAGAAGTTAGTCAGCTGCAAGTGGGTCTACAAGTTCAAAGAAGGTACTTCGGGTATTGAGGAAGCAAGGTACAAATAAAGGTTAGTTGCTCGTGGTTTCACTCAAGTCGAAGGAGTAGACTACAATGAGATATTTTCACCGGTTGTGAGACACACATCTATTCGCGCCTTGTTGAGCACTGTGGCGATGCAAGATCTAGAGCTTGAGCAGTTAGATGTAAAGACAGATTTTTTACATGGGGAGCTTGAGGAGGAGATCTACATGCGCCAGACTGAAGGGTTTGTAGTCGAGGGTAAGGAGGATCATGTTTCCCTGTTGAAGAGATCCTTAATGGTTTGAAGCAGTCACCTCGATAATGGTATAAAAGATTCGACACTTTTATGGTTACCCATGGATTTGCTAGGAGCGAATTTGATAGCTGTGTCTACTTGAAGGTATGTAGTGATGGCACATTGATTTATCTTGTATTATATGTCGATGATATGCTTGTGGCTGCAAAAGATATCAATGATGTCAACCAGGTGAAATTGATGTTGCAAAGTGAGTTTGAGATGAAGGACTTAGGTGCTGCGAAGAAGATACTTGGCATGGAGATTGAATGGGATCAAAAGAAGGGACTCTTGTACTTGTCTCAGAAAAAGTATGTGGAGAGGGTTTTGGAACGGTTCAATATGAGGAATGCCAAATCTGTAAGTACTCCTTTGGCATCTGACTTTAGGTTATCTTCTTTAGATAGTCCCAAGTCTAAAGATGATATGGATTATATGTCACATGTTCCATATTCAAATGTTGTTGGGTGTATTATGTATGCTATGGTGTGTACTCGACCAGATATCGCTCAGGCAGTGAGCGTTGTGAGTCGATACATGGGGAATCCGGGGAAAGAGCATTGGAATGCTGTCAAGTGGATTCTGCGATACTTGAGTGGTACACCAGGTTTGTGCATCGTGTATGGCAAGAACAGTGATGTTTTTGTTGGGTATGTTGATTCAGATTGGGGCGGAAATCTTGATGACAGGAAATCTACAACGGGGTATGTATTTTGTCTTGGTGGTTCCGCGGTTAGCTGGAAATCTGGATTGCAAGAAGTCACGGCATTGTCTACTGCCGAGGCTGAGTATATGGCTATAACAGAGGCGGTCAAGAAAGCCAAATGGCTTGGTGGTTTGGTTCGTGAACTTGGTATTGTTCAAGGTGCTCCTGAGGTTTTCAGTGATAGCCAAAGTGCTATTTGTTTGGCGAAGAATCAGAATTCTTTCCATAGGAGAACGAAGCACATTGACATAAAATATCACTTCGTAAGGACTACAATAGCGGATGGTGAAGTGGTCCTAAAGAAGGTTGATGGATATGTTGACAAAGCCATTGCAGATTGCTAAGTTCGAGCATTGCTTGGACTTAGTCGGGGTTACTAGTCATTGATGCCCTTCGGGGCGGGGGCGGCGGAGATAGGGATGTTCCCTTGGTTTACTAGCTTTTTCGGGATTAATCGTCAAGGTGGAGAATTGTTGAGTTTGGGTGACTCTCAATTGGTTTTGGCGAAATTCGGCACATCAGACTTCTGGGCGGTCGCCCATGGTGATTCTGGGCGGTCGCCCATATTGCGGTTCCAGGAGAAGGACATTCTGACCATGTGGGCGGTCGCCCACATGGGTTCTGGGCGGTCGCCCACGTTAACGGGCTGTACTGTTCGGTTTCCTGGTAGGGTTATTTTTAGGGTAAAAAATATAAAACCCTTGTGAGTCTTTTGTGCCGTTATATCCTTGAGTCAGAGAGAGATAGAAAAAGCTAGGGTTATTCATTATTGAGTGATTGTGAGATTGTGTGATTGATTATCACCTTGTAATCTCCTTGTACTCTCATTGATTATAGTGGATTGCTCTTCGCCGCCCGTGGTTTTTTACTCTTCTTGTTTAGAAGGGTTAATATTGGTGGAAACTAAATGAAAGACATATTCAAATGAAATTATGAAAAGTTTGATCGTATGTTGAGTTTTGACACGACGGGTGAATATGCCAGGTAAGAATGTTTTATTCTAGGCGTTGGACAGTAAAAAACAATGAAGAATCTATATAATATATAAAAAGAGAAACATTTCAAGCTCCCACATTAAGCCACATGGAATTATGACATGGAATTCCATGTGGCATCATCCCATTGGCTTGAGCACATCAAATTTGAATTTGAATTTGAATTTGAATCTTTATTTTTTATACTTATAAACAAAATCATATTATCTGAGATATTTATCAAAATTTCAAATCTCAATAAAATCTTCCTATAATTAAGCAAAAGCGTTATTCTAATATTATCAAATTTTTAAATCTCCATAGGGAATTAGAGGTAATTCCAAGTTCTTTTTTCTCTAATTTGTTCACTTCTCTATTTATGAATGTTTTTTTTAATCAATTTGATCTGAGCTATATTTTTTTTTTTTTTTTTTTGCATAGTTCTATTATTCTTTTCCTCTAATTTCTTTTTCTTTAATTTGTTTCACTTCTCATTAGTTGTTTTTTTCGAGATATAAATATTCTCGCATCATTCATAGAGAAAGTTAACAGTTTCGAGATTATGTTTTGTCACTATTGCCGAATGAAGAATTAGAGTAACTGGGTTCGAATGAGAAGTTAGAAGGACGTAGATAATGCTGGTCATGCTATTTAGATATACTCCATCCGTTCCAGAAAGATAATCCACATTTTTTCATTGTTATTACGAGGGAACTTTGAGCAGTTATAAATGCTACTTATAATTATGTTAATATGAATCTAAAAATTGATATTAATAATATTTATAATGGTGTATCAAGAACAATTTCAAAAATTTCATTAGAATAATTAAAAATAGCCTTAATTATTACTCAAAGTTCCTTCATAAAACCCATAAAAATAGGGGGACTATCATTCTGGGACAGAGGGAGTATAAACCAAACTTATAGTCATGTTGTGTTTATGCACGTTTAAGCGTAAATTATAGAAATGGAAAGAACTTTTTATAACATTGAGAAATGGCAAATGAGAAGATCATTTTGGGACGGTGGGAGTATTTAATTATGCATGGTTGTTTCTTCATATGAAATCATATGCATATTTTGAGCAGTGTTCTAAAAATCGCTAGGCGGACGCTAGCGGCGGGGTTGGGCATAGCGCCTAGGGGCCTAGGCGGGGCTGAGAATTTACACACAAATTTTAAATATTTTCATATCAGTAGTCCTAACTCCTATGTATTAATATTTTTTTAACATTTATTTTAATAACTACTATGCATTTATATTTTATGTAACATTTAATTTTAATAACTACTATCGTTTTGAGACAGAGAGATAATATAATTCAAAATTATATAACCCACAATACACGCCACAAAGACACAAGAAGCCCATTAACTTACCCATTTACCCGGCCCATCCACCCATCCAGCCCATCAGCCCATAAACTCTTCTTTAACCCTAACCCTATCCACTCTCACTTTCTCTCATTTCTCTTGATCCGTTTCTAGCGCCGTCAGTCCCATACTCCCATCTTCTCTCTATCATTTCTTTTTCATTTCAAAATATCCATCGTTTTTTTTTTGTTTTCTGTATTCTTTTCGTCTCTCATCTCTCTTTCCTCTCTCTCATAATCTCAGTCGCTTTCTCTGCTTGCCGCCACCACCACTACTATTTTATTCGCCGCTAATCCGCTGCCGCCTAGCTCCGCCTAAGGTCGATTAGGCGGCGATTTTTTCTATTCCGCCTATTTCCCCCGATTTGGTGTTAATCGCGGCGGGTGAGTGACGCCCAGTGTAATACCCCGACCCAAAAATGTGTGTGCCTGATATGTTTGATATAATTTGATTGGTACTGCTTATACCATCAAGATGCATCTTCTTTTCGGAAGCTCATCCCATAAGAACTTCAAGGTTAAGCGTGCTTGACTTGGAGCAATTCTGGGATGGGTGACCCACTGGGAAGTTTCTCAGTAAGCACGTGAGTGAGGACAAAAACGTGCTGGAAAGACTCGTGGTGGTTTGTGAGGACAGTCCATCAAATTTGATAGCGTTCCGACCCGGTTTTCGGGCTCGGGGCGTTACAAATGGTATCAGAGCGGGTCCCGACCGGAAGTGTGGAACAAAGTGATGTGCGGAACAAAGTGCTTCACCGCGGAGTTGGTGGGAGCCACCACTTGAATCCGTACGAGCCCCTCTTGAATCCACACTGCCCGGGTTTCCGATCCAAGTGGGTCTTGCCGGGGACGGCAAGGATCCAAGGTGGGGAGATTGTAATACCCCGACCTAAAAATGTGTGTGCCTGATATGTTTGATATGATTTGATTGGTATTACTTATACCACCAAGATGCATCTTCTTTTCGGAAGCTCATCTCATAAGAACTTCAAGGTTAAGCGTGCTTTGACTTTGAGCAATTCTGGGATGGGTGACCCACTGGGAAGTTTCTCAGTGAGCACGTGAGTGAGGACAAAAACGTGCTGGAAAGACTCGTGGTGGTTTGTGAGGACAGTCCATCAAATTTGATAGCGTTCCGACCCGGTTTTCGGGCTCGGGGCGTTACACCCAGTGCTTAGGCGCCGCCTAGGCCGATTTTTAGAACACTGATTTTGCGTGTTCAGTCTTTGATTATAATACAATGACAAATTTTAGATTTTTATTAGTATCATTATTTTTTATTTAAATTATTGGTCAAAGTTATATCTGATTGACCAAAAGCAACAATTATTTTGGACCAGAGGGAGTATAATCAAAGAAATGATTCAAGTTGAGTCAAACATATACTACACCCATCCAATAGAAGTTTTACAAGTGATATAAATAGTTGTTTATTTCTTACTCAAATACAATAAACATGTGCATGCATTTGCAATTTATCTTAGCTAACTTCAAATTTTACAAAGATGTTAATCTCTTCTTCCCAACGGCTCACGATCTGCTCCGCGCCACCCGATTAACAAGTTCACGTTGTAAGCCTTGGCAAAGCCCGGCTACACGTGAGGGGGCGTGTTAGACAACTATCCTATATCTTCTAAAGAGAGAAACATGGACCGGTATATAGACTTGAGGAGTTACTCCCCTTTGCACCCATTGGTTTTAGTAACCTCCAACACAGTCTATTGCCTGCCCAGTCCAGCCCACGCTCACATTTGGGCCTCTCGATTCTTCTTACCCCATCTCTAATTCTAAGAATATTTATTAGTGTCATCCTTTCTATTCTATTTTTTTGTATGTTTGACGAATAAAATTAGTTGTATCATAAAATACATTTTATTCATAATCTTATATTTTTTTAATCATATAACTTCAATTATATATATATATATATAGCATTACTATGCTCCCGTCGAATCTCGACGGGTTACTCACTAGTGAGAATAAAAGAGAAAAGAACAAGAACAAGTTCTCCGCAGTTTAGGGAGAGAAAAGAGACTTTGCTTGGGTCTTTAATGCATCCATTATCATTATATAGGCCCTAGATTACAGTGAGTACTACCTACCTATTCAATACTAGTAGAAGATTTACTCAAACTAGGAAACTATAAAGACTCTAACATACACAAAGAATATATACCTAAAGTAGCACATAGAGATGTTACACTCATACAATCCGGACTTGATATGGAAGATCACGTAGTATATACTCCCTCCGTCCCAAAACAAAGTAACCAGTTTGACTTTTTGGGTTAACACAAGTGATATTTGACCAAATATTAAAGTTAATATAGTTATACTAATAAAACTTAAGAGTTGTTATTGATAATCACTTAGTAATTTATCAATAGCAAGTTTTACTATTTCATAAAAAAATGATGATTAGATTGATATTAATGTTTGATCAAAGTTAACTAATGCTGACCAAAAATGTCAGACCGGATACTTTGTTTTGGGACGGAGAGTACTGTTTACATGTGAAAAAACATGACATACAATTATATTAAGGAGAATTTAAGAAACCTCTTCCAGCCATACACTATTTTTGTCTAATAAAGTGTAGCAAACTAATAAAGTGTAGCAAAAAAGAGTGAAAGTAGAAACTACAGTTACTCTGAGGATAAGATTGAGCAGCTTTGTATGAAGGAGAATCTATGAACGCCTAAGGTGTTCTTTTGAGGATAAGATTGAGCAGCTTTGTATGAAGGAGAATCTATGAACGCCTAAGGTGTTCTTTTGAAAGATTCAAGCTTGTTAGCCAGCTCTTTTATTTGATCCATTGATTATGAAGCAATCATATCTTGAGCAGTTTTATCTATTGCAAATGAATTTTCAAAACCTAATAAATTTGCTAATAACTATCTACCTAACAAAACAATGACAAGATTTAAATTTAGAAAAAAAAACAACAAGAAGATAATCACAAAAATGCATTGTTAGGATTAATGCCTTTGAATTTTGGGACGCCTAAATTTAAATGGGTTAAATTAACAAGTTCATAATTCAGAGACAGAAGGAGTAAAAATGTTTTTGGCTAAGGCTTAAAGCCAAAGTCATAAAAATAGCAGTTTTAGGCGCATGAGCCAAGTTTGACCGAGTGGGTTGGTTTGTGCCTTAATGTGTGGCTGCTGGCTGGTATACTACTCCAAGGAGAATGCAAACAAGAATAGTACTCTAGTTAGTCTAAGGGGGCATTTGGTTCGGCAAAAAAAAATGAAGGAATGGAATGGTCAATGGAAAGGAAATCCTGAAGGAATTGGAAAGGAAAATAATTGGTCAAACCTTGTGTTTGGTTGACACGGAATGGAATTGAATTGCCATTCAATTCCTAGGTAATTCATGTTTGGTTTCAAGACAAAACTGTTGGAATGGAATAATAATAATAATAATAATAAATAATAATAATAATATTAATAATAAGAAATAATAATAATAAATAATAAATAATAATAATAAATAATAATAATAATAATTATTATTATAGTAATAATAATAATAAACAATAATAATAAATAATAATATTATTATTTTTATTATTTATTATTGTTACTATTATTATAATGATAATAATAATAAATTATTTATTATTATTATTATTATTATTATTATTATCACTATTATTATTTATTATTTATTTATTATTATTATTATGATTATTTATTATTAAAATTATTATTCTTATTATTATTATAATTATTATTATTATTTATTTTTATTACTATTATTATTATTATTTATTATTATTATTCTTTATTATTCTTTATTATTTATTATTATTTATTATTTATTTTTATTACTATTATTATTATTATTATTTATTATTATTTTTTGTTATTATTTATTATTATTATTATTATTTATTATTATTTACTATTAACATTATTATTATTATTATTATTTCATATTATTATTATTTATTTGTATTACTATTATTATTTATATTATTATTATTTATTATTATTATTATTTATTAGTATTAGTATTATTATTATTATTTATTATAATTATTTATTATTATTATTATTATTATTTATTATTATTATTATTTATTATTATTATCATTTATTATTATTATTATTATTATTATTTATTATTAGTATTATTTATTATTTATTATTATTTATTATTATTATTTATTATTATTATTATTATTTATTATTATTATTATTCTATTCCAACAGTTTTGTCTTGAAACCAAATACATTTGGTTCTATCCCCTAACCTCAACTTGGCATCATAGATTAAGACATCCTTCTAGTTCAATTTTACGTTTTCTCAGTAGCAAGTTTAGTTTACAAATTCCTAGTTCTCTTTCTTTCAACTGTAATTCCTGTGATTGCAATAAAAGCCATAAACTTCCATTTTATGATAATACTATTCGCTCCCATGGTCCTCTTGATATATTGTACAGTGATGTTTGGACTTCTCCACTTCACTCTTTTGATGGCTTTAAATACTACATCATCTTTGTAGATCATTTTTCCAATTACATTTGGTTCTATCCCCTAAAAAATAAGAATGATGCTCTTCCCGTCTTCGTTCATTTTAAGTCTCTTGTGGATATTTTTTAAACGTCCCATCATCACAATCTACAGTGACAATGGGGGGGGGGGAATATCTTAGACTTCGGTCCTTTCTTTCTTCAAATGGAATCTCTCATCTCACAACTCCCCCACACACTCCTGAACACAATGGATATTCCGAACGACGCCATCATCACATAGTCGAAACCGGTCTCTCCCTCCTCACTCACTCCCTCACCCACCTTAAATAATCTCTCCCATTTTGCAAAACTTCACAACCAATCACCAAATTATCTCAAACTTCGGAGCTTTGGGTGTCTATGCTATCCCTAGCTCAGTCCCTACACTACTCATAAACTTTACCCCCTCTCCACTCCATGTGTCTTTGTAGGTTATTCTGCTACCCAAAGTGCCTACCTTTGTCTCGATCCATCCACTCACAAAATATATACGTCCCGCCATGTTAAATTTATTGAGCACAATTTCCCATTTCAGTCATTAACCACCACCTCATCACCCGACCACTCACCCATTGTTTGGTGCAATCACTCCCTACCCATACTTCCCACACCAACCACTACATCATCACGTAACATACCTACTTCCCAAACTCCACAAAATCCTACCCTAAATTACCAGCTCCCTTCACTGCACCCTCCGTCCACCCATTACCCGATCCCACTTCAGTCACTCATACCTCTCCAACTACCACCTCCCCTTACTCTCCCATAACTACAGAAACTTCCGTCCATGCCGATATCACCCCTATCTCCAATCCCACAACCACGCCTTCCGCTACCTCACCTCCTCGGGGACCTGTCACTCGTCTTCGAAACAACATCACTAAACCTATCAATAAATTGAACCTTTATGTCTCTCTCCAGAACCCAAATGCTGAACCCACCAACATTACCCAAGCCTTGAAAAATCCCATCTGGCGTAATGCCATGCAACAAGAGTTCGATGCCTTACTCCACAACAAAACTTGGGATCTTGTTCCACCATCCTCCTCTCAAAATGTCATTGGGTGCAAATGGATATTTCATACCAAATTTAATCCTGATGGGTCTGTGTCTCGTCACAAAGCTTGTCTTGTGGCAAAGGGTTTTCATCAAAGACCCGGTCTAGACTATTCTGAGACGTTCAGCCCCATTGTCAAGCCGTCCACTGTTCGCACCATCTTGTCTCTTACCACGGTTAACAGGTGGCCTCTTCGTCAAGTCAATATTAATAATGCTTTCCTCCAAGGGTCCTTAACTGAGGATGTGTTCATGTATCAACCTCCAGGATTTGTCAATACCTCCCTACCCACACATGTTTGCAAGCTCCGTCAAGCTATTTACGGACTTGAACAAGCCCCATGAGCTTGGTACATGGAACTCAAATCTTATCTTCTCTCCATTGGTTTTAAAAATTGTGTCTCCGATTCCTCTCTCTTTGTTCTTCGTCATAACTGTACTATTATTTATCTGTTGGTCTACGTTGATGATATTATCATTACTGGTTTTGATTCCACTCTTCTTGCTTCCTTTATCTCTACTTTTGCTTCTAGGTTCTCTCTAAAGGACTTAGGCTCCCTCTCTTATTTTTTTGGGGTTGAGGTTATTCCCAATTCTGATGGTTTGTTCTTGTGTCAACAAAAGTACATTATTGATCTTCTCCATCGTTCTAACATGACTGAGGCAAACCCTGTTTCCACGCCAATGGTTGTTCATCCGTCTCTTTCGGCTTCCTCCAGTCCCTCTATTTCCAATCCAACCGAATATAGGGCTCTGGTGGGTATTCTACAGTACTTATCTCTCACTCGTCCCGACATTTCATTTGTGGTAAATAGATTGTCTCAATTTCTTCAGTGTCCCACTAAAGAGCATTTGATGGCACTCAAAAGGGTGTTACGATATTTGGCTGGTGCTTCTTCCCATGGGTTGTTCATTCGCAAAAACTCACATAGTATTTTACATGCTTTCACCGACGCGGATTGGGCTGGTGACAAGGACACATTTGTCTCAACCACTGGCTATGTGGTTTATCTCGGTTGTAACCCTATTTTCTGGAGCTCTCGTAAACAAAGAACACTAGCACCCTCATCTACTGAAGCTGAATACCGAGCAGTTGCTACTACTACGGCAGAAGTTATTTGGATTCAGAATTTACTGCATGAACTGGGTGTTTCCATCTCGGCTACTCTAACTATATTTATGATAATTTAGGGGCTACTTATGTTGCTGCAAACCCTAAATTTCACTCTCGTATGAAACATCTCAGCTTGGATTATCACTTTGTTCGAGAATATATCCAAAATCACACTCTACGCGTCACACATATCTCGGGAGATGATCAGATAGCTGATGTTTTGACAAAACCTCTTGCTCATGCACGGTTTGACTGTCTTATCTCCAAGATTGGACTATCCTCCCGGTCGTGCATCTTGCGGGGGCATGATAAAGATACACAAATATCCTAGTTAATTTAGTCTTTATTTCCTTTCCTATTTTATTGTACTTTATTTTAAGTATGATTCTATTACTTGTTCCCAAAGCATAACTCGTGTATATATACATTATTGACTAAAACTCATGTGTGAACATGAGAACCCGTCTCATCCATGAGACAGTTTTTTTACCCGCCCGACCGACCCACGAACCGGTTCCAGGACCCATGGGGGCGACTCTGCCATGTGGCAGCCTCTTATAGGTCATTTTTTTTTTTGAGTTTTTATATTTTTTTTTTTTTGGTTTGTCAAAAGTAATAATTACTATAACTAAATGTAACAAACGTGTTACTTATATGTAATAGTTTGTATACATAAAAGTAATAGATATATACAAAAAAGTAACAGTGTTTTTTTCTATGTTTTCTTCGTTTGCCAAAAGTAATACTTATTACAACTAAAATGCAACGAACGTGTTACTTATATGTAACAGTGTTTATACATAATTTGTAACACATAAGTATAGAAAATTAATAGTATATCTATATATTTTCAAATAATAAGTTACAATGGGTTCAATTTATCATGATACATGTAAAAGTATTACATTATCTATATAAATCTGTTACAATTTCATCTATCAAAGTGTTACATTTACTTGTATAAACAATTACATTGATATACATAAGTTATTATTTTTCAAATGTTACTTTCTTTTAAAAAATAAAAACAAAATACACAATATTTTACATTTTTCTAAAAGCACTATTATATATCAGTATAAATGATAATTATATTTAGATATTGTTTGGGTTACATGTAATTATAGTTAGTATTACATTTGAAAAAATGGGTAAAACGAGCTTTTTGTTATTGTAAAACAGGTGTTACGTTTACTTATGAACAATGTTACTTTATATGTATACAGTCATTACATTAAGTTATGGTAACTATTACTTTTGGTAAACGACGGAAAAGCCGAAAAAAATATAAAAACTCAAAAATAAACATTTTTTTTGGGGGGGGGGGGGGCAATGGTGGGCTGCCACGTGGCAGATTATGCCCCATGGGTCATGGATCCGGGTCAAAATGTGACGACCCGTCCCAATTTCATATAAATTTTATGCAGAATATTACGTTTTCTCAGTAACAAGTTTAGTTTACAAATTCCTAGTTCTCTTTCTTTCAACTGTAATTCCTGTGATTGCAATAAAAGCCATAAACTTCCATTTTATGATAATACTATTCGCTCCCATGGTCCTCTTGATATATTGTACAGTGATGTTTGGACTTCTCCACTTCACTCTTTTGATGGCTTTAAATACTACATCATCTTTGTAGATCATTTTTCCAAATACATTTGGTTCTATCCCCTAAAAAATAAGAATGATGCTCTTCCCGTCTTCGTTCATTTTAAGTCTCTTGTGGATATTTTTTAAACGTCCCATCATCACAATCTACATTGACAATGGGGGGGGGGGGGGAATATCTTGGACTTCGGTCCTTTCTTTCTTCAAATGGAATCTCTCATCTCACAACTCCCCCACACACTCCTGAACACAAGGGATATTCCGAACGACGCCATCGTCACATAGTCGAAACCGGTCTCTCCCTCCTCCCTCACTCCCTCACCCACCTTAAATAATCTCTCCCCTTTTGCAAAACTTCACAACCAATCACCAAATTATCTCAAACTTCGGAGCTTTGGGTGTCTATGCTATCCCTGGCTCAGTCCCTACACTACTCATAAAATTTACCCCCGCTCCACTCCATGTGTCTTTGTAGGTTATTCTGCTACCCAAAGTGCCTACATTTGTCTCGATCCATCCATTCACAAATTATATATGTCCCGCCATGTTAAATTTATTGAGCACAATTTCCCATTTCAGTCATTAACCACCACCTCATCACCCGACCACTCACCCACTGCTTGGGGCAATCACTCCCTACCCATACTTCACACACCAACCACTACATCATCACGTAACATACATACTTCCCAAACTCCATAAAATTCTACCCTAAATTACCAGCTCCCTTCACTGCACCCTCCGTCCACCCATTACCCGATCCCACTTCAGTCACTAATACCTCTCTAACTACCACCTCCCCCTACTCTCCCATAACTACAGAAACTTCCGTCCATGCCGATATCACCCCTATCTCCAATCCCACAACCACGCCTTCCGCTACCTCACCTCCTCGGGGACCTGTCACTCGTCTCCGAAACAACATCACTAAACCTATCAATAAATTGAACCTTTATGTCTCTCTCTAGAACCCAAATGCTGAACCCACCAACATTACCCAAGCCTTGAAAAATCCCATCTGGCGTAATACCATGCAACAAGAGTTCGATGCCTTACTCCACAACAAAACTTGGGATCTTGTTCCACCATCCTCCTCTCAAAATGTCATTGGGTGCAAATGGATATTTCATACCAAATTTAATCCTGATGGGTCTGTGTCTCGTCACAAAGCTTGTCTTGTGGCAAAGGGTTTTCATCAAAGACCCGGTCTAGACTATTCTGAGACGTTCAGCCCCATTGTCAAGCCGTCCACTGTTCGCACCATCTTGTCTCTTACCACGGTTAACAGGTGGCCTCTTCGTCAAGTCAATATTAATAATGCTTTCCTCCAAGGGTCCTTAACTGAGGATGTGTTCATGTATCAACCTCCAGGATTTGTCAATACCTCCCTACCCACACATGTTTGCAAGCTCCGTCAAGCTATTTACGGACTTAAACAAGCCCCACGAGCTTGGTACATGGAACTCAAATCTTATCTTCTCTCCATTGGTTTTAAAAATTGTGTCTCCGATTCCTCTCTCTTTGTTCTTCGTCATAACTGTACTGTTATTTATCTGTTGGTCTACGTTGACGATATTATCCTTACTGGTTTTGATTCCACTATTCTTGCTTCCTTTATCTCTACTTTTGCTTCTAGGTTCTCTCTAAAGGACTTAGGCTCCCTCTCTTATTTTCTTGGGGTTGAGGTTATTCCCAATTCTGATGGTTTGTTCTTGTGTCAACAAAAGTACATTCTTGACTCCATCGTTCTAACATGACTGAGGCAAACCCTGTTTCCACGCCAATGGTAGTTCATCCGTCTCTTTCGGCTTCCTCCAGTCCCTCTATTTCCAATCCAACCGAATATAGGGCTCTGGTGGGTATTCTACAGTACTTATCTCTCACTCGTCCCGACATTTCATTTGTGGTAAATAGATTGTCTCAATTTCTTCAGTGTCCCACTGAAGAGCATTTGATGGCACTCAAAAGGGTGTTACGATATTTGGCTGGTACTTCCTCCCATGGGTTGTTCATTCGCAAAAACTCACCTAGTAGTTTACATGCTTTCACTAACGCGGATTGGGCTGGTGACAAGGACACATTTGTCTCAACCACTGGCTATGTGGTTTATCTCGGTTGTAACCCTATTTCCTGGAGCTCTCGTAAACAAAGAACACTAGCACGCTCGTCTACTGAAGCTGAATACCGAGCAGTTGCTACTACTACGGCAGAAGTTATTTGGATTCAGAATTTACTGCATGAACTGGGTGTGTCTATCTCGGCTACTCTAACTATTTTTTGTGATAATTTAGGAGCTACTTATGTTGCTGCAAACCCTAAATTTCACTCTCGTATGAAACATCTCAGCTTGGATTATCACTTTGTTCGAGAATATATCCAAAATCACACTCTACGCGTCACACATATCTCGGGAGATGATCAGATAGCTGATGTTTTGACCAAACCTCTTGCTCGTGCACGGTTTGACTGTCTTATCTCCAGGATTGGACTATCCTCCCGGTCGTGCTTCTTGCGGGGGCATGATAGAGATACACAAATATCCTAGTTAATTTAGTCTTTATTTCCTTTCCTATTTTATTGTACTTTATTTTAAGTATGATTCTATTACTTGTTCCCAAAGCATAATTCGTGTATATATACATTATTGACTAAAACTCATGTGCGAACATGAGAACCCGTCTCATCCATGAGACGGTTTTTTTTACCCGCCCGACCCGACACACGAACCAGATCCAGGACCCATGGGGGCGACTCTGCCACGTGGCAGCCTCTTATAGGTCATTTTTTTTGAGTTTTTATATTTTTTTTTTGTTTTTTTTTTCGGTTTGTCAAAAGTAATAATTACTATAACTAAATGTAACAAATGTGTTACTTATATGTAATAGTTTGTATACATAAAAGTAATACATATATACAGAAAAGTAACAGTGTTTTTTTCTATGTTTTCTTCGTTTGCCAAAAGTAATACTTATTACAAGTAAAATGCAACGAACGTGTTACTTATATGTAACAGTGTTTATACATAATTTGTAACACATATGTATAGAAAAGTAATAGTATATCTATATATTTTCAAATAATAAGTTACAATGGGTTCAATTTATCATGATACATATAAAAGTATTACATTATCTATATAAATCTGTTACAATTTCATTTATCAAAGTGTTACATTTACTTGTATAAACAATTACATTGATATACATAAGTTATTATTTTTCAAATGTTACTTTCTTTTAAAAAATAAAACAAAATACACAATATTTTACATTTTTCTAAAAGCACTATTATATTTCAGTATAAATGATAATTATATTTAGATATTGTTTGGGTTACATGTAATTATAGTTAGTATTACATTTGAAAAAATGGGTAAAACGAGCTTTTTGTTTTTGTAAAACAGGTGTTACGTTTACTTACGAACAATGTTACTTTATATGTATACAGTCATTACATTAAGTTATGGTAACTATTACTTTTGGTAAACGACAGAAAAGCCGAAAAAAGATATAAAAACTCAAAAAAAAACATTTTTTTTTGGGGGGGGGGGGGCAATGGTGGGCTGCCACGTGGCAGGTTATGCCCCATGGGTCATGGATCCGGGTCAAAATGTGACGATCCGTCCCAATTTCATATAAATTTTACGCAGAATATTATTTTATAATTTAATTTGTGTTAGTTTTATTATTTTAAAAGATTTACTTGATCAATTAAAATATTAAATAAAAGTATTTGAGTTATAAAATGATTAATTAGCATGAGTAGTATTTGTAAATGATGATAAGGGGGTTAAGTGTTAAAGTTGAAACCTTGGGGGTTAAATGTAATTAGTTAAACTTGGAGGGCCTAAGTGGAAATTACTAAAAGCATAAATGATAAAATCCTTCTTTCTCTTTCTCTGCGTATTATACACACACACACACATATTCAATTTCCCAAATTCACTCTCTCTGTTCATGGAAGAAGGTAAGGTTTTCTTACTTATTTTGATTTTATTTCTTTCAATTAATCCTCCGTTCTAAAATCCGACTTCACCAAAATGTTCAGGGTGTTGAGTAGATCATTTCTAGCCGATTAGAAAATATTTTCATCTATACTTTCCCCGTAGTAGGTAAGTTACTATTCCCCTTTTTATTATAAAAATGTTCATATAATTATTATGTGATACTTGTGATGGTAATTGTTGGTTTATGTAAATATTTGGGGAAAATTGTGATAGTACTTTTGAGACGGTGAAATAGATTTAGTATAAAAGTTGTAATAGTACTTTTGAGACGGTGAAATAGATTTAGTATAAAAGTGGTAATAGTACTTTTGAGACGGTGAAATAGATTTAGTATAAAAGTGGTAATAGTACTTTTGAGACGGTGAAATAGATTTAGTATAAAAGTTGTAATAGTACTTTTGAGACGGTGAAACAGAGGTAATATAAAAAAATATAAGTTTGGCTGGCGGAGGTGTGTGGGCGGCCGCCCAAATAGGGCGTGCGACCGCACACTTATCTGGAAGGTTTTGGTCGTGGTCAGGGTGGTTTTGGGCGACCGCACAGGTTGGTGTGGGCGACCGCCCAGGTTGCTGAATGAACTGAAATGTTCCAATTCTATTGATTTAGTGTTCAATCCTGGTCTAGGTCTTAGGTGATATCCTAGGGTACCTAGATGGTTATTGTGGAACACCAAAGTAGTAGGAATGGTCCGTTTGTGATCAAGTTTGAAATGTGTAACCGTTTGGGTTCCTTTTGGTGTTATTACATCTTTATGATGGGATTTCCTACTTTGAAATCCTTTGTTTGAGAAATGTTTCTAACGCACTTGTTTGTTGGGCTCTTTATGAGCAGTTTATCATCTTTATGATGTACTTGGTATGGTTCCCTATTTTGGAATCATATACTGATTGTGCTTTCGTTTAAAGTCCAGCTGGTCATACTTGGTTGAGTCAGGCAGTGGTAGGAGATTATAATGGCACCCGAGTCAAGTTCATTATAATGTTCCCACTGGTACCTTTTTTTTTACCCCTTCCAGATGGCCTTAGTTGGGTTGAGCTAGCTCCCTTGTGTGAGTATTCTAGCTACACGTTTTGGGTTATAACTTTGTGTCATTTTCCCTCTGTTGTTCTTGTTGTTGTTTGGTTCCGGAACCCCTGCTTCAGCTATTGATGCTGCCTGTTGATGCTGCTCAGATTATTATATCCTTTCAGATTGAACCTTGGCTCAGTATCCTTTGTTATTTGTTTATTTCAGTCTTATGTGCGGCATGAAGAGTTGGTCGTTATTTCCGACCGGTATGGGACGGTTGGCGATAGTGAGCCTCTCTTGTTGTGTGATATCTGTTATTCAGTTATGTGGTTATATGATTCAGTTATTCAGTTAAGATGCATGATATTATGCCATGTAGCTGCATTAGTAACTTACTGAGATTTATCTCACCCCGTTCTTTGTTTATTTGTTTTCGTTAGTTTTCAGGCAAGGAAGATCGTCAGTAAGGTACGACTTAGCGGGGATCTTTGAGAAGGTTGTTGCTTTTATGGGTAGTTTCTCTATTGAGCTTATGTATGTTTATTTTCGTGAGGACGATGGTTTTATTGGGTTATATAAACTCTGTAAATTTGGGTAGATGAGTTTTGTGCCTGTAATAAAGTGTTGTATTTATTTTGGTACCGGCCTTTGTTGCCAGGCGCGTCTAGAGTTTTTCACAACTCTAGTTGGTTTAGTTGTTCAATAGTAAAGGCGGTTAGCCTATTGACATTATAGTATTTTGTTGTCGAGCAAATGAAGCTCGTGTATTATTCAGGTTTATGAAATTTAAGATTTTCGGGTCGTTACACAAAAAACCCATCTCACAGATGAGACGGATCCCCTTATTCTCTTGGGAGACCACCTCAACATTATTATTGTGATTAATAAAATTGAGTTTTTTCAATATTTCAATTATCTCATAGTTTCAACCAGCTGGGAAATATAGATATAATCAGGATAAAATTGTCTTTTAATTTAATGGCATTGGTGATCAATTTTTGATTGATTGTCTTGTGTCTTAATTGACAAAGAGTTGTTTTTGAGTGTTATGAAAACTAGTGAGTAACCCGTCGGAATTCGACGGGAATAATAAAGTTAATTAATTAAAAAAAACTGATGAAAGGCATTTTCAAACTGAATATGCATGCAAAGTTGACAACATCTACGTCCAAATTAAAGATAACGACTTTTGTCCGTCTCGCTCCGACATTCGATTTGATATGCGGCGCGTTCCGCGGTTCATCCGGAGTCAAAAGTTATGACGGTTTCGGCGCACTCGCTGAAATTACTCCAAAAACTTCAACGCCTTAGTGTCCGCATCAATTAGTAATTTAAACCATCAAACATACTTTATTTATAGAATCCTTCATTTTTATTTTTATTTTTATTTTTGCAAAATATGTGGCTCGATTTTCTTCACCAAAATATACTGCTACATCACATTTCTTATCTTTAGCCCATATCTTAAAATTCAACTAACTGAATGATTATAATTTCTAATATTTTAATTTAAGATATCCATTATCTTTAACCTACTAAAATTAAGTAATCATTTTTTCGTAATTTAAGCTCAGAAAATATTTGATTTAAAAAAAAATCAGTTTTAAAAAACTAAATCATTTCCTGAAATAAGTATTATATACATTTGCCTATAGAATAATGCCACGTGGATTTACATGTCATAATTCCACGTGGCTTAATGAGAAGGCTTGAAATGTTTTTGCTTCTATATATTATATAGATAGATAGATGTGTAGATTTTTACCATTAATTATTAACTTTAATATTTTTTTTTCACTAAATAACAAAAAATACAAATTCTCATATAAAAATAAATATGCATGCAAAGTTGACAATATCTACGTCCAAATTAAAGATAACGACTTTTGTCCGTCTCGCTCCGACGTTCGATTTGATATGCGGCGCGTTCCGCGGTTCATCCGGAGTCAAAAGTTATGACGGTTTCGGCGCACTCGCTGAAATTACTCCAAAAACTTCAACGCCTTAGTGTCCACATCAATTAGTAATTTAAACCATCAAACATACTTTATTTATAGAATCCTTCATTTTTATTTTTATTTTTATTTTTATTTTTGCAAAATATGTGGCTCGATTTTCTTCACCGAAATATACTGCTACATCACATTTCTTATCTTTAGCCCATATCTTAAAATTCAACTAACTGAATGATTATAATTTCTAATATTTTATTTTAAGATATCCATTATCTTTAGCCTACTAAAATTAATTAATCATGTTTTCGTAATTTAAGCTCAGAAAATATTTGATTTAAAAAAAAAATCAGTTTTAAAAAACTAAATCATTTCCTGAAATAAGTATTATATACATTTGCCTATAGAATAATGTCACGTGGATTTCCACGTCATAATTCCACGTGGCTTAATGAGAAGGCTTGAAATGTTTTTGCTTTTATATATTATATAGATGTAATCAAACGCGTAAGGGACAAATTTAGTACTATGTTTTTATTTGTTGTAACCGATGTAGGTAGTTATGTAAAAAAACAATTAATTTTTTGAAGCTTTTTTGTAATGTAATTTGTGAACCCCTTGATTTTGGGTCTAGGTCCGCTTGTTAGTTAGCTTCATCTTTTATTTGGAGAGAAAAAATATATAACATGTTGCATATGATATTTGCAAGGAGCTTAGCCGTTGCTCTTGGATAATGGGCAAACCCAAATTTTATACCAGTTTTATTAAAAAAGATATTTCATAATTAATGATTAACTATAACCACACATAATATAGGGTTAATTGCAATTTAGACCCTGAAGTACCATACCACCCTTCCAAGCGAACCCCGATGTGTTATTTTTATCAAATCGGGTCTTGATGTTTTTAAAACTCGCCAGTTAAGGCCTTTTTGACGGATTTCGTTAAAAAGTCAGTTATGTAGCATGTGCCATGCACGTGACTAACGGAATTGGGTGACTTTGAATTGATATTAGCTATTAAGGGGTTAAGTGAAAATTTTGAAACTTAAAGGATTAAAAAGTATTAATATATAAGCAATAAAGAAATGTATAATTTTATTCTTTTCATGGCAAAAAAATACTCCCTCTGTCCCTAAATGAGTGTCCATTTTCAAGAAATCTTTATCCCAAAATGAGTGTTCTTTTTTATAACACAAATTTGTACCTAAATATATTTTTTCGAAATTTTTTTCACCGGTCACTTTATACTTGCAAATCTAAATGTTTGGAAATAAGATTACAAGATAATATATGAATCTTTGCCACCAAATTGTATAAAGAGTTGAGATTTTTAGATGTCCCTTAAAATGAAATTTGGACACTCATTTAGTGACAGAGGGAGTAATTTTTTTATTATTATTTAAAATCAATTCATTTCAAAAAAATAATCTTAATTGGATATAATGCACCTTTTTTTTAGTAAATAATTATCTATTCATAATTGCCAAAAACTTATTGAATTATCAACACCACTACCAACACATAAACCAAAAATAAATAAATTATGTAACCATTTACTTCCTTTATTGAATAACTACACCCCTCCCCTCCCCTCCCCCTCTCATCTCACTTTCAACACCCAGCGACCTTTCTCCGCTCCCCTCCCCTCCGACCAAACTCCGGCGACCATCTTCCCTCCTAATCTCCGACGATCCTCCCCCCCCCCCCTACCTCCGGTGACTCACCCCCTTATCCCTGACATAACAGACTCCCTCACACACTCTCACCGTCGCTGAGATCCGGTTCTCTGAGGGCTTTATCGCCACCGTTGACGGCGCCGGCGAAGTCAGCGCCGAGATCCGCAGGCCCCAACATCGCTATTGCACCATAGCGCCGTCGCCATCGCCACCACCCACTCTCACTCAGTCTGCCTCCACCCCCTCAAGGTCATCGCCTCCACCGCTTCTTCATCCGGTTGCAATCCTCAGAGCTAATTTTTTAGTTTGAATCTGATTTTTTTGATTGATTCTTCTGTTTGGTCGTTGTCGTTGTTGATTGCTATGGTTGTTGAAGATTGTGGTGGTTGTTCATTGTGGTGGTTTGTTGTTGCTGGAGGAGACTCGATTAAATAAAAAACGCAGTAAACAATTTGTTGGTGGAGAACATATTTTTCTTTCATTGGATAAAATGGTTAAGAAATTTCTTTGATTTGGGTTCGAATCCATATTTCAAGTTGATTTATGTGTTGGTAGTGGTGTTGATAATTATGGACTCGTTGGGGTGGAATTGTGGTGGTGGTGTTGATGGTAGTGGTGGTGGTGGGTTGGTGGTAGAGGAAGAAAGAGAGCAGAGACGACGGACTGAGAGGGATAGATGACGGCGGGTAAGGTAATCGCCGGCGTGAGGCGGCGTTCGTTCGCCGGCGATGGCGATAAACAGAGAGAGGGAGAGATAGGGAGAGAGAGATGACGGCATAGTGATTTTTGGGAGAGAAAAGTGGGAGATATAACTTATATATTTTTGTTCCTTCCCCTTATTTTTAGACTATGTCATTTATAACCCTTAAAACTTAATAGCAATTCAAAGTCACCCAATTCCGTTAGTCACGTGCATGGCACATGCTACATAACTAACTTTCTAACGAAATCTGTCAAAAAGGCCTTAACTGGCGAGTTTTAAAAACATCAAGACCCGATTTGACAAAAATAACACATCGGGGTTCGGTTGGAAGGGTGGTATGGTACTTCAGGGTCTAAATTGCAATTAACCCCATAATATATAGGCTACGATATAATGCATTAGAAAACTCGAAAACATGTCTTAGTGAAACACTCCAACAACATAAATACAGACTCTTCTTGTTACAAACAATGGTACATCACTTTTGAACTATAAGGAAATGCTGTCAGAAAATTTAAATCCACAATAATAAATCAAAAAATAAATATCCAAACACAAAGATATGAATGTAGAAGCAGCAATGAGTGTGTGCTCTGTGCTCATCAGTTGATGATGTTGCATTTCCTTCTAATTTCACCCTGTGGAGCTCTGATCACATCGATATTACCCATACGCACCATTGCAGCTCCAAACTTACCAGCCCAAACTGAACCATACTTAGCATTGAATTCCACCAACTTTGAAGTTAAAGTGCCATTGAACAATGTTTGATCTGAGGTCAATAATCCACGGCGCTGCTTCAAATTAACATAAAACTTGTTATCCAACCGATTAGGTGTTGAAACATCTAAAGCCACAGTAGGGTTCGACGAAGTAACATTAGCAACAGATGGCACTGAACATATTGTTCTCAAATAGGCGGCGTAAGTGGGGTCCAAAGTAGGATCAATAGGATTAAGTCTGTTTGAAAAAGAAGAGCAATGCGAAACACCAATAGAATGGGCCCCAGAGAGAGTGACCATATCATCAAGGGACAATTTCTTCCTTGCAAAGTTGGCTTGAAGTTGTTGGGCGTTAAAAGATGGAGGGGGTAGATTTGCGGTTACTTCATTGGCACTTGAGACACGTCCGTCACGACGACCAGCAGGGACTTGGTAGTAAATGTTTCCAACTTTCTTGGAACTATCACGAGCTGCAAAAGCGAGAATGTCTGCACAAGAGACTGTGTTTGGGCAAGCAATCTCGAGCTCAGCCTTTGCAGCATCGATAACCTCAAAGCCACGTAGGCTGCCTTTATTGGCCGGATGCTCTTTTTCTGATGGTTTTCCTGGTGTTGAGTCTATGAGAACTGAAGCATCACATCCCTGCATGCAGTAATATGTTTGTAAATTTCTAAAATACGAGTAATCGTGTAATATTGCATATTAATGAAAGATGCACATAATAATTAAGAAAAGGTTATATATATAATACGTACCCTGACAAAGCAGTCATGGAAATGGAGCCTAATAAGGCCAGCAGCTATGCCAGGGTTTTTAGAAACAGCCTTGTCGACGTACTTTTTAACAATGTCCTGAGCAGAAGGACAAGAATAGTCGTAGAAACCGACCCTGGGTGTGGAATAGGCCAAAGCCGACAGTGAAAATGATAGAACTAGGAAGCTGAAGAAGAATGGTGCAACATGGGAATTAAGGCTGTTTGACATTGCCATTGTTGGTTAAGTACAGTAAAAAAGAAGGGACTTCAGCTCTGTTTTTCTGTTGGTACATATAGTTTGTGTTCCTATTCAAGTATTTATAGTTGATTCAATCAAGAAACAAATAGCCCTTAAATTATTTTATTTAAAAAAAAAAAAAAAAAAAAAAAAAACTGAAAAGAGTTTGATGTTTGAGAACCAAACGTGTGTAGGTGTAAGCAAGTGGCAATAAACAATCTGATAGGCTCTTTTGTTCCTCCATTAGCCATTTTGCTTTGCTTGTGTGGGAAGCCCATTATTCTCAACAAACAAGTGAATAGAAAAAATAATTACAATTATATTTGTTTATGTTTCAAGTTAGCACAGTACGTTCTTGGGATAAGATGATAATCAACAAAATTATTTCTCCATATGTTGTATGCACGTTTATAGTAAAGGATGACCAGGACTATGACAACCGAGTTACAAAAAAAAATTAAAATTATCAAGTATACTACCTCCATTCTATTTAAATGTCTATTTATTCTTGATCAAAAATAAAAATGAACATTCATTTTGGAACGGAGATAGTAACTTTTTGGGTTTTAGTTTCTTGGTGGATTTTTTTTATTTTTATTTTTTTAATGCTGGTCAAGTTGATATTTGGAGAAGTGACAGCAAGTTGATTTGCAATTTTGTGGGTTTTTACTGATTGTGCCCAACAACATGTGAACCTCTTTTGGTGTTTATTCCTTTTGTTTTGCTGTACACTATAAAGAGAGCAGTATGCAAAAAGAGGGAAAACCATAGAAGAAGCACCATGACCCAATATTGTAAAGATTGATTTTGGTGTTTTTGGACTCAGCATAAGTTGAACATGAGTACTTTTTGTTATATATAATGGATGCGAAAGAACAAACAGATACGACGAAAGCAAATTAAAAACACACAAATTTACGTGATTCACAAACGATGTGTTAGCTACGTCCATGGCAGAGGGAGAACGAATTATTGGTCAAAGTTACATTACATTGACCACTACTTCACACTAACTTGAGAGAGACGGAGTATCATATATGAGACTAAACAACTAGCTAGGAGACAATAGAGGATAAAAGTATATACTCCTTCCGTCACACCTCACTTGAGACCTAAGAGGTGGCACAATAACTAAGAAAAAAGAATAAAATAAGGAAAATGTGTGGTAGAAAATGAAGAGAGAGACTAAGTGGGGTTAATAGTAGGTTGGCTGAATGAATTGTGTGGTGGAAAATGAAGAGAGAGAATGAGTGAGTGGGATAGATTGAATATAAAATTATAAAAAGATTACCATTTTGGGGAGTCTCAAGTGAAGTGGGACGGACAAAAATGGAAATAAGTCTTAAGTGAGGTGGGACGGAGGGAGTATACACTTAACCAAACCCTAGGGTTTTAAGAACCAGACATCAATTTTACCATAGCTATGCGGCTGCATGAGGCGGGCGCATAGCCTTCTTATGCGGTCTGTGACACCCCATAATTCATTCATTTGCATTCATATTTTTTTTTATATTAGTGGGTGCATTAATTTGAGTTAATTGCTTAATATAAAATTAATGTATTTGTTTAGATTAAATATAATTATTTAAATGATGAGCAATTATGTGAAAAGGGCACTATCAAAATTAATGTTACTTTGTGACTTACAAAAAGTAGGAAGTAGAACTTTTACTTTAGGACGGAGGGGGTATACTTTTGACTAAAGAAAATAATATATATGTGTGTACGTTTATAACTTGAGGCAAAACAGTAATTTGTTTAAGAAAAAGAAAAATAAGCAAGATAAATGAGAAAAAAAAAAGTGGCTGAGTCATTCAATCTCGGTGGAGGATACGTGGCTTAGGTTCCCTTGTGAAATAAAAGAAACACCGAGATAGAGAGAGAGGAGGAAAAGCTGAGAGTACAAGATAGAAGGAAAAAAAAAAGAAAAAGAATTCAAAGACGAAGACGAAAGGAGTAGAAGAAATCAGAGAAATTAGCGTTCGTTAGACGAAGTTAGCAGCTCAGTTTAAAGTGTTTTGGATCTAAGGTAAGGGTCTTGTTAATCTAGTACCCTTTCATTCTTTATCATCAGAACCTTTTAATGTGGGTTGCTCTGTTTTTCGTGATTGTTTTTGGATTAGTTTATTTGGATTCAGTTTTCAGTTCTGTTACTCCACCATTTACACTTGAGTATCTGACTTCTGAATTCCTCAACAAGAGATGACATTAACACCGGTTGTTAAATCTGTGGCTTCTAGTCTTAGTATTATGTGCATGTGATACTATGACGAAGAGTCAACTCTGAATCTGGGCATTTTGCCAACTCTAGTGTAATGTGTTCTGATATGAAACTTTGATTTGGAATTTGTGACTTTTGAAATCCTTTCACTCCTCTCTTATAGTATGGAGGGTTTGGTTTAGTATAATTGTTAGTGCTTGGTTGGGTTATCTACACAGTACCACCCCTTCTGTTGGCAAGTCTCTTATTGGGCAATTTGTGCTCACCCTTTTCATTCCCTTTTCCCTTCCCAGGTGGAGCGTAGTCGATGTTGTGAAGGTTTTGATGTTGGGCTTGAAGCTAGAGTCGGACTTTATGTCTTTTGGGCGTTATGAACTTTGGCTTTGTATATACAACTTGTATAAAGTGTTTACGGTTTCATAGCTTGTAACTATTTGAGACTGGGTTAAGTTTGAGTTTTTGGGTCAGAGGGTAGTAGCTCTGATGTACTCACTTTGAGTTCTGTATGATATAGTTTTTGGTTTGTTTATAAAATGGAAAAAAATTCAGCTCCCATTTCGAGTATGCTTGTTTTAAATTCGTTCATCACTCCTCGAAGTCCATTTCATTGTGGATTTTAGGGCGTGACACGGTCGCATTAGGCAGACCCGTAATCTTAAGGGCCAGAAACCACCCTCCCAAGTCCATTTACATGAAAAATATGGGTCTAATCTTAGTCCCGTACTCCTGGAGATCGACCTGCACTAATACCTTCAGAGCATGGATGGACTGGACTGGGTCGGTAATTGATTATATTAGAGGTTTCACTTTAAAATCAATAGGTGATAAGCGGAGTAGCTCTACAAATCTATATACGAGTTCGTGTTTTATTCAAAAATAAAATACAAAAAGCGGTCTCTCCCTTGGGCAAATATTAATGGCTAGCTCCACAAACTGGATTCCACTCAACCTTCTCTCAAGTCTCCATCTCCTGAAAAGCCCAAATGCTTTATGTTAGGACCTAACTTTGATCAAAGTCATAGTTAGATGGTTTTGATAAAGGAATATATAAGGAACAGGGTTTATATCAAAAGATGAAAACTGTCAGTCATAACTGTCAGTCATGACTGACAGTTAAGATAATAACTGACCAAATCAACACTCATATTCATCTTGTTACTCAACAGTTATGTAACTCAAAATGGCTGAGAACAATAAGTTAATTACATGTTTACATTATATAAATCAAATACATGTCTTAACTAATGATCTAAGCCACAGTATAAACTGACAGCTAAGGCTTCAGTTTATCTGACAGCTGTGAGTCTGACAGCTATGATTCTCATTCTTACATTGATTGTACTACTACAATAACATGAATCATATATCTGTTCTAAGCTATCAAGATATTTAACAGCTCCTCCACCCATATTGAAGATCATCTCTGACAGCTAAAGCCTTGTTGTGATCTGACAGCTATGGCTTCTTCATCAGACAGCCATTGTTCTGTCTCATCCTTTGCTATCACAATCTCAACCAAGATGGATCCTGTATCTTCACAGCTATCAAGACCACCATTGAAGACCATTGAAGACCTTCTGGAAGCCATTCCCTCAATCCAGCTCAATGAAGACCTGCAAGTGGACAAGTGGGGCAAAGACCAGTCAAAGACACATTAATGGTGCTGCAACAGTCATATTCCAACGGCAACATTAATGTGTATAAATAGAAGACTTCATCCTCTGCACAAATACCCCTTTTTGATAATCCAAAAACACCCTTTCCCTTACCCCTTACACTCCTCCTGGAATTCAAACCTTACACATCAATCCCTACCCTTCAAACACCATTCCAAACCCAAACCTTCAGCCCCTGTTTCTACTACAACAACCTTAGTGTGATGACTAACAATTAGCAAATCTTGTACTGTACTTCAAGTTGAAAAAGCACTTAAGACTGTAATTTAAGTGTATGATTGTAAACACCTAAGACTGTACTTTAGGTGTATAAATATTTTGTAAACACTCAAGACTGTACTTTGAGTGTATTTATGTTGTAAATCTTGAGACTGTACTTCAAGTTGTAAAAGCACTTAAGACTGTACTTTAAGTGTATCCCTAGTTGACTGTACTAATTAGGAAGAGGAAGTTCAAGGAACTTACCTATCAATTTGTGTAATTCTTGTTGATTAAGATTATAATAAATTGATCTCACTTGTCAAAGTTTGACAGTGGGGGTGGATGTAGGAGGAGTGAACTCTGAACCACTTTAAATTTTGTTGTGTTATTTCCTTTTCTGCAATCACACACACACACTTGCATTATTTCATTGTGTTAATTGTCCTATCATTATTTCAAACCATATATATATATATTCCGCTGCACAACTCTTCAAATATCTGACAGCTAAGCCAAACCATAGCTGTCTGATCATTTGCAATTCAAACAAGGGCCTTTTAATTGGCATCAGAGCTTGTCTTCACATTCAAAGTCTAACAACTTGTGAAAGATCCTCTTCAAACCCACCATGCCTCAACCAAGAAGAAATAATGAGAAAGACATCCCACACATTGATGACTGTGGATCTTTTGAGATCTATGCATCAACAATCAAAACATATCTTGATGCAAACAGTATATGGAACTGGTATGTTCTAAATAATGAAATAACCTACCCAACTCAAATAGATACTAATGGAGGAGGTAGTAAGATGAAGTCCCCAGAAACATGGTCTGAAGCTGAAAAGCAATTGGTCAGTGCAAATTTAAAAGTCAAAAACATTCTTCAAAAGAGTGTAAATGACTCTCTAGCACAAGAAATTGCTAAGGAACCAAATGCCAGATCAGCATGGGCTCTCATTCAAACCAAGTTCACTAAACATACCAGTGTCAGGACTCAAAACTTGTATAACTTGCTTAGATAATTAGACAACTTCAAGTTCTATCCTGGAGAAAAAGTTAGTGCTGCTCAACCAAGATTTGAAAATCTTGTCAGATCCATTGCTGATCATGGAAAAACTTTTGAACAGCAAGATCTATGCTCAAGATATATTCCAATCTCCCTCAAGAATATGAAAAGGTAGCATTACCTATCAGGGAAGGATCTGAATGGAGCACAATGACTGTTGAGCAATATTTTGGAAAGCTTGAGGCCTATGAACTGGAAGGAATGATTAAAATTCAACCAGTTCCAACCATTTCACAAACCTTAGCTTTAACTGCTCAAGAAACTGCTCACAAGCCTATCACTCACCAAGACATTGAGACCATTTCATCAATGCTCTCCAAAAGATAAACATCTCATCCAAACCTGTGAGTAAACCTGTCCTTCAAGAAGACCTTCCAAGTCTTATATCCATGGCTGTCAGAAATGCCATGAAGTTTCAAAAGAAATCCTTTGACAAAAAATACAATTCTTCCACATCTAATCCTCAACAAGATAGTCACAAGAAGATAGTTGATTGCTTCAACTGTGGAAAGCAAGGCCATTACTCTTCAGAATGCCCTGAACCAAGGAAACCTAGGGACAACCAGACAGCCAAGAGAATGACCTACTCAAAAGAAATCATCCATAGCTCCAGGTGCAACTGCTTCAACTGCTCCAAGAACAAAAATGACAAAAACAAAGAACAAGTGATGATTGCTGACTCATCAAAATTCAGTGATGAAGAATTTGAGTCCAGTGATGACTCTAACAATGAAGGAGAGGAAGCCATGCTATGCTTTATAGCTGAAGATGAGGAAGAGTCAGACAATGAGGAAGAAATGGAAGCTCTTGCTGCTGCTGAAGAACTAAAAGAGGTACATGATTTTAACTCTTTGAACATTGATGGTTTTAAACAATTAGTTTGTACTCTGTTAATTCAAACCAAAAGACATAAAACTAGCTTTGCCTCATTGGTCAATGAGAACCTCTCCCAATCCTCAACCATAAATAACCTCACTAAAACCAACTCTGAGCTTGAGAAAGCCTGCCAAGGGCTTAAAGAACAATGTCACATGCTTGAAAAACTAAACATGGATCTTACAGCTGAGACATCCAGTACTCAAGAAAACTGTCTAAGACTCATAAATCTTGAAAAAGAAAATGATGCTCTTAAAAGGAAAATAGATTCATGGAACAAATCAAGCAAGGCATTATCCCTGTTCACCTTCAAACAAAGACATCCTAGTGATAAAACAGGGATTGGTGCCAACAACCCTACACTAAAGATGTACACACCTCCCACTGGTGAAAGGGCCATTGAAAAAATGGTTCTAGAAAGCCTAAGCTCTGGCAGCTATCAAGCTCAAACCTATCCTGTTCAAGCCAAAGGAAAATCAAAAGAAGTCTCAACTGATCCAAACCATCCAAAGGAAGGACCAAGTAAAGTTCAAGGAAGTAAGTATATTTGGGTTCAAAAAGGAGCCAATATACAGAAAGAAATTATGATGCAAAAAGGGACTAGTCAGTCAAGATCTGTCAGACAGCCAAGGTCTGACAGACAGCCAAGACCTGACAGACAGCCAAGGTCTTCCAACCAACAAAGAACCACAAGGCAACAAAGATTCTACAACAAGCATAGATACTCCAAACAACAAAGACCTCAATGGCAATGCTCAAATGGAAAGGGCCATGCTTATCAAATAAATCTCCTAGATCATCCTATCCAAATGCCTTCCAATTTCAGCCCCAATACAATAACCCCAACCATTACTTTAATCCATCCCAAACCAATGTTCTTACCCCCTACATGATGCAAATCATGTCATACTACAATACCCTAAACCAGTTCTTTAAAAAACCAATGAACAGAGCTAGGGTACCAAAGAAAAACTAATCCTTTGGACCCAAAAAGGAATAAAAAGGGTACCATAAATTTTACTTTTATTTTGCAGGTACCTAGGAAAGGACTCTGGTATTTAGATAGTGGTTGTAGTAGGCATATGACCTTCAATAAAGACTGGTTGCAACAATATATCCCTAAAAATGGTCCAAATGTAACCTTTGGTGACAATTCCCAAGCTAAGGTCAAAGGATCAGGAAATCTTGTTACTAAAGACATCATTTTCACAAATGTGTCTTATGTAGAAGGTCTCAAACACAATTTGATTAGTATTAGTCAAATCTGTGATAAGGGATATCATGTTGTTTGCACCAAGGATCTATGCACTGTAAAAGACAAAAGCAATAAAGTCATTCTGACTGGTTCAAGAAAAGGAAATCTCTACTGCCTAAACTTAGAGATTGTTGAATCCTCATCTGCTCACTGCCTTCTGTCATTTAGTCAATCTGATATGTCATGGTTATGGCACAAAAGATTGGCTCATCTAAACCTCAAAACCATATCCAAGCTTGCAAACTCTAACCTAGTTACAGGCCTTCCAAAGATTCCATTCAAGAATGACAAACTTTGCAAAGCATGCCAATGTGGGGAGCAAAAGAGATCTTCTTTCAAGCCCAAGACCAGATTGGACACCTCAAGACCTATTGAACTTCTTCATGGATCTATTTGGACCCATAAGAACTAGGTCTTTAGGAGGAAAAAGATACTCCCTAGTTGTGGTTGATGACTACACAAGATTCACTTGGATCATTCTTCTTGAATCCAAAAGTGACACTCTTAGCTGTCTGACAAAGTTGTTCAATAAAATTCAAAATCAAAAAAGAACTTCCATAATCAAAATCAGATCTGATCATGGAAAGGAATTTGAAAACACAGGAGTAGAAGAATATTGTGACAGCAAAGGAATTGAACACAATTTCTCAGCCCCAAGAACACCCCAACAAAATGAAGTTGCTGAAAGAAAAAACAGAACTATTTGTGAGGCAGCAAGAACAATGCTGTCAGAGCACAACCTTCCAAAATACTTCTGGGGTGAAGCTGTCACTACTGCTGTGTATGTTCAAAACAAGACTCTAATCAACAAATTCCATAAGAAGACTCCATATGAATTATGGAATGACAAAGTTCCTACCATTTCCTACTTTACAGTTTTGGAAGTAGATGCTTCATTCACAATAATGGAAAGAATAATTTGGACAAATTTGACTCCAAAAGTGATGAAGGAATCTTTCTTGGGTACTCTAATACAAGCAAAGCCTATAGAGTATACAACAAAAGAAGACTTGTAGTGGAAGAATCAATTATGTTGACTTTGATGAAAACAATGATCAAAGTGGGACTGAATTGTGTGATTTTGATGAAGATTAGGAAACTCAGACAATCTTCCTGAAGTTTCTCCTATCACTGACTCAACTGTACTTCATCATGAATTAGATTCATCTAACCTTCCTTACATGGTACCAAGAGATTCATCTGACAGCTACCCTGTGCCAGACAGTCATCCTGTGTCTGACAGCCATCACTCACATCATCAACCAGCCCTCTCAACCAAGACTTTGTCCATCTTATCCCCAACCAATCAAGATGATGAAGAAGAAAATACCCAACTGCAAAGCCAACCCTTGACTGACAGTCATCCTATGACTGACAGCCATCCTATACCTGACAGTCATCATCCATCTGACCTCAGAACCTTCACAAATATCAATGAGAAACCCTCTTCCTCAAGTGTTATCACCCATAAAATAGCTCCAAACAATGATATCTTCATTAACCTTCCTATCAACAGATCTCCTATCCCCTCTGACATACCTTTCTATGATGTCCTAATGAGTGCCTTCATCTCTCAACTGGAGCCCAAAAAGATAAATGAAGCTTTACAAGATGCTGATTGGATTGAAGCTATGGAAGAAGAACTGGAGCAATTTGAGAGAAATAAAGTATGGCAGCTAGTTCCTAAACCCAAGAATCAAACTGTCATTGGAACAAGATGGGTTTTCAAGAACAAAATGAATGAAGATGACACTGTTGTGAGAAACAAAGCAAGACTTGTTGCTCAAGGATACAGTCAAGAGGAAGGAATGACTATGATGAAACATTTGCACCTGTTTCAAGATTGGAAGCAATAAGGCTGTTTCTTGCATTTGCTTCATACAAAAAGATGAAGGTGTTTCAAATGGATGTCAAAAGTGCCTTCCTCAATGGAGTTCTAAATGAAAAAGTATTTGTGTCTCAACCCCCTGGCTTTGAACATCCAAAGTTTCCAGATCATGTTTATAAACTTGACAAAGCCTTGTATGGACTTAAACAGGCCCCTAGAGCCTGGTATGACACTCTGTCAAAATACCTACTTGGTAAAGGATTCACAAAAGGCCATATTGACAATACTTTGTTCATCAAGAAATATGGAGAAGATCTTCTACTTATTCAAGTTTATGTAGATGATATCATCTTTGGATCATCCAATGAATCTCTCTGTTCTGAATTTGGAGAGATCATGAAGAACAAATTTGAAATGAGTATGATTGGTGAATTAACTTTCTTCCTAGGACTTCAAGTTAAGCAAATGGAGGAAGGAATTTTTATCAACCAAGCCAAATACACTAGAGATATGATCAAAAAAATTTGATATGCAATCTGCATCTCCTGCAAGATCTCCTCTATCAACAACAACAAAGCTCCATGCTGATCCTGATGGAAAAAGTGTAAACCAAACACTCTATAGGAGCTACATTGGATCTCTTCTATAATTCACTGCATCCAGACCAGACATTATGTTTAGTGTATGCTCTGTGCAAGATTTGCTGATCCAAAAGAATCCCATCTCTCAGCTGTCAAAAGGATCCTGAGGTATCTCAAAGGAACCCCTGACTATGGTCTATGGTATCCCTCAAGCTCACCTTTCTCTCTTATAGGATTCACTGATTCTGATTATGCTGGTTGCAATCTTGACAGAAAGTCAACTAGTGGGGGATGTCAATTCATTGGGTCAAGAATTATTTCATGGTCAAGTAAAAAGCAAACTTCAGTTGCTACTTCAACAGCTGAGGCTGAATACATTGCAGCAGGGCTTTGCTGTTCTCAAATACTATATCTCAAAAGTCAATTACAAGACTTTGGGATAAATTTGACAAATGTACCAATTTTCTGCGACAATTCTAGCACAATTGCCATGACAGAAATCCTGTTCAGCACTCCAAAACCAAACATATTGAAGTAAGACATCACTTCATTAGAGACCATGTTGAAAAGGGAAACATTAATCTTTCAAAAGTCTGCACTGAAGATAATGTTGCTGATATTCTCACAAAGCCATGGATGAGAAAAGATTTGAGCTTTTAAGAGCTATGCTTGGAATGATAAACTTGCCAAAATAAAAGGTTTTTCATTAATTAATAAAAGAGCATACAAAAGAGAGCAATGCTGTCCCAGTAAAGCCTGACAGCTATTCTCCTAAAATAAACCTAATGGCTGACTACTGACAGCTATCTATTCCAAACACCAGAAAAACCAAAAAAACAAACATAAAACAACCTTAAAAATACCACACAAGCCTTCACTCCATACCAAAAACTAACCAAAACTCACACAAACCTTCAAATCAGGCCTCTCTCAAATCTTCACTCCTCAGCTGTCAGACATCTCCTGGAAATGTCACTGTCTCTCCAGATCCTCCACCTGCACTCATTCCACCACATCTTGCCTCCTGAGTTGATTGCAAGGTCTGATGATACCTTTGCAACCACACTGGATGCCTCTCAAGAAAGGGATCAATTGATGTGACAGAGTACTGAAGAGAAGGACTAGCTCTTCTTGGCCACCACTCTTCTACTGCATCATAAGGCTGAAGCAAACCTTCCAGTGGTGTCACAAAGCTGAAATCTCCAGAAGAACCATTTCCAGCAATAGCAAATGGTTGGCTAGGTCTAGACTCATCTCTTTCCTCAGCTGGAACTCTGACAGGGCTAAAACAACCTATGAACTGGTTGAAAAGATGAGATATGGTTGAAGAAGGAGATACATGCATCCCAGCAAAGTTATCACCTCTACCCTCCAACAAACCAACTCAGGAGAAAGTGAATCCCTGGTCACTGCTGTGTACTTCTTCTCAGACTCAACCTTTTGCTTGACAGCTAAGCCCCTGTCAATAGCTGTCTGAACCCTGTCCTGCCTAATCAATTCTCCCAGTGTATAAACCCTCTCTACCTTATCTTTTGTCTTGCTAGACTCACCCTGTTCAACCCTAATGTTTTTCCAAAAAGCCTTATCCCCTCTCCATCTCCACTAACAATCTCCTCTCTGACAGCTATCCCTCTTGAACCATCATCCTGATCTACTCTCACTCTTTTGTTCTTACCCTTGTCATCACCATGAGATTTCTCAAAAACCAGTTGTTTAGCTGTCTGAGCCATTTTTATGGGATTAAACTTTGATGCAAATCTACCCATGTATGTTTGTGATTTGAACTGAATGAATTTCATCAAAGTTTTTCATTGTTTTATAGGCAAAATTATCCATAGTTATCCTAGACAGCCATCATAGCTATTTGTAGTCTAAGTTGTCAAAATCTCTTAAATTATATCTGACAGCTATGGTGATCTGATGGATTTCTAACTTGTGGATAAGAATTTGTGTTAATAGCTCACAAAGTTCATTAACTCAGCTGTCTATTCCCCTGCAAAAGCCTTGAAAAAGAGAATGTTTTTCCCATGTTTTGTGGAAGTTAATGGTTGTAACGTGGGGAAGGCAAAAGTAACTGTTCAATGAACAGTTACTAAACTTTTAAACCCCCAATGCGCATTAATTTCATTAAACCCACTCTCCCTTCATTCCCTCCCACTCTCTTTTTTCAATTCAAAATCCTGTTGCATTACCTCTCTATTCACAATCCATTTCTGTTCTTCATCCTTTCAACCAACAAATTTCTTCAAACCCTAATCCTTTCAATCATCAATGGCAGAATCAAAAGCTATTTACCCAGATGCTCACAGCTATTTTATAAAACCTAATTTCTATGATTCTGATGTTGGGGCCCTCATAAAAGAGTTACTTGAGGCGAATGAACTGCTTGATTTCATGGGAGCAAGACCCCCAATCTATGAAGAGCTATGCAGAGAGATTTACCTTGTGGGAAAAAGAAACAAGGAGGACAACTCAATCACAGCCACCATTGACAACACAGAGATAACCATCACTCAGGATTTGGTTTACGAAGTCTATGGAATCCCCAACAAACAAAAAGCAGAGAAGAACATTTGGAATAGAAATTCAGAAAGATTGAAGACAGTTTATGAAAAGTTCTTTGGTGTTGAAGTCCATGAGTTCAAAGATGTACAGGACAAAGCTGTTACCAAAGACAAGTCTGACATCTTCAAATCAACCCTCATGGATGTGGTCAACAAAGCCATTGATGGGAAGCAATCTTCATTTGACCAAATGGGAGCAAATGAATGGAAGCAGATGCTGAGCTTGATGACAACAGATACAAACTGGTGCACTGTTCTCCTTCACAACTTCCAACTTATCTCCTCAATATCCTCTCTCAAGTTCAAAAAGCAAACTGGAAAGATGAACAACTTCAGATTTATGAGTGGAATCCTTGAGGTTTTGATCCCAAGACTTAAACCTTCTCTTAACAAGAAATGGCTGAAAACAGTGAAGCTGTCTGAGACAAGGTGCTTCAATGACAGAACAGTTGTCTTGAAGCAAAAGAAAGGAGGTGTAGTGAAAGGTGCTAATGATGGAAGCACTAGAGATTTCAATGATGCTTTAGAAAAGGAAAGAGAAGAATCAAAAAGGAAGATAGCACACTGGAAGGACTTGGTAGCATTGGGTACAAGTGGCAAAGAAGCAGTTTACAAGAGAAGAAAGAAGATTGCAAAAACACAAATCAAGAAAACTGGAGTTTTTAAGAAGAATGTTGTGTCTCCTGCCAAAACTGGTGAGAAAGGAAAAGAAAAGGCTGATCATGTAGCTGACAGTGAGAAGACTGTATCTGACAGCCATGGAAAAGATGATGAAGAAATGGATGCTGCTGACAGTCATGAGGATGACACCACAGGTCAAGCTGATGTTGGTGATGCTGATATAGATCCCCAAGAAATCCAGGCAGCTATTGACTTGTCCAAAATAAAGCAGAAAGGCAAGCAACCACTGACAGCCATCCCCACCAGGAAAGCTGTCACAAGATCACAGGTAACATCTTCCTCTCCCCTTCCTTCTACTGTCTTGCCTCAGAAAAGAAAACCAGAAAAGACAGAACCAAAACCCAAGAAAAACAAAACAAAATACCCCTCCCCCTTCTCCAAAATCAACAACTGTCAGTCCTTCTATTGAAAAATCATTATCAACCACCAAGGACCAATCTAGCTCTGACCATCATTCTGCTGTAGAATCAATCCTAAATCTAAATGAACCATTAGGAGAGCAACCCTTAAGGGGGAATAGTGATGAGAATGTTCCATCTGCCCAACCTCAGCTGTCAGCCAAAATTCTAAGTGCTATTGAAGCCATTAGATTGGATGGACATCCTAATACTGAAAAAGCTGTTCTCATTCATCTTAATCAAGTGTTGAATGAGGGTGAGATAAGGATAGCCATAGAAGAACTCAGGATTAGGCTAATGAAAGAGAGAAGTGGTCCAGGAGAATCATCCAGTCATCCCAGTCAGACAGCTATGGAAACTGATACTCATTCCATCCCTTCCATACCTGATAAAGAGGCTGTGAATGAGCCTGCTCAAATGTTCAAAGTGATAGGGGGAATGTTAGTCAAATACATGAAGTGATTCAAAGGTTAAACAAAGAAGGACATGAGATTGATCCCAAAAGAGTTTCAAGGGGAGACTTGTTCTTGAAAGCATGTAAAGGGCTTACTTATGATGGAACCCCAGAAAAATGAAAAAGCTCTTATTCTTGAGCTTGAAAAGAGAATAGACAAAGCTTATGTCAGTGGAGCCTTGAACTACCTCAAAGCCCATTTCATAGCTGAACTTCGTATGAATTATCCTGATCTATCACCTCACTCTCTCCCCAAACCTTTAACCAATCTCTCTGCTCCTTCCAAGCCCATCCCTTCAATGCCTGGAAATGAATCCTTTCAAGAACCCTCTCATAGCCCAAACCTGGCTGGACATAGCCAAGATATCTCTGACAGTGAACCCATCCATGACAGTCCTCTTAGTCCTGACAGTCATGACATTCCTCCATCTCATTCAAGCCCTCCAATTCTCAATCAATTCTTTCTTCCCAAAAGAGAACCCTGGATGCTAAAATGTGGCATTGATTTTTCTTACTCATCCATCAAAAAGGCAAATGATAAGTTAAAAGATGTTGTTCACATCCCAGAAATTGCTAATCCCTTCACTTATCCTAAATTCTGGGAATTGTCCAGAATGGACTGATTTTAGTGGCAAGAAACCTTGCAGGACTGGTTTTCTTTGCCTATGAAGAATGGAAAAAGTCCAGAACATCCTCCACCTCCAATTTTGTCCATCAAATCCCATCTCTCCCTAAATTCATCACTCCCAATACACTTGTTGATTGGGAAAAGACTCTTTAGCCAACTCCTCTCTCCATCACTATATTCCTGCCTCTATATGCCTCTGGGACTAGTCTACTCCTTGTGCATTGATCTTGCCAAGACATTCTATTATTCTCTGTTTGAGAGAAAGTTTGCACTTATGCTTTTCATAAGCAAAGGAGGAGTCAATATCTTTCATCCAGTCCTTCACCCAGGAATTGAGCCACTTCTTTCAAATCCAATCTCTGTTGATCCCTTACTTTTTAACTCTCCCAATGTCAACTCCAGCTCCATGAGAAAGAAATCAATCCCAGAAATCAAACAGTTCAGGGAATCCTTAGCTGTCAGCCACAACAGAGTCAATGATATTATTGATGTCTCTTCAGACTCTGACAGCTCTGGAAATAATGATGATGATAATGCTACAAGCCCAAATGCAGACTCACCAATCAATATTCCATCTCCTACCACCAAAAAGCCCTCCTCAGCAATCCTCTCATACTTCCCCTGAACCTCAAGCACCAACTCAAACACCAACCTGGCCCATCCTCTATGCCCAAGCAAGAGAAGACAGCAAGAAGAAAGCAAAAGCACTTGTGGGGTCCAATGAGAATCAGAAATGACCAAATGCCACTGAGGAAGGATCAGCTCAGAGCAAGGGAAGATGACTCCTTCAAGTATGATGATAGGATGACTTGGGAATGGAACAATGAATTCTATTACAGAGGGGTTGAACCAGATATGAGAAGAATGCTGGAAGAAGAAAGAGATGACCTTCTGTCTGCAAGACAAGAGCATGAAGAATTCTATGATCAACTTCATGATGCATGACTTTTTATGGTGTATTGAAACGATTGTTCCATTTTGGTGTTTGAAACAATTTTTTTTGGTATTGATGGATGTAATCCCTAAACATCTTTTCTTGAGTTACATTCAAGTATTTCAATTTCATTCAAAAGTACTTGTGAATGTTGAGAATCCCTGAATTATCTACTTTCATACTTTCTTATCATTAACTGTGAAGACAAGTTCTAAATATATCTTCCTTTACCAAAAAGGGGGAAATTGTTAGGACCTAACTTTGATCAAAGTCATAGTTATATGGTTTTGATAAAGGAATATATAAGGAACAGGGTTTATATCAAAAGATGAAAACTGTCAGTCATAACTGTCAGTCATGACTGACAGTTAAGATAATAATGACCAAATCAACACTCATATTCATCTTGTTACTCAACAGTTATGTAACTTAAAATGGCTGAGAACAATAAGTAATTACATGTTTACATTATATAAATCAAATACATGTCTTAACTAATGATCTAAGCCACAGTATAAACTGACAGCTAAGGCTTCAGTTTATCTGACAGCTGTGAGTCTGACAGCTATGATGCTCATTCTTACATTGATTGTACTACTACAATAACATAAATGAATCATATATCTGTTCTAACCTATCAAAGATCTTTAACAGCTCCTCCACCCATATTGAAGATCATCTCTGATAGCTAAAGCCTTGTTGTGATCTGACAGCTATGGCTTCTTCATCAGACAGCCATTGTTCTGTCTCATCCTTTGCTATCACAATCTCAACCAAGATGGATCCTGTATCTTCACAGTATCAAGACCACCATTGAAGACCATTGAAGACCTTCTGGAAGCCATTCCCTCAATCCAGCTCAATGAATACCTGCAAGTGGACAAGTGGGGAAAAGACCAGTCAAAGACACATTAATGGTGCTGCAACAGTCATATTCCAACGGCTACATTAATGTGTATAAATAGAAGACTTCATTCTCTGCACAAATACCCCTTTTTATAATCCAAAAACACCCTTCCCTTACCCCTTACACTCCTCCTGAATTCAAACCTTACACATCAATCCCTACCCTTTAAACACCATTACAAACCAAACCTTCAGCCCCTGTTTCTACTACAACAACCTTAGTGTGATGACTCACAATTAGCAAATCTTGTACTGTACTTCAAGTTGAAAAAAGCACTTAAGACTGTAAATTAAGTGTATGATTGTAAACACCTAAGACTGTACTTTAGGTGTATAAA